>JADNYI010000014.1:0-496267 GCA_015501065.1 Infundibulicybe gibba | reverse complement strand
TGTTTTTGTCTTTTCTTGTTTTGAGTGTGGCGAGATGCAGAGTTGCAAGCTCAGGTGCACTAGTTCGTCGTTGGGGAATCATGTATTGTCATTTTTTGATGGTGGTACAGATTTAGAATGATTCGACGAACCCTTGGGTCGAGACTTCGTGCTCAGTCTGACCCTTCCTGAAAACCCTTCTTTTCATCGTTATCTCCTTTAACCGTTTTAGCTTCATCGTCGCTTTCATCATCATCAAGGGCCCTGAATTTGCCCTGGATTACCATTCCTGAACTCCGGCATTCTTTTGCTATGTGTCCTTCCTTGTTGCACTTCCAGCATTTCGCTCCTGTCCTGATTTTGATCCTAATGTCTGTTTTCTTTTCTTGCCTCGACAATCTCGTGCAAAGTGTCCATACTTGCTGCAGTTGAAACACTTGGGCCTTCCCTCTGCATTCCAATTTGCTGCGTCGATGTTTGTCTCCTCTACTTGTCCGATGTCCATCGGGCGTCCTCTGCCCCATAAGTGGTACCTGTTCCGTCGTGTCGATCTCCAGAGGTGGAAGCGCGTTGGACTCCTTTTCGGATGAGCTGAGTTCTTCTTCAATATTGCCATAGGTGAGGATTGCCTTTTTCCAGTCGTCATATGTTGCCGGACCAGTTCCTCCATTTTGGAAGCGACATTTGTCAATGATCGAGTTCCTTGTGTTTCGTTGGATTAAGAACACTGCTAATTCATCCGCGACTTGACCAATGTGTTTCTGAGCATCGAAGTCTGCGATCCATTCTTCGACCGATTGAGACCCTTGGGTCATCACCCTGATCCTATTTTCTGCTAGTAATCGTCGTTGTCCGTGGAAGAACTGTTTAGTAATTTCCACTACAAATGCTTTCCATGTGCCAGCATCGTTTGTGTTGAGTATTGTGTCTGTCTTCATCGCTGCCCAGTTCTCGGCTCTCTTGTGACATCTAGAGAGCGCGGCCGAAATCTTCTTTTCATCCGTGTCCAGGACAGCGTTCCCTCTGACGTAAAGTTGCATGCGACGCCACCAACCGTCAAAAAGGTTGCAATCCCCGTCAAACATGCCGGGGTCTGCGATTCCATTGTCATTGCGCTTAGGGGTCGTTGTCTCTGTAGCCATTGTTCCGTACGGTTCGTCCTCGTCGTCTGAGGGGATAGGGGGAGTGGGGTCTCGATATTCCGTGAAGGAAGCTGAACGCTCTGGTTGGATGGGCCCGACTGACTGAACGGTATTGGTTCGCTCTGAACCGAAGGTGTATTGAGGTGAGGACGGCGCTTCCTGAGGCGGTTGGAGCCCTGATGCGAGGCTGTAGGAGTGCGAGGGGGTAGTGACTGGGGAGCGGGGGGCGGAGGTGTATTGGCTAGTTGTTGGTGTGGGATGGGACTGACGATATGCGGCGTATTCGTCTTCTGGTTCTGCCGTGGTTGATTCTTCTCTGACGGGGGGCGCGACCCGTGAACTGTGGGTTGTGGGGTGGGAAGTGTGATGCGATCTGTGGCTACTCCCTTCTCTTCTCGAGGACGACGACTGTCCTGAATGATGCGAGTGACTTCTTCTTGTTCCTTCGCCCGACGAATGTTTCTCCTGATGTCGGCTAATCTTTCGTCGTGGAGTTTCTCAAATGTCTGGTGCTGTCTGTGGAGGTTAATCCACTCCTTCTTTGTCGATCCTTTCGACGTCCTGTGATACCTATTGCGTGCGACGGTCGCTTCGTCGCCTAATCTCTGTAGTTCGAGTTCCGATGCTGTTACTGGCAATGAGCCCCTGTATGGAGTGATATACTCCCAACTGTGATTGATATCGATGTCGTCCCTATCCCTAGGGGTTGTCCTGTTTCGTTGCAGGGTTGCCTGGTGACCCTAGACGTTTAATCGAATGTTACGTCCTGCTAACGCAAACCGATGAGTCGACAGTAAAGACTCAAGGCACTTAGCAAGGTCTGAGTTGCCTTCTGGGTCAGGAGGCTAGTAGAGGGGGAATCGATAAACGATTAAACGTAGCGAATACAAGGGTATGTAGCTACGTTTATATAGAGTGTATGTAGTTCTATGACTACGCAGTAATGACAAGGTCCGTGAGTATAGTAAGACATATGGAGGGTGATGACTGATAATAGAAGCGAGCTGACTGAGCAGCTGAGTAAGAACAGCAAAGATAACAAAGATAGAATGATGACCATGCGGTCGAGAAGTAGATAAGGGATCGCATGATGTATCATCTGATGATGGATCATGTGGATGGTGTCAGATGATGATGGAGGAAGTAGAAGCGTCTATGAAAGATGGGATCAGTCAAGTGACTGATGTATGATGAATGAGAAGCAATGGATCGTAACAGAATCCTCCAGCGCCCAACATTCAACATGTACAAATACATATGTTTCCGCATTTGGTTTTAAAGTTCAGGGCGGAAAGTGAGCAACTGCGATTGCGGCCTATTTTACATAATTTGTAAATTGATCCAAGTTCGAGTTGAAATCACCACACTACAGTGTTCTTCGGGTACTTGGGACACTAGATTGAAAATGTTAAATAATGATGGAAGGACTGAAAAATATCAGGTTTTTTCTACATAGACACAATCCCAGGTGTCTTGAGAAATGTCTCGTATAGAAATTATACGAAGATACCAGTAGAAATAGGTGTAATGAGGTATATCTTTGAGAAGAGTGGAAATGTCACAACTTCGGGTACTTGGGACGCGTGTGACCAGCGCGCTTGGGCTCAATCGGTGACCGGAGCGATGTCCGTGCCCAGTGACCAAAATAGGTAGAATTGCCTCATGGCATCCCAAAGGAGAGATGTACATGTCACGCTCCTCATCCATGAAACTTCTACATTTTCTGGAGTGCTGGATTTAGGTTATTTTCTTGTTGTTTAAGTGGGGGAAATCATGGTAGTATGCCTCACATCAATATGGTCCAGTCAGATGAATTATTCCTCAAGTCCTTAACATGCAAATGCCTCCACAAAAGTTGTTTGGACCAAAATTCATCAATTCTGGGTGTAAGTGCGTTCACCCAGAGGGATCTGCTCAACTGTTTAATCTAAAATTTAGATGGTAGATAGCATGCACGTATGTCTACTCAAATGTAAAATATGATGATATTTGAGAAAGAATTGGGTGAGCTACGGTGATTTGTCCCAAGTACCCATAGTGTCCCAAGTACCCGAAGAACACCATCAGCAAATTAGGGATATCCTGATATGGCATTGGAACGTGGCTGAAAGGGTTGCCATCCACCGCCAGCGTTGCCATCCTACACCAGATTCCAGACCCCATTTAAATGGCTGGAAATGGCTGGAAACGGCTCGTCACTTTTTTCATCCTGGTACCCTCTGGCCATCAATCCCAGCCATGCAACGATGGCATCGTCTGGCAAGACCTTGTAAGCTAGTTGGAATGCATGAAGATTATGGCCGGAGATTGGGATCCCAACCAATACTGATAGCTTCGTCACCACCATCCACTCGCTAGGTACTATAATTTTACACAATATTAATGAAAATCAAAAATCGAGTACATTGCATTGGGCCCCAAAGCCCATCATCGATGCCATACAATGGGTAAATGTACAATTACATGAAAGGTTCTTAACGATGACCCTCCTTTGCTGCTCGCTGTGCCGCAAGTCGGCTGTGCATCAATATCGCTGGTAAGTGAGATGCGGGATTTCTAGATGATGGTCCAGGAAATACACATTTACGTCAAAATCAGTACTAATCAATAATGATCATAGACGTGAGAATGCGAACACATACTTATTCCACCAACCAAGGAGATTCTTGGTGAATCATTTGGCATCATCCTCGAAAAAATCAATTATAAAATTATAGAGGCCTTGATAGTCGAAATTGTGATGAATGTCGGTCCATTGGGGAGTATTAGTAAGGGCGAAATACAACTAGAGGCAGCTACCAGTGATGACGACGGAGGATGTGAGACGAAATAACGCACCTGTCCAGCTGCATATGCAATAGCCTCACGGCGTGGGGTAACTTTCCTATTCATATGGAGTGTTGTTGCAACGTTTGTTCGAGTTGCTGGTTGCTTTGACTTCTTCCTCGGAGGTGCTGGTGTTGTTGGCGCTAAATAGTGTTACCACCTTAAGTTTGAATTCCATGCCCAAGGGGTCACGGAAACGCCTTTGCGAGCCCAGCTATCAACCCAGGTCATTTTAATCAGTAATTGATATTCAATAATTAAAATCTATGGCGCGCACATTTTCTTCCCTAGGATTTCTGTATTGAATCCTTGTAGGTCACGGAACTGCCTTTTGTACCTCGCTAACTGGACCACAGTGTCAGATTTGTTTTCAAAGCTCAAATCATCCTTGTCGGGCTCAGCGCCATGACATGTCATCAATGGACTGTTGGATTGAGGCCTAGGAGTGAGGTTGGGGAAGGGATGGATATGAGGAAATTTTCTACCCCGTCGACATCTTATTGTGTTTGCCATCTCCGAAATTGAACAAGGTTTGGTGGTGTTCTCCATTTTTGTGGATATGGGCTCTGAACTCATGACCAACTGGCAAATCCCATTAGTATTAGACTCGTTTTCCGGCTACTTTCTAAACAGTATCCTTTGCGTCGTGTGCCAGGCGTTCCAACCCTCAGCTTCACCATGGTCCATCATATTACCCGTGGACGACGATGAATATGATATGGATGATGATGACCTGGACGACGATTATTCAGATGGTTGTGCATCTTTGTAGTCAAACTTTGGTCAAAGTGTGAGTAGTATTGAATAACACTGAATTCGTCGAAGTTTGAACTTTGGAGACCAAGCCACCAGCAGCCACCAGCCTGGTGGAGGCCTGGCCAAGGGTTGCAACGTCTTACCAATATTGTAACGGCTTGAAACGGACATTGAATCTTCTTTCTGTCTTCCCAATCTACCTGTGACTTGGCGCCGTACTCGCCATTAAGCTACCAGCTGGGCTGAAGTCTGGCCAGGGCTGGTCAGAGGGTTGTGAACTGTCACCGGCTCGGTCATTACTGGTGAGAACTACCAGGCCAAACCAGATCTCCCACAATTTACTGATGACTGTACGTACTGCTCAGGCCTAAGACTTTCGCTCGGACGCTGCGCAGCAGTAAATATTAACGCAGGGCTCCCACCACGAGGGGATGGATGGTTCAACTCAGCTTTGAAACCAAGCAAGGTGTCAAGAAATTGCCAGATCCCAACACCCTTCAGCCACATGCACCCAATCCTCCGCTGGGTCTTTCAACCAAACACTGCAGTTTATCACGACAATCAGGCTCCAAGAGTTGGATAAGCAACGTCAAGCGTACCGGTCCCAAACCAAAGTGTTGGACGAGTCTGCTGGACAGTTAGTGATGTGCCAGCTCGGCTCGGCCTGAAAGCCGCGGTTTAGGCTCGGCTTTGGAGGGCTTAGGCTCGCAAAAACTGGAGCTTGAGCCGTGGCGACGGCTTCAGGCTGGCCCGGGCTCGGCTCAGGCTTGGGCCGCGGCTCACCGTCAAATTGGAGGCCCCATACGGTGCCGCTCGACAATGGCCACCTGCCCCCCCTCCTGCCATGCAAATACCTCGCAAACGTGCCGTACACACCAATTGGTGCAGTAGCTACGTGTTGCGAGGTGCGAGGCGGCACAAGGGCGGGCTGTGATAACCAGTTGTCACTCACCAGCACCCGTTGTGAACTGGAGGACGCAGAGCGAAGAGGGCGTGCGACACAAGCGATAGGTAGTGAGCAAAAGCAGGGATGTGGGCGGGAGTGGAGATGTAGAGCGGAGATCGGGAGTGGATGCGCAAACAAAAAGTGTGCATGAGTGAGGGCGGGTGTGTGATGGAGGACGGGGGTGGTGGGTGCTGGTGAGGGATGGTGGGTGGGTTAGTATTGTGTCGGGTGTCAGTGTTTCGGGTATTGCTTTGGGTGTTGTAGGCGCATGGGGCGGGGTAGGATGGCGCACAGGGCGCTGCGGGAGAGCGTGGATACCGTTTCTGACTAGGGACAGGTAGCGGCTGGCTGTTCAAACTGCTTCTTGCCAGCACTCACCGTTTTTCGTCGTTGATATATTCGATATTTGTCAGCACGTCGTCCGCCTGTGCGCCAGCTGCCGTTTATCGCTGTTGTTTGTGGTTTAGTTCGTTGTTTTCAGTGAGATCTTGAGGGTCGAAGATGAAATCAAACGTCACAGATGCGACGTGTTGATGTTGATGATCTCGGAGTGATAGTTTGAGCACCAAACATTGGAAAAAAAACATAGACTTACCTGGGATTACTAGGGGGGAAGCCGCGGCCCAAGCTGCGGCCTCAGGCTTCCCAAAACTCGAGCTTGAGCCATAGGCCGTCGGAGGCCTGTGTGACGGCCCGTGACGGCTCGGCTTTCTATGGCCCAGCAGCGGCTGGCTTCCGGCTTTAAGCCGAGCCTAGCACATCACTAGCTGGACTTCAAGTTGATGATAATTTAATTGCAAGGCCCGAGTTATCGCACAAAGCCATCTCAGCTTGGGCGGGGCTTGGAGCAAGAATGTCAATTGTAATCGGCAAAGAGAAATGCCGGATGAAGGTTTCTAACGTGTCGACCTATTTGGAGGCGACCGAGCGCAAAAGTTGAGTCGTCTTTTGCTTGATCTAACCAGTGTCTGAGGAGGACCCTGGTCAGCTCGCTTAGATGTTAGATTCAAAAGTACGAAACCTGTACAGCCTGATCGTATGGTTGGAATGGCACGGTTTACTGGGAAAAGACGCATTAGACTATTTTATAATAATATGCGACATAATTTTCAAAGGCCCGCCCAAGCAGCGCCCCGAAAATTTTCACGATACCAATAATTATACTATGGGGAATTGGCCTCAAATCACGAGGCTCGCGGGAGAAGATTCAGCATCCATTCCAGTCCATCTTTATTACATAGTTAAGATCACAAATATTTCGACGTGCCTACAATGAACAGCATAACTAACTCATTGGTTCAATTTTAGTAACTTAATAGCCGCATTTCGTCTGATTGAGTCGGCATTCTTTTGACCTAAAACCCTAGGTAGGGTATTAACCCAGGCGGTCCCCTCTTCCATGGTTGCCTAGAGTGGCATGTTATAATCCAGCGGTTAGGGAATGCAAATCACTGACGAATGGATAGTCTATTGAATATAAAATCCTATCCAGGCCAATTTGGTTGATGTGGAGCTCGAGGAGGGGGGTTGCAAAATTTCCGGATGTCGTTTCAAGTATATTCGTACGCCAATAGGACGACGCATTTCTGAGCATGGGTAAACCTAACGGAACTTGCCGCTGGAGGTCTGTTGGGAGTATTGAGTGATCATGCACGGAGGCAAGTGGAACGGCTGACACTCATCGATCCTAGATAAGTCGGATGTAATGCGCTCGCCCAAATGGCCAACTAAAATCTGGAGTTTCGGGAAGCGGCTGTGGATGGTTGGTAAATCATTCGGGATTCATGCTAACCAATACGCACTCAAATACGCCATTTGTGCACAAGCTACGCTAGCATCAGAAAGTGATGTTGTTTCGGTCAACAAGAATAGAATACCCAAGTACGTGGCCCGACAAGGTGATAGCGAACTCTTGAGAAGGTCCTTGGAGGAAAGGTGCGTGCCCAAATAGAAGTGACGAGATTTGAGCGATATTGTGCCTAGGATGGAAATAAATAGGGACATCCAGATCAGTCACCATCTGCCAGAAAACATCATATTCGGGTTGGTCGTAGAAGAGCAGTGTGGCTGAAAGGTGTTCAGGGGCCGTCAACGCTAAAAATAGCGATCCACCTCACCGTTATCGGCACCAGATTGCTGGTAATCGTTCAACAGAGCACCTTATACGGTAATCTAGGACGTGTGCAAGCAACATATTTCCACGCAACGTACCAAAGAATCCGAACTCTGTGACGGTGCGATTGAGTTCCAATGCGGCCGTGGTGGCGTTGTGCATTGACAGAGTCGCGAATCCGCCGAACCGGTCAGTGTTGTTTGCGATTGAAGCGGCCAACTGATTGTTAATACTGATTGCCATCTGATCTGCTAGGACCGGGTCCGAGATCCCTTGGACACATGGGGAAGAGCAGGAAATGACCATCTGTGTCATGCATGAAGTTAGCAATGATGACATGACGCGTTATAACCAACGCACAAAATCGATACCGTTCGCGTTCATGCCAGATAATCGTTGGTCGTGAACGTCCAGGAGATTCGCGATCAGCTGCTCAGATGTCTCGCCTTATAGGAGCAATGAGCATCTGATGCGCACTGGGAGCTAATAAACAGACCTAAGGGGGCACCCCCAGAAGCCGCCGCACTGAAAAAACACTAATTCAGCTGGGTCATCCATCGAGCGAAATATATTTTACTTGATTTGGCCGGCAAGGGCGGGGACCGTCCAGGCCTCTTCGAGCACAATGCTACCCCCAGTGTCGCGCCATTTTCTGGACGCGACTGGGTTGGATACGATAGCAAGAATGAATAGGAAAGCTGGGGCGAGAATCATTGGGGGTTTGAGATTGGGACCTCCTTGCTGAAGCGGATATATAGGTAATCGGTATCATCCTTCTTCCAGCGCATGGGATCGCGGCAAACAATTTGAGCTTCGGTCGCATCATTTGGTAGATGGTATGGGACGAACATTCTATGTTGAGTCCAAAGAGGTATCATCATGGAATTCGAGAATGGGAATTAAACTCATGCCATGCTGGCATCGTCTTCAAATCAGTGATGTTAGAACCACGTCGGTTCGCAAGGATGATGAGGGGGATTCGAGTATGGGACGAACATCCTGTGTTGGGTTCAAAGGGATATTATTATGAGGTTCGAGAATGCGAACACACCCATGCCATGTTGACATCGTCTTCAGATCAGTGGCATTAGAACCCTGTCAGCTCGCGAGGTGATGAAGGGATTCAAGGGTTTTATACCAGCGATATTTATGCATCAAATAACTATAGCCTGGTCACTTTTTAGGCGTATCTCTCTCAAGATGATGAGGACACACCGTTGAACCGCTGGCAGCGACACACACACGGTCAAATTCCTAGACACCGTAGCAGGCATATGGATGAGCGAGAGTGATAACCAAAAGGAACAGGAATCACGAATCCAACGTTCCAACCAAACAGATTCTGACACTCAAAGGATTCAAATTTCCAACCCACGAGTCCTGAGGGCGACTGGCCTTTGAAATTCGACCTTGGTTAGACGTAGGAAGCTGGCACGATGCAAGGCCTCTGGGTAAAAATAAATGGATGGTGACTTTATGTGGCATGTGCAACGATTCAAATTTAGCAACGGCCCGGATTTAACGTTTAACGCTAGCAGTGAATTTTACGACCAGGTTCCACTTCCTGCTTCTCTGTGCCTCGCTGATTCATTCAGGTAATTTCTTTTTCACATCGCTTGCAAAGTTCGGATCCCAGTAATGTTATTTTTGACAAGATACTTGTATCGAAAACCCCGAGTTAACGGCCAAGTTGCAATATGACGTCGCCCGTTCAAGCCCCATATTATCATTCGGCCTGTTCCTCCTTACCGAACGAACTCGCATTGCAAATTCGCGAAATCTGTCTTTCGGCATCTCATGAAGCTACTCTTGATTTGCTGATTCGGTTCATCATTGGTGCTGAATGTCCGGACTCAGTACTGAACGAGACGCGCACTGAGTGGGCCTCAAGGCAGCAACTTTGGAAGAATAGCACCCAACATATGACCAAACCCGTGGTGGAAAACAAAAGACCCCGGGAAGAGGAGGTTGATTCTGAATCAAGTTCGCAGACAGCGAAGCGGCAACGCATTCCCAGCAGTGAGGCCACCACCGAACCAACGAAACCACCACTCAGCGATGACCCCCCAAAATATACGCTTCACTCCGTATCCGCAACGTCCCCCGTCCGTAAAAAAGTCGACATCACCATCCATGAATCATCCATTGCATTCACCAATCCTACTTCACGCGCGATCGAAGCCACCATCCCATTGTCTTCAATGCAACGTGCCTTCATTCTACCAACTCGTGGAAAACAGAAACCGCATTGGAGCGTCATACTTCTTTCGTCTGACACACCAGATCGGGGCAAGTCACCTCTGCCCGCGAATTCACAAATCATATTTGGAATCGATGCAACAACTACATCCCCGATGTCAACAACGATCTATTCTGGCGCAGAGCCGACTAAATCAACTCTCCCGAAAGGCAGCCCTACCATCTCGGCGATCCGTGAACTCCTTTCGCACGTGGGTATACCGATTCTGGAGCCCACGAGTGCGGTATTCAAGAGTGCCTGCGCGGGCGCAGGGTCTAGTGCTAGAGAAGGTGGGGTCCCTGGCATTGAGGCCTATCGTTCCGCAAAGGCTGGGAGTCTGTGGTTCATGTCAGAAGGTATACTATGGGGCGAATCAAAGCCTTGCGAATTTTGGGCAGTTGAAGACCTAATTAGCAAGAGCGAAGGTGTGCGGATGATCAGTGCCACGGGACGAACGTGCTCTGTCATCCTCACACGCAAAAGCAGCAAGGAGGAAGAAATCGGGGAAGACGAAGACGATATCGGAATTGAAACCGAATTCGGCATGGTTGATGGGCGCGAGCAGGACGGTATCAACCAATGGGCAAGACAGCATCGCCATCTCTTTGGAAAGAAAAAAGTAGCTCAAGACAACGGACAACCAGTGCTTACTATTCACCAAGTTGGCGCTGATTCCGACGAGTCGGATGAAGACTTTGAGCTGGACTCAGATGATGAGGACGGGAATCTCAGCTCATCGAGCGTTTCATCCGACGAGAGCAATGGCGATGAAAAAGACGCGCAGGAGAGCGACGCCGAGGGTAGTGGCCTCGACGCTGACGGGGAAGACGCAGACGACGAGCCTTTGAAAGCAGAAAATCATCCCTTAATGAAGCCTGGAGCTATGCGACGAATGTCGCGCGCTGCTATTGATATGGTCGTCGACATGGTAGAGGGCGACGCAGCGGTGAGTGGGGGGGATATCGAAAGCGATGAAGAAGATCAACTTGAGGACTGATGTAATAGTTGGATAGCACCAAACGATAATGTGGTGTAGCTTAATGCATGTTTCACAATAGGAATGAAATATACTGAATATCAGGCTCAAGTAGGACAACAACCCCAGGTACTGGTCATAAAGGAGATGTAGCAGTCGCGCCACCAGGCTGTTTGTTGACGGCGCCAGCGACAAACACCAAAATCAGGGCACCCACTCGATCGAAGGTCCATACTATATATAATCCTACGGTTCCTACCGTCAACTCACCAAGGACTCGGAGTTGAATGGGGTTGGCCCACCGTCTTGCACCCTAAAGGGATCCTATGCGTAAGTTCCGCTGGAATACATCCGATATATAATTTACTCGATTTATGTCCGAACTCCCTGGAAATCCTAACTTCAAATTTAGATACGACCTCTAATTCTGAAGCTAGTTGAAATTTCGGAGGTGAACTCTCCCAGCGGCTGACCTTTGCAGCGTATATCCAATTGTGGGGGGGCTTGGTTGACCACACCAATGGCCATGGGCTATTAGAACGACGCCATGCCAAATGGTCTCGGGCGAATTCCATCACTAATGGGACGACTACCTCGGCGCTAGGCTTCCATCTTCATGATCTCTGCTCCACACTGCCCCTGTTGGAGATATATTTATCTTCATTTTGGGCTGCGGGGAGGACTTGTCAGATAAGCACGATCTATTACGACATCTGCGTGCCGAGGTGGCAGGCCGCCTTCCGCTGACCATCGTCATTTGGTGGCTAAACCGGATCCCCAGTTTCGCCGACCATTATTACGACACTACCCTTTGGTGCTAATCGGAGGATTATGAATTGCGGATTGACGCTCATGGCACAACAGTTATAATGAATATAAACGAACGGTGTTCGGCACCCCCAACCCCCACAATTTGACTTATCTCCCACTTTGAAAGCTATCGCTATGTCCACAAACCTCGTTTTGCCTAGACTCACTCCGTGGGCCGAGCAACACGTTTCCGCTATCCTCCAGGCTACAGACAGCGCGAGCTTTGATAATGCTTTTGATGCCTTTGTGTCCGTCAACGCCAAGATCACGGTCAACGGTGTAGATACCTCCCGCGACAACTATAAATCACTCATCCAAGGCGAGAAATTCGACGAAGCAGGAGCCACGGTTTCTTTCAATGGCGCTGTCGAAGTGCTTGCCGATCCAACCAACTCTTTTGGTGTTCGTCGGTTCCTCTGTATATTGAAGAACGTCACTCAATAGGCGATAATTAGGCTGGCGCTGTCGGACTCTTCTACACTGCGGTCGTTGCCAGGAACCTCCTGGTTCATGATGCTCCGATAGAATCACAAGTCACAGCATCCCTCAACATCATGTATGATATGAATCAATTTTAGGGGTTCCGTGTGATACTGACAAGGAATCGTATCGTTAGCGTTGAGACAGACCCAGCTGTACCTGCGCCTCATCTGCCCCCTAATATTCACGGCGGCTTCTTTGACCCCCGCAGGGTAACGGTACTCAACCAAGTTGCTGCCGCTGGCCCAGTGCCCCAAACCGGAGCGTCCGGATCTACGTGATTCTATGCTTAAAGCGCCCTATGAAGATACTATGTAATGCTATGTACGTTTACTCATGTGTACGAAATGCCTGTATGTTCCGCCGCGCTCAAATGCTATGCTCAATACATTCGCTCCCGTTTATAAATATAGGGAACAGCGCGTCAATATTCGTCTCCTGCTCCATCAGGAAGTATTCCACGGGTTGGCCGTAGTCGTGGAGATAGTCCGTCATGCCGAAAGAATCGGGAGGGTCTCTGATCGGCTCCGAGATATGGTACCGCACCCTAAATTTCTCCCACTCCACCGTGGCTAAATATTCTGGGATGCGAGATGCTGTGAAAGCTTGATGGAGAATAGTCTCGTTCCCGACGTTATAGAGGGCGCATCACGACAAGCAAGGCACGAAGCGGAGAGTGATTTACATCTTTGGAGCGGCACGTGGTTGCGGCCGTGTTTCTCTTCTCCTTTCCCCTCGCCGCAACCACGCTGCGCCTCAAGGCGTCAGCGTATATAGCTTTCTTTGAATACCATGAATTTGTTATTATTCCCGTAGAACAATTCAACAAGAACCCAGCTGGTTTTATTCACAATCTTTCCTAAATTATGCCTATCATCGACGAGATCGCGAACGACGCCCCCCCCGATTTCGCACTACCAGCATACCAGGACCTGAGGGCCCAATTCGTGGCGGAAGGTCTCACCGAAGACGTGGCAGCGACACTACTGCGCAACGCATGGACGAGAGACCAACGCGAAAGGAGAGCACGCATGGAGCAAGAAGAAGCGGATCGGCAGGCACGCCACCAGGAGCAGGAGCGCCTGGACCAGGAAGCAGCCGAGAGAGAGAGACTGGCGCAGGCCAGGGAAGAACAGGAGGAGAGGCGAGAGGCCGAGAAGAAGAAAGTGAAAGCAGGCGGTTTCAGCATAGACTGCATGGCGCCAGACTTCAGCGAACAGAGGCCATCAGCCTACGCCACGGACAAACTGGAAAGGAAGGAGTACGTAGAGATCTGGTACTTCACCTGGGAAGGATGCGAAGACGCCAGCAAACAACGCTTCTCGACACCACAGGACGTCCTAAGCATGGCCCGGGACGGAGACGACCTGAAACTCAGGCCACTAGCGGCGACACGCGCATCGAGGAACGCACTCCCAGATAGGGCACTGTCTTGGGACCAAGTCTTCCTAGGATCCAAACTGCTGATAACACACATGACGAGGACGGGCTGGCCGAGAGGCCACATAGAGACGCTCTCGCGCTTCTTCGTCGAACTAGATTTCATTCGCGCGGGGAAATACAGAGGCTACGAACATGTCATAATCGAATACCAACAGCTGGTGCGATACGAATGGACGATTTCGCTGGGCGGTGAAGGGGCATTCAACATCGCCACCATCAACCATGCGCGCTTGGAGATAATACGCACAGAGATCGCAGCAGGGCATCAGCAACAGGCACTAGAGGTGAAGTACCCATACTTTGGAAGCAGGAACTTGGCTAATCGTTAAAATTCCCTCTTCCCGTCTTCATCCTACAACACGCAAATCAACACCCTTGCTTCGCGTTTGGCGTAACACGGGATGCATGTCACATCCCAACGCATCATACCTTGCATCACACACGCCTTGTCCGCGTCGTCGCATCCCAATCCCATCATGCCTCGTCTGCATCCGTACCACGCATCACGACACGCCTTGTCCGCGCTCAACCCCCCACCACCCAACACGCCTTGTCCGCGTCGGTCACACCCCATTCCCTATCATGCCTTGTCTGCATCCGCATCATGCGCCATGACACGCCTTGTCCGCACTCACATCCTGCCGACAACACGCCTCGTCCGCGTCGCATCGTGCCCTCACAAACACCTCGTTCGCCCACGACTCACATGGCATGCACCTCACGCTTGACAAGCACCACCCCGAACCAACCGCAATGCACGCCACGCCTTCACATGCTCCCCTTCACATCACGACCTCCTGGCACACAACAGGCGCAGAGGGCAACCGATACGAACCGCGGCCGCAACTCTCAAACAGCGAGAGGACAGCGATGGTCCAGGTCACAATCGCCGAAGAGGGCCGCGTACAGGGATAGCCGTCATTCAAGACGTTCCAGGAGTAGATCCAGAAGGAGATCACGCTCTCCGTCAAGGGTAAGAGCGAACGCAGGAGGGTCTAGAACCAACAGGGGGACGGCAAGCAGATCAGCTGCGTCCTCGGGGTCAAGAAACCGCTCGGCATGCGCCCTATGCCTCGGGAGATCCCCGCACGCCACAGGGAGTTGCAGATTGGCCAACATCTGGAGCGGTGAGCCAGCTAGATGCTACAGAGGAGACGGGAATCGTATTTACAATCCTAGTAGAGTATCACTCTGCCTCCGCTGGCAGCTCAACTGTGGATGCAGCGACACCACGCATGACAGCACACACGAATGCTCTGGATGCGGAGCGCGAGCGCACGGAGCGCAGCTTTGCCCTCTCGCGGAGCCTAGCACGGCGGCGAAATAAGGCCAACACCCCGTACATCGTAGACAACTGGGAGAAATCCCTAAAACAACACAACTTAGTAGAGCGTTATAATATCATTCCCCAAGCCCTGCGCTTCGGTTTCTATGCAGGGATACCCACCATCTTAGAGACGTTTGCACCCCAAAACCACATATCCGCCACGGACAACATAGCACTGTTCGAGAAAGCGATCGCGCACGAATTTGAGAAGGGAAGATACCTAGGACCGTTCACGGCGGCGCAAATGGAAGACTTGATAGGGCCTTTCCAGACATCACCAATCAGTTTCATCCCGAAACCAGGACGCCCCGGAAAATTCAGATTGATACAGAACCTATCGCACCCACGGAATGGGAAACCCACCGCGGCAATCAACGCAGGGATAAATTCAGACGCATTCCCATCGACTTGGGGAACATTCTACACAATATGTACATTGATCAAGGGGCTACCACGCAACACGCACGCAGCAGTACGAGACGTCGCCGAAGCCTACAGGACAATTCCAATGGCACCGAGCCAATGGCCAGGGCTAGCGGTCAGGCTTCCGGGGCAAGACACCTTTGCCATTGACACAAGCTGCGCATTCGGGCTCACAACGTCAGCCGGCATCTACGGCCACGTAGGAGACGCGATGGCAGACATAATGCGAGCACATGGTTTGGGTCCGATTGCCAAATGGGTCGACGACCACATTTTCTTCGCAATTCCAAGGGAGAATGTGGAAGAATATAATGTAAACCGGGAGCGAGAAAAGGCGAAGGTCACCAGCAACGGCGGCGCATTCCATGACGGCGGGCGGATCTGGTTCAAAGGGGGAGAGACCCCAGACGGACAGACGCAAGAGTTCCAAGAAGACCTAAGAGACCCCATCAAGAACATGACCGCCAAGGAAGAGGGTCAGACACACGCGTACACGATGGAAGACATAGACGACATTTCGGAGATGCTGGGGATTCCTTGGGAAAAATCGAAGGACACGCCGTTCGGACCCACGGCAACGTTCATAGGACTAAAGTGGGACCTCAAGAACCAAACGGTCAGTCTACCAGAGACGAAACGAGCCAAGTACAGAGACGCGTTAGGGATATGGACAGCATCACGCACACACACCCTCCGCGAGGCTCAGGGACTGTATGGAAAGCTGCTGCATGCCACCTTAGTCATGCCCGCAGGCAGAGCGTACCTGACAGCGCTAGAAAGATTCATGGCCGGTTTCACCACGAACCCATTCCAACCAAAAACCCCCTCAAGGTCTTCCATAGACGACCTACTCTGGTGGGACGAACGCTTGAGCAGCGCGAGCATACCACGGCAGATCCCCATCCCAGACGAAGTACTAGACCTCAAGGCATACTCAGATGCCAGCTCCACCATCGGAATCGGCATCACCATCGGAGACCAATGGAGGGCATGGCGCCTGGTTCCAGGATGGGACGACGAGGGCCGCGACATCTCCTGGGCAGAGGCCGTTGGCTTCGAGCTCGTTGCGCATGCCATCGTCAACCTCGCTCCACGGATACGCCATATCAAGATCCATGGAGACAACCAGGGCGTCGTCGAGGGGTGGTGGAGGGGCCGGAGTCGCAGCCAACAGACCAACACCGTATTTAGACGCATACACAAACTATCAGAGGAGTCAGGCTACACATTCCACACAAGATACGTGGCCAGCAGAGACAACCCTGCGGACGGCCCCTCCAGGGGAATCTACCCAAACGGAGCGCTCCTCCCCCTCCCAGTCTACACCAGGAGCTTAGTGCCCACGCAATGGATTTCGACGCGCCCAAGCACCCGCGAGAAGCCAATGCCGGACGACAACACCCAGCAGGAAAATCCATCAACCGGACCGAGCGGAAACGGCGCGACGAGGTCAACCGCGACCTTGACCAGGAAACCTACCACCTCCGCCAGGTTAACAGCGGCATTTAACCGAGGACCAGGAAGAGTGGGAACAGAGGCCAGGACACAGGGAGGCGAGGCGAGGCCAGAGGGAATTGGGGCGACGGAGACACCGCAAGGCGCCAATTCGCTTAGGCCAGACTGCGCAGGCAAGGACAGAATGCGCCTATGGAAACCATGGGACGCCCGAGCACACGGGGGAGCAGGGAGCACCCAAGAGGGCTGGGAGCCCGACATCAAACAAATCGAAGAGGTCCTCAGCAACGGATGGGCAGGGTCAACGACAAAAACATATGGATCAGGGATCTATGCCTTCCACGCATTCTGCGACGCGAAGAAAGTCCCAGAGGAGCAGAGGGCCCCAGCTTCACGGCTATTAGTAGAATCATTTGTAGCAGCCCTCGCCGGCATGTACGCGGCATCCACCATAATCAACTACGTAGCCGCAGTACGAGCATGGCACATCATCAATGGACGCGCGTGGGATATGGACCAACAAACCTTAAACGTTCTGATGAAAGCAGCAGCCACAATGGCACCTGAAATAGCGCAGAAAGCGAAACGCCCACCGCTGGAGGTCGAGACCATATGCAAAATCAAAACCCAGATGAACCAAAACAAACCATTGGACGCCGCGATATATGCATGCCTCACGACAACATTCTGGGCGGCGGCAAGACTAGGCGAGTTCATCCAGAACACACTCAAAGACTTCAATCCATCCATACACGTGAAGCGATCCGACATGCGGCTGACGGTGGACCGCAACAACCTGCAACAGACCACGTTTCGGATTCCCTTCACCAAGATGGAACAAATAACGGGAGAAGACGTGTACTGGGCACGGCAAGAGGGAGCCGCCGACCCGGAGGAGGCAATGAGGATACACCTGGAGATCAACAAAGGATCAGAAGACCTCCCGCTGTTCGCTTACAGAGACGGCGCGCACATGAAGCCATTGACGCGCTCAACTTTCCTCTTCAGGATAAACCAGGTGCTCAAGACATTCCAAGCACCGGGCACGAAATTCACAAAACTCCAAGGGCATAGCATTCGCATAGGAGCGACACTAGAGTACCTACTACGAGGGATACCATTCGAAGTGATGCAGGCCAAAGGGCGGTGGGTCGGCAAGTCCTTCCTGAAATACCTACGAAGCCACGCGCAGATAATGGCGCCGTATATGCAAGCAAACACCAACGAAGACTCAGAACCAGGAAAACAATACGTTAGGGCGGCCATGCCGCCAGTCAGATAATGGGGCTCCAGCTCCTAGAATTCGGGGGACGAGCCGCTTGAGCACGCCGCGTCGCTGGGCGACTAAGATCTGGGTGTCGCTGCTCTCGGCGCGTCCCCGCGTAGCTTTCACTCGGCTAGTCGGAGTCCCTTAGGGACCTCGCCCGCCCCACTTACTACATATCCACACCATCTCAAATTGCAATAAAATTATGATACACAATTTGAATGACGCCCAGAGGTAGCTAACGTAGCCACAAAGAGGGCGCATCACGACAAGCAAGGCACGAAGCGGAGAGTGATTTACATCTTTGGAGCGGCACGTGGTTGCGGCCGTGTTTCTCTTCTCCTTTCCCCTCGCCGCAACCACGCTGCGCCTCAAGGCGTCAGCGTATATAGCTTTCTTTGACCATCCCACCCACCCGATACACACCAATTGGACAGTCGGCGTGAAAGCCACCACAAGGCCGCAAGGAGACAACACGAGTGGTGGAAATCCCACCCACCCGTCGCTGCTCTCGGCGCGTCCCCGCGTAGCTTTCACTCGGCTAGTCGGAGTCCCTTAGGGACCTCGCCCGCCCCACTTACTACATATCCACACCATCTCAAATTGCAATAAAATTATGATACACAATTTGAATGACGCCCAGAGGTAGCTAACGTAGCCACAAAGAGCAAGGATCAAAGCGCTATGACATCAGTAGCGGAGTTTAAAGTCGGAGGCAAAAAAATCAGATAATTTGCGCGCATGATCTTGCTCTAGAACGTCTGGTGCAATTGAGCCGTAAGGTGTAGGGGCGGTGACAGCGTGACAAATGAATGAAGGCTCATCCACCAAAAGGACATCTGAGTGATAACGCTACGCTTATCCTATACATGACAAGCACATATTTTAACGCCTCGGACAAGACTTGCATTGCTGAGGAATACCAGAGATGCTGCAAATGTGAAAAAATACCAGAAAAAAGTGTGCGAAGATGCGCCTAATAGTTGGGCTATCAGTCTACTCAAACTTGCTCAACCTTGCGCACCAGCGCACCAAATTGTCAAAGCAGAATTCTATGACGTTAGCTTATAATTATGAATTGCAATTGGGCGTGGTTGCAACCGGCTGCACTAGAGACTACTGAATGGCCAGAGTGATGTGCGACGATAACGCGTTATGCATAACGGTAACTGTCACCGCCCCTACACTCTCCCATCAAATTGCACCAGATGTTAGGGAGAGGATCTCTGCAGACGTTTTGTCCGGTTTTTTTGCCTCCGACTTTAGACTCCGCCGGAACTCTCCCTAACAGCTGGGTACGAGATTAGATGGAGAAGAGTTGAGGCATAATTTTAGCCTAATAATAGATTTCCCGGCGTGGATCGTTCTCCCAGTTCCCTGAATCTACCTCACGTCTGCGTATCACGCTCCAGTGCGGCTTCTGTTTTCCACGAGCTGGTAGGATAAAGGCGTGTTGTATTGAAGACAATAGAATGGCCGCTGGCTTCAAGTTCAATCGCGCGAAGTCGGATTGGTAAATGCAGGGATAGATCCCGTGAACATGTAAGCCCGTTCGGCAAGGAAGAACAGACTGACGCGATAGTATGTCACCCGCCAAAAATTGGACGCTGTTTCTAACTTGACATGCAGGAATAAGTCCCAGCGGCCCTTGTTGCCGGATTTGGATCACTGCGAGACATGCCGAGTTGTCAACATCATGGCTCATAGGTTAGAAATCTAGGTCTGTTGAGTGTCGGAATCCGTTTAGTTTTTTTCGGAGCCTCTGGATATTCTCATTTCGTTCCTTCTGGTTGTTAATCTTGTGAGTCACCCGCATGCCTCCCCCAGTATCTAGGAATATTGATCATGTATGTCGCTGGCGGTATTCAAAAGTGCCTGCACGGGTACGGGGTCCTGTGTGGGAGAAGGCCCGGGAGTCCCTGGCACTGGGGTCGCAAGGAGTCGAGCACACCCATCTCCAGACGGGATGCCCCACGGTCTCTGGGGCCCTCGAAATTCGGCACGGCCATCCTCCATGAGAGGGGCCGTAAGCATCCCGACAAGCGCCATGCATGCACAATAGTATCTTTTGGCATTGTCTTGGGTATGATGAGATAGAGCTGGAAGCGCTCCGTTGTTGGCACCTCTACGTGTACTTAGGCGTAGGCAATATCGATCCTTCTCTAACTTTGTGATATCAGACGTCCATTAGAAAGTGATGCGCTGAAAAGCGGGATTAGCTGCCCAGACACGAAATATGATTAAGATGACGGCATACGATTAAACGAGCGACATGAGCACGGATAGGGCTTTTTGCAGTGGGAAGGATATCGTTCCGCAAAGGCCGGGAGCTTGTGGTTTATGTCAGAAGGTATATTGTGAGGCGAATCAAGGCCTTGCGAATTTTGGGCAGCTGAAGGGAGTGATGAGTCTAATCAACAAATTCGGTGAATCCCCCGGAACCACAGGGAAGTCTATGGTAAAACACAGCGAAGATGACGCTCGCCTCACGATAGGCGCTATCAGGAATCGAACAAACGCGCTCGCATGGTCGCAAATCACGAGGCTCTTGGGAGAAGACCCGACATTGACAATCCATTCCGGTCAATCCTTTAGTCAATATTTGTGATGTGTTACAATGAACAGCCTAACAAATTTACTGGTTCAATTTAAGTAAATCTATGGCCACTCCTCGTTTGAGCGAGTCAGTAGCTCTCTGGTCCATGTGTCCACTTAGGCTATCAATCCAGGCTGCCCCCTCTGATATGGACGCCTAGGGTGATATATTACAATCTAACGGCTTGGAAATGCAAGTCACTGACGAATGGATAGTCCACTGAATATAAAATCCTGTCCAGACCAATTTGGTCGATGTGAAACTTGAGGAGGGGGGTTGCGAAGTTGCCAGATGTTGTTTCGAACAGATTAGTGCGCCAATAGGACGATGCATTCCTGAGCATAGGTAAGCCTTGTGGGAGCTGTCGTCGGAGTTCTGTGGGGAACACATGATCATGTGTAAAAAGAAGAGATGGGGTAGCTTACGCTCATCAATTCGGAATAGATCAGATGGAATGCGCTCGCCCAAATGGCCAACTATAATCTTGAGTTTCGGGAAGCGGCTGTGGATAATTGGTGGATCATTTGGAATCCATGGTGATGAATACATACTCAAATACGCCATCTGTGCACAAGCTACACTAGCATCAGAAAACGAGGTTGATTCTGTCAATAGGTGTGAAATACCCAAGTATGTGGGTCGACAAGGTGGTCGCGAACTCCTGCGCTGGTCCTTCGAGGTAGCGTGCGTGCGAAAACATAAGTTGCGAGATTTGGGCGATGTTATCCCTGGGATGGAAATAAACAGGGACATCCAGATCAGTCACCATCTGCCAGAAAACATCATATTCGGGTTGGTCGTAGAAGAGCAGTGTGGCTGGAGGGTGTTCAGGGGCCATTGATACCAGAAATAGCAATACACCTCACTGTTATCGGCACCAGATTGCTGGTAATCATTCACCAAAGCACCTCAGATAATAGTCTGAGACGTATGCAAGCAGCATACTTGTATGCGACATACCCAAGAATCCGAGCTCCGTGACGGTGCGGTTGAGCTCCAATGCGGCCGCGGTGGCATTGTGCATTGACAGACTCGCAAATCCGCCGAACCGGTCAGTGCTGTTTGAAATCGAAGCAGCCAATTGATTGTTGACATCGACTGCCATTTGCTCTGCTAGGACCGGGTCTGAGATCCCTTGGATGCATGGGGAAGCGCAGGAAATGACCATCTATATAATGCATGTCAAAGTTAACAGTGTTGACATAGCACGATATAGTTACAACCAACGCACAAAATCAATACCGTTCGCGTTCATATCAGATAATCGTTGGTTGTGAATGTCCAGGAGATTTGCAGCGAGCTGCTCAAGCGACGAGCCTTACAGGAATAATGAATCTCTTATGTTCACTGGGAGTTGATAAAACAGACTTAAGGGGGCACCCCCAACATTTGAACTGACAAGCACTAGTTAACCAGCTGGGACATCCGTCAAACAAAATGGACCTTACATGATTTGGTCGAGAAGGGCGGGGACCGTCCAGGCCTCTTCGAGCGCAATGGTACCTCCAGTGTCGCGCCATTTTCTGGAAGCGACTGGGTTGAACGACGCGATAATAAAAATGGATATGAAAACTGGGGCGAGAATCATTGGGAGATTGAGGTTGGAATCCCTTCGCTGAGGCGGATATATAGGCAATCAGCATTAGCTTTTCTTCTAGCGCATGGGATAATTCAAGCTTCAACCGCATTGTTAGGTGGACGGTATGGGACGAACATCCTATGTTAGGATCAAAGAGATGTCACCATAGAATTCGAGAATGTGAATTACACTCGTGCCGTGTTGACATCGACTTTGAATCAGTGATGTTAGAACCACATCGATTCGCGAAGATGGTGAGGAGGATTTAAGTATGAGACGAACATCCTGTGTCGGGTTTAACCACGGGGTTCAAGAATGACGCTTATGCCATGTTGAACCATGTCAGTTCGCGAGATAAGGGATACCAACGACTCGAATGATCAAATAACTGTCATAGCTTGGTCACCCCCCAGGCGCATCTCTCTCAGGATAATGCCAAAGGCATACCGTTGAACCACTGCCAGCCACACACGTGGTCAAATTCCTAGATACCGTAGCAGGCATATGGGTGAGCGGGATTGATCAATGATAGCCAAAAAGAATCCCCAGGTTCCGAAAAAAACCGAACAGATTCCGATACCCAATAGGTTCGAATTTCTAACCTATGAGTCCTGAGAGCAATTGGCCTTTTGAAATTTGACCTTGGTTAGACGTAGGTGAGCTGGCGCGATGCAAAGCCTTTGGGTAGACAGTGGCTTCCCCGAGTCAGTGGTCAAAATTAGCATGTGCAAGGCCCGGATTTAAATCTCATGACCAGGTTCAACTTCCTGCTTCTTTCAATTTGTGCCTCGCTGATTCATTCAGGTAATTCAACATTTTTCACACCAATTGCAAAGTCCCACTGTGACTAATGCTATTTTTAACAAGACACTTGGATCGAATCTTTTCGCACATACCGTGACAAGCGCGGTATTCCAGAGTACCTGCGCGGGCGTACCTCCCGCGACAACCACAAGTCGCTCATCCAAGGCGAAAGATCCGATAAAGCACGAGCCACGGTTTCGTTCAGCGGTGCTGTCCGAGTCAAAGTGCCTACCGACCCAACCAAACCTTTTGATGTTGTCGATTTCCTTGCACATTGAAGGGCTTCGCTCAATAGGGGACGGTTAGGCTGGCGCGTCGGACCCTTCTATACTGCGATCGTTATCAGGAACTCTCTGGTTCATGATGCCCAATAGAATCACAAGTCACATCGTCCCTCAGCGTCATGTACGACCTGAACTGTTTACAGGGATTTTATATTACAAGGAATCGTTAGCGTCGAGGGCCCAGCCATACTCACGCCTCCCCATCCCCTATTCGCGGCTTGAAACACCCTATGAAAATATTCTGTAATAGTATTTATCCATGGGTACGAAATGCCTGTATATTCCACCGCGTTCAAATGCTATGCTCAATACACTCGCTCCCGTTTATGTATATAGCGAACAGCGCGTCGATATTCGTCTCCTGCTCCATTAGGAAGTATTCCGCGGGTTGGCCGTATTCTTGGAGATAGTCCATCATGCCGGAGGAATCGGGAGGGTCTCTTATCGGCTCGATGTGATACCCCGCGGCCCTAAATTTCTCCCACTCCATCGTGTCTAAATATTCTGATTGGGATATTTCCTCGCTCGGCCCCCTGGGAGGCGAGATGCTGTGAGAGCTTGATGGAGAAGAGTTGAGGCATAATTGTGGCGTGATAATAGATTGCCCGTAGATCATTCTCCCAGTCCCCGCGAATCCATCCCCACGTGGGCATGGTCCTGGTTCCCTCGAAGGTTGTGAACATCGCTTCGTGCAGCGGGACCTTTTCATGCGATAATATACAGCTTGGAGTGCAACCTGGGCGTCTGAGGGCTCGTATGTCGACTCGGAGGCGGCTGCCATGATGGGATGAGGTATTATCATCCCATGAAAACACCATAGTATTTAAGCCTCAGGCTGGGGGTTGCGCTTTGACCTATAGGCCACACATGAAAATCATCCTTCGCAAACCTCCGAGCACATTGTGGCCATCATGGCTTGGACAGACGAATTCGTAATAATGCCTAATTTGGATGACTCAAGACAACTAGGGTGAAGTATTTACTTCAAGCTTAAAGACTATCCGGATAGTCAGAAATATCGTCACTGAAATACACATCAGGACGCACCATCTGGTCGAGCATAGTGCCCCGCAACATCCAAATCAAACTTTCCCCGGATACAGTCATTGAGGTCAACCTCCGCGGTAAGTACTCCTTCGCCATCTAACAAAGGACCCGCGAGCGTGCGTCCAAGCGGATCGATTATCACGCTTCCACCAGCTATCATTACATTCTCTGGCCTACGATCGCTTGAATTGGCCACAGCGTGGTCCGGCGGGTAATCCTTCTCTTGTGCATATTGACAAGCTGATAAAACAAAGCACCGACCTTCCAGGGCGATGTGGGCCATAGAATGTTGCCAGGCGGGTCGAGCATCGACGGTCGGTGTACAGTAAATCTGAGTGCCTTGAGAATAATAGTGCTGCCTAACTAACAAACCTGTGGGGTTAGAACAAATAGAAGCGGGTAAGGAATATGAACAGACGCAAAGGCATATAGTTCTCCCTGTAGTATGAATTGTATCAGGCGAAACACCCAAACGATCACGTCTTCAAAGACCTCACCAACAAATGGTGGCAGAAATCTTGGCTGTAACCTCTGGAGCTCCATTGGATTGGTTGAATGTCTGTTGTAGCACGGGAAGGGTTGACCCATTTCCTTGACCCCAAATCAGCCTCTCGGCCGCTGTGGGTGCCAGCTTACGGTGCTTCCCCACATATCCCTCCTTGGGATCAATGAACACAACAGTGCAATAGAGTGTCCCTCCATCCCTCTCAATGACACCAACGACAAGAAAGATGTCTGTTTCCCTGCTGACATTTTCCATGCGGGTGACAGCAGGCGAAGGGATCTCGATGGCCGCTGAATGGTAGCGCAGAAACTCGTCGCGTCCTTCAGGTGAGCGGTCCCCCACGACGGCCCCGAACGTGGACATTTTCGGATATCCTCCAATGCTGGCCAACCCTATTTACTATGATTCGAACTTTCGGGTGGGAAACACGCACAAGGCCTCCGGGAATACGGCAAGCTGGGACCTGTCCCGGTCCTTCGCAAGACGAGCAAGGCGCTCTAGTTTATTGAGTGTTTCATCCAGGGAATATGCAGAGGCACACGCTTGGACCACAGATAGACGTAGGGGTTTGGGGGGAATCATTGTGATATAATTCCTGTAAATCCCGAACCATCACTTTAAACGAGCCTGGGCCACTGTTGTGTTGGCCCATCGGAAGGATGAGAGTGGGTGGGACCGCCGGTAAGAATTGTTATATTTGTAAGATCTGTCACCTGTCCATCAAGGATCTCACAAGCCGTGCCGATGCACCCCTCCATTGATTGTCCGAATTCTGATTGCAAAAGTATCTGCTGTGGAATGGTTGTAAATTCTAAGGAGGGTATTATCCAGGATAATTAAATAAAAATTATTAAGGCCTGTGGGTGGCGAGAGATGTCAATAAAACATAAAAACACCAGAACTTGCATATACACATAAAAACCCCCGTTGGGGATAATGACAACTATACCCCATTCGTGTTGACTACCAAAGGCGGGGGGGACCTAGAGTCTACTACGGGGGCCCCGGGCTGCTCCTGTCGGCGTTGGTCCGAGAGCTCCATGGGTAACAGGACAGCGCGATCGACGGCAAGCGGTAGGCCTCTATGCCGACCGCGGACCCTAATAAAAGATAATAAGGAGGATGCACTGACTCAAACACTAGTGTGCTCACATTATAACAATGACAACTAATTTAGACAGCGGGCGCATTGCACCAACAAATGAATAATTATCCTGGTTTCGATGGTCAGGCTCCCTAGTTAATATGAAATAAATGAACAGCTTACAGAAGGAAATCCCAGACTGAGGCCGATGCCGCCAAATGCTGATACCAACTCAAACAAAACACGGAAGAGATCGAACCATTTTTTGTCTTCGTCCAATAGATTAGCGCGCTCAATGATTGCAACCAAGAAGACGGCCCAGACAAGCCACCAGATATCTATTTATGGTTGGTCACGAGAGTTGTCTGAGACCTGTAGGTTGTACCTACCAACGGAGAGTTGACGGCGTATATGCCAATGTAGATATCGACCCACACGCTCGCGTGGTGCGAGCTTCGCCAGATCTGCTGGTTCCTCGTCTTCACCATCTGGAGGCGCCTCGAAGACACCCAAAGAACGCTCTTCATACCTTGGGCTGCTATCAAGCGCCAGAAATAGCAGTAAAATAGTTGACTTACACATTGGTGGCACGAATGCTCATTGCAACCTAATATAACAATTAGTAAGGTGGCAGGGGACGCATCATCGTAAATTACTCACAGGGTAAACCTAAATGAATTCATATCGGCTCAGCTCCCCATGTTTCAAATTGAGAGCACTCACCGCGATGTACATCATCACAACATATAGGAATTGCAGAGCTGGGGCCAGAGACGCAATGGGCACGATTGAGAACCCTGATGCGCGCGCAGCTAGCCCTTGAAATAATCCCGACACGATTCTTACGCCTCTCGGTAGAGTTTCAAACACATCAAGTCCTATATCTAAGCGCGCGAGTGGGTATGCGAAAGCGCGCAGATTCAACAGAAACTCACTCAGAACCTCAAAGGCCACCCACTCGATCACACTATACCTAATGAACACTACAGCAAGCCCCAGAGATGACACCACTCACCTAAAACCAACCAGGCATATCACGAGGAACCATGTCTGGTGACTGGGAAACCTAAACAAACTATTTGTACTGCATCTTGACGGGCTTAGATCATTACTTACAGATAAACGAAACATCTAACAAAAAGAATCAGCACCAGATAATATCCAGGGGTTATGCCACCTTACCTTCGAGGGTGATCAAGAAGAAATGAGAGAGCCTTGTGGGAATTGGATTCCGGATGTACAACACGTGAACATAACCAACTGGGCAGGCTTCATTGATTGGGTCAAGTAAGGGAAAATCAAGGTCGTACATCACGAGCCGGAGGCTTGAGAAAAGTAAGACTTATGAACAATATAGGTGCGTTCAAACTTACAAGATGGGCTGAATAAAATCGATTTAGAATTGAGCCTCTAGTAATCAAAGCGACCACAGCACCCACCAAAGCGTGGTTTCCGGCCAATATTACAAATATAAGTGCAACTATGCGGCGAATAGATCTCAGCGTCAATCAAACTGAAGAGGTAGGTACTCACAAACCATAAGGTAGGCTGATTGAAACGGGACCATCCCCCTGTAAATAAGCATGAGAAACTGCACTTGCAATAGCTAGATTCAAATCGACGAACGCGTCGGCCAGAGAAAGGCCACCACCGGTGTAAGCACCCATCACCTGAAATAACGCAAACCTTGATGCTAGTGAATACCAGTTCTATACAGGAATGTATAAAACCTCACCATGGTTTCTTGACATTACGAGGCTGATTCTCGAATACATTATCATACTGGTGGGTAGTGGATATCCACGGTCCAAACAGAATGTACGCAATTAGCTGCGTGGATATAAAATACTGAGCGTTTCCATCTTCATTTAGTATCCAGCGGCTAGATCACTTAATCCCGACGCACTATGGGTACAAGGTAGCTCAAAAGCCTCAGAGCACGGTATTCTGCACCTCCAATCGTCTCTACTTGCTCGTCGGTAAGCCCCTCGGTATGAAAGTCCGAATTGCGGCCAACGATAAGACCAGTGAAATCCAGCCAGGGGGTTGACCTCTCTTCTAGTGTGGTTATATAGGGTAGCGTCGCCTTTCGCTCAAATTTTCGATAAGTGTTTGGCGTGGCACGTTTTAGCGCCAACGTAACGAGATGGAAAGGGCCAGGTATTCCTCCAAAACCCTCGTACTTTTTGCTTGCGGAAGAGGCTGGGATCGCTGGATTCCCCGAGATCCTATTTGACAGAATGGTCGTTGCCCTCCGAGGATAAGGGACACCCTCTTTGGGAAGATTATATTGTTACGATGTCGGAGATGAGATAAGGGCCAGGAACATACCACGAATGGTTTCTAATCTCCGCCCATATCTCTGTGCAGAATGTGGGAGCGAAGTGGTGAACGCAAACTCGGCGCCACAAGGGCTGGTCGGGGGGGGAATGGTGGGAGCCAGGGCAATACTGACGGCGCGTGGGGATGACGAGAATGTCCTGGCATCCGATAAAACGGGATCCTCAGTCACTACGTCACTTGTACCCTCAGGGTTCAAATCTATCAGGGTAGCACCTGGTGTTGGCTGAATAACCTGAAAGTCCGGGTTCGGAGCAGGAAGACCTTTCTCCGCCTGAGGTGATTGAACCACACTCCCTCCACGCCGCCGAAATGGAGTGGAGTTTGTGATTGGTGATGAAATGGACTTGATGAACGCGGTACGTGTGCGGTGGAGGTGAGGTCGAGAGGCGACGTATTCACATTTGGTGCGGAAATATCGTCTAGTGGACCGCTCCACATCAATAGCTCACCATCGAGCAGAGGTCGACGTACTTTCGAACCAAAACCATTATCCAAGAAACCACCGTTATATCGCCCTGTTGCGTGATTAGCCACATACGAGGAATCTGTATGAAATTCGTCCCACCATCAACATCAAGATATAAAGCATTACTTGTTGCCAGGCAGTAAGCGTTGAAAGATTCACGGTGGAAAGACCAGTTACGGTCATTGCGGAATAACAAAGAAACAAAGAATCCAAAAAACTGACGTGAAACCGCCCATTACAAGCGTAAAATATCCCAGAGAAGACCAGAGGTACAAAGATAAAGGCGAAGAGATGAACCCGAAAGAATGTGCATTCCTCGATGAGATAGTGGAGACATCTGGCCAGTGGACCACCCCGCTGAGGTGAATCGATAGGTTTCCCATAATCGCCAGTGTCAAGCCCGGAGACGGGGTCCATAGAATACCCAGTGAGCGAATTCCAAGTTTCAAATCGCCTGTGCTGGTAAGTAGAAGAAGAATGATGGTTGACAAGGAATTTCCACCGCATGGTCATTGGACGCGTTTAGATTTGGTCGGCGTTTACACGAAACACCGGGGGACAACATCATTCTTGTTTGCGATCGAACCCCCGGAATCACCTCTGTCGTCTCAGATCCAGATCTGTCGATGGGTGCAACATCATATGGTAGATATCTGGACCATACATGTAAAATGAATTATGAAGAGGATCCTCAAACATAAAGGCAAGCTGCTAATTGCTACAGTGGCAGATTTCATGGTGCCCGACCGCCAATGACCTTGATGATATTCTCATAGACAGTAAACACGATACCCCCACTCATCTGGCCAAGCCGAGGGTCAGCCGTTTTCTTGTAATGAAAAACATGAGCTTACCACCAAACGGGCTAGTCGTGGTGTGGTGCCAGTCCAGAAACGCAAGATACCTTCTTCAGTAAAGATACGGTAGGCGCAGTGGAACGAATTTCGATACTGGGCCCGCGCTTCAAGGGATTGCATTCGAGTTTTAATCACACTGGGAAAGCACTGAGTTAGACCGACGACTGGCAGAGGAGAGGAGAGGACCGACTCCAAGGGCATTGTGGTGTAGACTGTCACCAGCCCAGCAATCCCACCGATTCCGAAAGTAATGGCACTTGGCAGGGTTTGACCTGGCCGTGCTGTTCCTTGCACAAATTGTTTCAAAGTGGAGTATGTTGTGAAGCGAACAGCGGAATTTGCGCCTTGGCGCATCATCTAGGCAGGATGTTGATATAGTGATACGGGATCTCAGAAAATAACAATTACCACAGGAAACAGTCCCCGATAAATGCCCCGGATGCCTTCTTGCCGCACAATGGAAGTGGTGCCATGCACGAGGCCACGGTATTGAGGGTTGGGACCTTTCGCATCGTCAATGAGCTTGGTTCTGCAATTGAATCAGCCACCATTGACGGGCTTTTCGATCAAACATACTTGATAGTTTCCGATGGAGTCACAGCAAAGATAGCCTCCATCATGCCCGCACCAAGTCCAGCTGTACAGCCGTCAAAAGATCGGAAAATCTGGAAAGCAGAGCACACACCAAGTAGGCTCCGCGGTGCACTCACTTTACCCTGGAATAACGTGTGTAAGGATTAGGGTTCTTTTCTCTTTGACCGGAGAACATACCTGTGGATCCGCCAGCATCTGTTTGAAATGATCATAGCTAACAAACCGCACTCCCGCCTTGGTCGCATTTCCAATCACCAGAGCCATGCATCCTGAATACAGCCCAGTCACGCCCTTCGTTTTCAAGGTCTCCCGGATGATCGTCAAAGGGGCTTCGCGCTGCAAAATTCAAACATCAAAATCGGTTATTGTCCCGCCTAGAAGAACCTGGATATACCTTTCCGCCGAACTGAGAGCGCGTTTTCACGAATTCCGTCGGATAGGTCACGAAACTGCCATTCTGAAAGCGTTGGGTGCAATCGTGCGCAGTTCGTTGCACGACTCACGCCTCAATGGCACCAGCAGTTCCACCAGCAAACCTTGAAGTTGAAACATAAGCGAGTTGTATTTCGTGAGATTAAATGTCGTCTCACAGCGAGTGAAGAGGTTTTTCCTTTTGAAACGCCATGAAGGGGATGAGAAAAGAAGCGAAGCCGCAGACTGTCAGTGTTAGCCGACAACATGACACAACGCTTCTTCAAGTTCTTGATCAACAACTCCTGAATGAATGGATCATATCTTGTTGCTCAGATCTCCTTCGAAGGGCCAAGATGCCTACACTTCGACGCTCGAATCAGCTGGATTCAAAACAATATCTATTCCCGTCCTTCAGACGGATTTCACCAATACAGCTGACCTTGAATCAATCATCAAGGCCGGGCCACTGGCTGCAGCATTCAGTGGTGTCATAATTACGAGCGGCAGAGCATGCGAGGCCTGGGGGAACGCAGTTGAGAGTCTCATGTATTCGCGGTCTGCCTCTGACTCCAAAATAACCCCAGGTCTGTTGATGCTTGCTCTTGCTGCTCCCAATTGAACAGATACCGGTTTATCAGCTACCTGGGATAACGTTCCATTCTATGCAGTTGGTAAAGGGACTGCCTCTGGCTTGGCGCGGCTTCACTCTGCCTATGGTTCCACTGGCTTTGCCCCCGTGGACATCCGCGGGGAGTCCACCGGTACAGGCGAAAATTTGGCCCATTTTATCGTCCAGGACATACATGAGAGGCCCACAAATCTTCTCTATTTAACGGGGGACAAGAATCAGGACACGCTACCCGCTATTTTGAATGACGCGGGCTTCCAGTTACGTTCCATACAAGTGTACCAAACGCAAGGATCTCTGACATTTAACGATGATCTTGCGGGTGTTCTACGCAGCGTGCCCAGAGGTGTGCCCTTCACATGGATACATATCCAAGTGCTGTTCTCATACACCACACGCCAGATATCAAGCAATGGTGGATAGTGCATTTTGCGCCCTCTGCGGCAGCATTTGCTACACCAATATTGCGTGAACACTTCAATATTCCATCCCAGCTATCCGAACACGACCGCCCCGCAAATACGCCCAAGATTGTCGCAATTGGACCCACGACGACCGCGTATTTAACAAACCAACTGCAACTCACTGTTGATGTTACTTCATCCAAACCCACGCCCGAGGGTTTGCTGGAGGCCATCACATCAAGCCGGGGTCACTAGCCAATCCGCCCGCGCCCGTTAGTCCTATCAGATTCCAGCCACTTAGATTTTTTGTTTTTGGTGATCGTCGACCCGCGGGCATCCGTTGGACACCCATCGGACCGTGCCCCAGCTTTCGGGGGTAATCGTATCTGTGACACTATTCCGCACTCCACCCTCTGGTCTCCGTGTCTCCCCGGTTATCGGCCAACATACGGCAGCCGGTGTAATTATAGAACCACTTAGGGGATGGACAAAGTGATTTCAGCACATTCCCCTTCCTCCCCAATACCATCGAACGCGACCTAGGCTAAATTATTATGATATCCTTTATCTGAAACATTTTGCGAAGTATGTTCCTACCACCGCGTACGAATTCCTCAGCTCCACGATGCCATGCTATCATACATTTATCCTGGGAAATATTACTTTTACCCTGCAATACATGGTGATGGTGTACTATTGAATAACCAGCACACCACGGCCCACGTCGGATCATTAGAATGTCCGAAGTTGGTACGAGTGTGGATTATCAGTGGAATCATACCGCCCGAGATATACAGATGCCACACAGGTGTACGACTTTATTTTATTTTTCAGGTCTGTCGCGGTTTAGACTTGACGTGAGGTCAGTTCATGTGGCCAGTCATGGTAGTTGTATGGGGGTAATGCTATCTTACTTTATCACCCAAAAGCGCCCACATGGTCGCCCTCCTTCTTGGCTTTTTCTAATCCCAAGCCAATAAGGCGCTGGCCATGCGGGGTATTTGTCATCCATGCAAAGTCACTCAAGGCGTTTCAGTCACTATCCCTGTTCTCCCTCCTTTTTGACTCGCCAGGTTTTCATCAGGCAGTTGTACCGTGCTGGCACCAACCTCACACCTCTGAACCGCCGCCGTTGATACCCCGCCCGTTTGTTCTTACTAATTGACAATTGCCGTGCGGTTGTCTAGACTGCGCCATATTTGCCGACTCCGCCCATCGTGCCAACGTGGAGTTCCAATGGTAAGCTCGTTCTTAACCAGTTTAGGGATCCAGGCTGAATCTCGTTTCCAGCCAACTCAGGTTCAAAATCGATCTACAGACCCAAACCCAATCTCACGTGGAATGCCAGAGAAATATCTGGACCATGACCCCGCTCATGCGAACAAGAATGTTCAACATCGGGAAGCGCTCCGACTGGCGCTGGGCAGCATTCTAGCGCCGGTGAGAATCTACCCTGTTAGCTTAAGCGCTGGACTATAACCCTCTCAAGAAACGACCATATACCCCCTCGTCCCGCTCCTCGTCGGGAACGGCAAGTCCGTCGCCGTATTACCACAATCACAACCACACCGGTTCAATACCGCCGCCTCCCCACCCCACGCCTACCACAGGGGGGATCCCAACCATCCAATAGAGCACCCTCACCTTCGGCACTTACATTCGCACCTCCATCCCCATTTGCCATCAAGACTAGGCCGTACCGTAAGTTTGATCGCTACTCCGCCCGAATGACAAGCGATGACGTGACGCTTGCAGAACTCGAGTGATAGCCACTCAGACTCGGGCACTCCACAGCTGACCCCATCGACGTCAACACCAAACTCGAGCAGCCTGCTACCCTCGCCAACTGAGGAGCACCCACCCGCCCTGTCCCCCCATGAGTCCTCAGCAGCGAAAGATGCGCACAGCACCCCGCCGCCGATCCATTCCCCTGCGCCCATGTTAGTGCACCCCCCTGTGGTTGCTGTGACAGAGGCGAAACCAGATTCAGGATCGGGGTCAGGCCCGCCCAAGGCCAAGTTTATCCAGACGTTGCAGTCAAAAAGCGCATGGGACGCCCTGATCCACGGCTCATTCTCGTGAGCATGCCTACCGCAGGTGATTAGCGCAACGCAATGTGCCCATCAGCTAGCTATCATAGGGACATTTTTCGTTGTGCATGTGTTGTATTAACCTTTAGCATGATTGTAAACTAGTGTATGTCTTTTTTACTGGATATAACTTGCTTCCTTCTTCGCAAGAGTCTGCGCTCAAACGAGGCAGCCGCAAGAAGCGATAGACCGGGCCGAGTCCACGTGGGATCTTATCATTTTGAAACCTTGATCCTCAGATTTGACTCTTCCTGCCTGATCTCAAACCTTCGAATTCACCCTCTTTGAACCATTTTGGAGCTATGCAAGCGTTCGAAACATATCAAACTCCCCTCTCAAGGTCTGTCTTCAAATCCGGCACATGGTATAGCGTAATACCTACCATTCTCCAGCCGCTATGCCAGCAAGGAGATGGCCAACCTGTTCTCCTCAGCGGTGATCCCCTGTCCAATGATCTCCTCGTGATATAACCCTCAACGCTGCGATAGAAACGTTTCTCGACCTGGCGCATGCTATGGTTAAATCTCGCCATCGCGGAAAAGGAATTGGGCCTGCCGATCTCTGATGAAGCGATTGAGCAGATGAAGAACAATCTAGTAGGGGAAAACACACTCATTGCAGCTTACGCGGCTGATGAGGCATTCTACCGTAGGAGCTCACACCTGAGCAGTTTGAGATAGCCGCTGTGGAAGAGAAAAAGCGCCGTCATGATGTCATGGCCCATGTCCATACGTTTGGAACGGTCGCTCCGGCTGCCGCAGGCATCATCCAGTATGTTCCTGTGCCTTGGGCCTGGGACGAGTGCTTACCCCGCGCAGTTTAGGCGCGACCTCTTGTTATGTTGCCGAGTTAGCCCCGCTGTCCAGATGTATAACTCTAAAACCGCTCACGCATTTATAGCAATGCCGATCTGATTTTCCTCCGCACTGGCCTCACTTACCTCATCCGGTCCCTATCCGTGCTCATCTCCAGGCTGTCCGCATTCGCTAAGGAGTATCGCGCCCTCCCAACACTTGGGTTCACGCATTACCAGCCTGCACAGCTGACTACCGTCGGAAAGCGGGCCACCCTTTGGATTCAGGTCAGCATAAAGCCCCAGTAAAGTTTATACCACCGACTTATTTTGATTTTAGGAGCTGCTCTGGGATCTGCGCAATATCAAGCGTGCGCGCGAAGATATTGGTTTTCGAGGTGTGAAGGGCACTACCGGAACGCAGGCGAGCTTCTTGACGCTTTTCGATGGCGATCACGAGAAGGTGATTGACATAAATCAGAATACCCGCATTGTCTGACATTTTACTAGGTCGAGGCTCTAGACAAACGGGTAACCCAACTCTCAGGGTTCGAGTATGCTTACCCCGTTACATCGCAAACTTACTCCAGAAAAATCGACGCCGATGTCCTCGCGCCCTGGCATCGTTGGGTGCAACTGCACATAAAATTGCTACTGATATCAGACTCCTTGCGAATCTGAAGGTACATCACCCTCACACATCCTGCCGTTATCTGAAGCTTGTCGTAGGAAATCGAGGAGCCCTTTGAGTCTACGCAGATTGGATCCTCCGCCATGGCATACAAACGCAACCCGATGCGATCTGAGCGTGTATGTTCGCTCTCGCGACATCTTATGGTGTTGCATCAGAACGCCTTGATGACCTCAAGTGTCCAATGGTTCGAGCGAACCTTGGACGACAGGTATTCTTTTCCGTCAAATATCAAAGCCCTGCTGATGCGATGTCATCGTAGCGCCAACAGGCGGATCACCCTGCCGGAGGCATTCCTCACCGCAGATATAGTGCTCTCTACACTGCAAAATGTCTCTGAAGGTTTGGTCGTGTACCCCAAGGTGATCGCACGGCGCATCGCGCAGGAGCTGCCCTTCATGGCGACCGAGAACATCATCATGGCCATCGTCAAAAAAGGCGGCGACAGACAGGAGGCCCATGAAAAAAATACGGGTGGGTACCCCGCTTACCAACTCGGGTGTGAGCTAACATTCCAGTATCAGGTTTTATCACATGAAGCTGCCCACCAAGTGAAGAACCTAGGACTCGAGAATGATCTCATCGAGAGGGTCCGCGGGGACGCCTACTTTGACCCCATCAAGGAGCAGCTTGATGAGCTGCTGGAGCCCGCCAGTTTCATCGGTCGGCGCCGGAACAGGTGGACTCGTTCTTGAAGAATTGGGTTGAGCCTGCTTTGGCGAATAGCGAATCTCAGGGGGCGATTCAGAGCAGCGAGAAAGTAGAACTTAATGTATAGCTGCGCAGCTGTTATGTTGTTCTTTATACACAATTATCTACACCCGTTAGTGGATAGTTTACGCACCATGAGACCTAATAGGGGTGAGATGCCATTGGTGGGATTCAGCCAGAAACTTCTCACGTGGCGATCTCATGGCTCTCCACACCCGAACGTTCCTAACACGAAACATCACTGGTCTTCTGTCTCAGCTCTCAGAACTTGTGCAGCTCTATCCGCGCCACAAAACTGACCATACATTCCTGTTTTCCCTTTCTCCCAACATCCCATCATCCGACCTTTCTACCGCAGTTTCTCACCTAACACAGCTTGGGTCTCAATCACTGGGATGTCTGTCGGCGCCTCTACCCGGATACGGCGACCATGTGGCGTGCGCGGTAGCTTTATTTGATTCGGGAAGTGTGGTCCCGTTCCGGTCGACCATCCAAGGCAGAGCAGAAGTGCAGGTGGGAAGATGGCATGCATTTCGCAAGCGAGACGACACCACCGGAGTCGATGACGCGAGAGAGTATGCCCTCATGGGCGACAGCACCCATCCCGTCGACTGGGAGAATGTATGGAACAGAAATATGGGGGGAGAACAGCTGCCAGACGAGCTGCAGGATTTGAGGTAAGCGTCTTCCCTCCCACTGCGCCTGTCAAACAACGGACGGTGTAGCCCCGCAGATGTCAAATCAATCGTTTATTTTTCTGATGGTACACCGGAAGGATTGTGCAATTCGTTGAAAGCCTTCCCAGGAGCAACTAGTGTCAGATCTCGCGTTTGGGCTGTTTACCTTTCCGCTTACTAGCATTCCCGCCATCAGCTTGGCCTTATGGCTACATCAACACCATTCATCACCGGCAGACCGGTAACACTCTTCCACAACCAGCAGATTTACGGTAGTGGTGCGGTAGGGCTCGCGCTCAGGGCTGCCGGCGGTCCAACAACCACGGTCGGGTTCCTCGGGACTCGCGCGATTTCCCCATTGATGACTGTGACTGGGTATGGCTATTCGCGCGTTTGTTCAGCCGGCCCTTATTTCTCATGATCACAGATGCGAAGGCAATATGGTGACAAACCTTGATCGGCGGTCAAACCCAACGCAGCTTCTTCTCGCTGCCATCCGGGAGCATGGGGTTGAGGTTGGGGCGAGCGAGACGGGAGTATTGAAGGACGAACAGGGTTTCATGCTTGGAACCTTCCGAGATGGGAAGGTATGGTTCGCGCGGTTCGGACATGTGTGTTTGTATTTTGACCTTGATGGTTCGGTGAAGGTTCATCGCATGCACCAGATCACGGCCGGTGACCCCTCCCGCGGACCGCTTTCACTTTCGGTGAACCAGGCGCCGCTGCAGGGCGCCCAAGTCCAGGTACTTTTACTCTGCTGACCTATCCCCCTCGACTGACCAAAAAATCCACAGTTCTTCCATCAACCTGGCCCGCAGGAACCCACTAGCGCCGACTGTCCTGACGAAAACACCCACGGGGGGCAATGCATTTCACTACCATCATCCCACGGGAATCACAGTCCGGCTTGCCACAGCTGCCAGAGCATCCTTGCAAGGCGCTGGATTCGTTTGTGGCTGCAAGTGAGAATGGCTTTGTGCTGGATGAGGAGGCTGAAGTGACATGGGCGTGCAAGGTGCCAGGCGGCTCTGTCCTCGTTGAGTGGAGCGGCGTGTAGTATTATATTTCATTTTTTCGATATCATTAGGGTCTGGAGCCTTGGCTTTACCTCCAGGTTTGAGAGCGTTCACTCTACAGTAAGTGTGTAAGGTTTGGACGAAGACCCGAGGCTCAAACTCGAGGTCGAATCACCAATTTCGTCAACTATGTATGGAGTATTTGATTTGCCGTCTGACCTACCATATTAGTCCATTTGATTTCCTTTTTTATCCCGCGTGTGAATCCCTCTCTTGGAAAATCCTCTATCCCGCCAAGCGACTTGACCATCGTGCTTGTCTGGCCGCCCCCTCTCAGCCCCTCTCTCAGGCCGCATCCAAGTACATCTTCAAGAACACAGCAAAATTGTGGACCTTTCTTGGCCCGTCCCTATTTCCCACATTAAACTTCTCCATGGGGTTTTTCTGCATGAAATAAAGTGTGGATTGAAACACTGGTGATTAATGAATGGTCTGGGGTGTTGTTTTCGAGCTTTCTTTGGTGGTTGAAAACAGCGTGAATATCACACTCCCCGCCTTGGCGTCTCCCTTGTGTTTGTCTTGACCATCAAGGAGGTCAGACTCCGGCCAAGTGATATGGAAGGCACACGGTCACGAGGCACTTGGATTCTGCTCGCATTGGCAACTTGTTCAGGGTCGCGTACTGAATTCGATTTATTTCTTGGTTCTTTCACCAACGCACAATTTGTTCGGTTTTCTTCCTGGACCAACTCCATACCCTCCACTCATTAGGTTCCTTATAACGAACAAGAATTAGACTCTATTTTGGCTTTCCTGCGTTGGCTTGGGCTTTTCATATCCTGTTTTAAGGCATGAGCAAGCCATTTACACAGCACTCCTCAGCCTCCGCGACAAGTCTATTACCTGGACCATCGAAAGCGAGATCTGATGGGCACGGTGGAAAGTCTTCGCAATATGCTGTGAGTTTACTAGTATTTTGGGAATGCCATGGAATTGACACCATGGCCCCGGTAGCATTCGCTATCCGATAAAGTACTATATGGCCTTGACCGCGCGTTGCTGATACTAACCAAAGTCTGATAGTACTCTTTAGCACCCTCACCAGTGTCATGGGGTACACCTCTGCTTTTGGACACGGCTGAGCCTGACGACTTTCTGCACAACCCTGACCCCAAGCGCGACCGGAAGAGTGATAGAGGTGGGCATATTTTCACAGCTCGTGGGATTGGCAATCTCGGATGTCTGTTCATCCTGGCCGCCGGGTGCTTGATGCTCTTGTGAGTGGCTTTATTTTTCCCTTTGTCATCTCTGACAGAATATCCTATAGTGCCGGTGTGTGGATTTGTCTGATGACGCAACGAACCGCTACTAACTTTCATTGATCTAGGCTTCCCTTTGCTCTCCCACTTTCTCACAAAGAAGCAGACAAATCAGGGTGGCTTCAACCTCGGTGGGATCAATGCCACGGGCCAAATTGCTGACATGCCTGGAAATTTTGGCCTTATCGATCGCGATACACCCCAGGATGTTTTCACTAAGAAGTCCTACCAGAGTCCGAATGATGAATGGACACTTGTCTTCTCCGACGAGTTCAATATAGACGGACGCACTTTTTACCCCGGTGATGACCCGTATTGGGAAGCGGTTGATTTGCACTATTGGGGGACTGTTAGTTGCTTTTCTTTTAGATGCCTCGTCCAACGTCTGATTTCTCCGATGCTAGAACGATTTGGAGTGGTATGACCCTGAGGGAGGTATGTGAATGGACAATAATAGCATCCCATTATTTAACATCATCCCTGCCAAAGCGACAACCAAAGGTGGGGCGTTGAGATTGACCTTGAGCAAAGTAGCCCCAATCGACAATCATAATTTGACCTATCGGTCGGGAATGGTAGCCTTTCTTTTTTTGTAAAAGTGTTGAACAGTGCTCAATTTTTTTTACAGATTCAGAGTTGGTAAGGCGCCGGAGTGATCAGTGTCGAGCGATGTGCTCATCTGATCTTAGGAATAAGTTTTGCTTTACCGGAGGACTGATTGAAGGTATTATCCATAGATTCAAATACCTCGGTACCACTAACAGTTGGCAAAAATTTAGCCGCTGTCACCTTGCCGGGTGCGAACAATATCAAGTTCGTGTTTGAGCTCTATCAAGTTCAACATGGGACTCATTAACCTATTACCTCCAACCCGCAGTGGTCTGTGGCCTGCGATGTATGTCATTGGTTAGTACATGATTATAGTTTACTGACCTTGCCATTCAAGATGGACCATGGGCAACCTGGGTAATTTTTTTTTTGTTATATCTGTTAAACGTCGCTCAATCCTTGTAGGACGGGCTGGGTTCGGTGCAAGTCTCGAAGGCCTGGTGAGTCTTCTGCTTTATTCGTCGGATTCGTGTTAACACCGTATAGTGGCCGTACACTTATGATTCTTGTGACGTCGGCACCCTCCCCAATCAAACCTATCCGGGCACTGCCACCCCCCTTGCAGCCGTGCAAAACGGTGACCCATCGAATGGGAATGTGCTCGTGCGTCTGTCCTTAAGAGCTTCAAACCTGTTTGGAATTTAACACATCCTCAGTCTTATTTGCCTGGGCAACGATTGTGTACTATGGGATTTTAATATTTTATTTACCCCATTAACCTCCGTACCTTTCACAGCTGCTTGCACTTGTCCAGGTGAATCACATCCGGGCCCCATGAGATCGGATGGGTCCTATGTCGGTCGTGCCGCACCTGAGATTGATATCTTCGAGGCGACAATCGAGGGAGGACACGGGAAGGTAACCTGTTTCAGCTGAAATTGACATAAACTCGTCTCAATTCCATCTAGGTATCAATGTCAGCGCAGTGGGCGCCCTTCAATGTATGTCACAGCCATGATTATTCATCGTAAGTTTGACATCCCATGTAGGCCGAATACAAATGGAGAAATACCACGGCGAACATGATCATGTATGAGCCTGATGTCACCGTTTTAAATACATATGCTGGCGGTTAGTTTTTATGCTCAGCCGACTCAAAATAGTTTTGAATTACTCATCTATAGGCGCCTATCAACAAACAACCAGCGGCCTTTCTACTACCAACCAAGATTGCTATGAGCTTGGTACGGCATGCTACAGCTTGTATGGCTTTGAATACAAACCTGGGTAGGTGATTTAAATTATTTGTCATCTTCATGTTTCATCCATCCCTCCCTCAGGTTTGACAATGCTTACATTACCTGGATTAATGATGGTAAACCATCGTGGACGATTAGGTCTGCAGGTATGGGTCCAGATCCTCTCACAGAGATTAGCACCCGCCCGATCCCCCAAGAACCCATGGTAAGTTCTTGTGCAAAACAATAAATGACATTCCTGAAATCGGGGTGACAGTATATCATTGCTAATCTGGGCTTTTCGCTCAACTTTGGAGGCATCGACTTTGACCGCCTGACTTTGCCGACGACGATGAGCATTGATTATATTCGGGTTTATCAACCCAAAGACTCGATCAACATTGGATGCGACCCCCCGGACTTCCCAACCGCAACATATATTAACGCGTATGAACCCCAAACTGTTAGCCAGTGTGAAGCATCAGGCTAATAACTCCCGCAGATACCCTGAGGCATATACTAATAATAACCTAACCCTCTGGACTACTCCCTCATATAATCAAACCTGGCCGAAAAACCGCCTCAACGGTGGCTGTTCGTGATCAGTTCCGCGCTCATATTCTGGAAATTATACCTCTCTGAATATCATTTACATATCCTATCGCAATGCACATTCTCATCTCATTACTTGCATATAATTTTCACACACAGGATTTACTGAACGCATGCATTATCATAGAATCGGCTTTGTCACGCATGGACTTTTTTGCACAATTCGACAACTGATGTATCTCCACTAATAGATGGGCTTTGGTCCCAATGTGGGGGACCGGTACTTATAACATGGCTATTTGACACATTGCGGTGGTTCGTTGGTTGGGGTTCGGGTCTGGGCATTGGGCGCTGTCTGCTGCTGTTACCCGCCGGTTAGGTGCAAAGTATTTGGCTCTGCTTGGGCTGGGGGATATCGGCTTCCACTTACACCATTTCAGAATTGACAACTTGCAGGGGGTTCATTCAAACCGAGCTACTTAGACCCTTGAGTAAGCAAACCCGGGGCTAGTTTGGCTAAAAAATTATGCCTTTCCAGGCCGTCCGTCGTTGCTCATGATGGCATTTTCGTCACGAGCTTCCGCCATCACTCCACCTCCGCCTGCGCCTGAAACTGTCTCGACTCAGACCTGCCAACTTCAATAGTTTATCCCCGGACACTCATCAAGGAGTGCGAGCATTTTTGATCCTGCTGATGCCAGTACTATTTCAAATATTAATCCGCAACTCAGCCTTGAATCAATGGATATACTCCGACGATATTGATTTTGACGGTACTGTCGAATCCTATATGTCGGCGGCAGTGAGTAGGCTCTGATGTTCTTCGAGATGTCCCAGGAGACCAAGGCGCGCCCAGCGTCTGCGTTTGGTGTGCTCAATGCCAACTAGGCCGTACTGCTCTTTTCCACAGGCCTTCCTATGGCGTGGTTGGGGTCCAACGACAGGGTTTAAACCTACAGAGTGTATTCCAAGGGTGGTAACCTGGTTAGCCTCGAAAGCCCATTGTGTTTGAAACACCCACGAATGTAAGCAATCACACCCATACTTGCTCCGTGATTAATAAATCCATTGCGCCCCACCATAAATACGCTGACATTATCGTACCCACCCGGGCTCCGTCACTATCCAATAGCGAACCAAATACCTGTGGACATTACTCTGCTTCAAGTCTCAGCGCCCAGCTCGCCTGTTGCGATCAGATAATTACCATTCCTTAGCGGTACCTTTAACTCCCACAGAGTTATAAACATGTCAGTCGCTGTCTGCGGCCATCGGAGCTCCTTTAAATCCGAGCTATTCCATTTCGTAATAGTCTCGCGCGCCGGGACAACTGGGTCCCCGACTCGCCTCTTTCATGGTAATCCACTGTAGCAACCCCATCAACAAGTGACTTGGCGGTGTGAATCTATTTCCTTTCTGGTGGGTCATCGATGTCAGAATCGTTCAATCTGAGTACGGGTATATTTCACCTTGGTAATTCTTCTCACAGGTATATATTTTTAGTTCACCCGCAGTAAGTTCGCGCGTTCTTGTCCTCGGTTCTAAATATATACCTCGTTACTATTCCTTGCTTTACTAAATAGGCTTGGCTGTGCGAGCCCCGCTCCTTGATTCTGCTTATGTTCAATCTTGATGCCTGGGGCTGGGAGAATCCGCAGCACGGTATAGAAGGGTGAAGGGTGGCACCGGAAGCATTATAAACAGTGGGCGGTGTCGCGGACGTGGGGCCAAAAATGGCTCGACAAGTTGCTTAGCCTAGGCTGATCTCGAGGGCGCCAAGCCGCACGTAGAGTGATTAGGTTTGAATTCTTCACCGCTTTCTTGCCGGCTATCGTGTTACTCCTAGCTTGCTTTTACTTCATCCGCAGGGAGGTCGCCATACCCAGGCATCTACTGCCACAGCGCTATCTATCGGCTACTCAAGATGCAGCAGCCACAAAACCGCTGGTCGTCGTGGAAGCTACCGGGGACCCCTATGATAGAGTAATTACATCCGTTTGGTGTATAATCTGTAAGCCATCACTCCACTCTTGTGAAATGCAACCGATCACGCTAACGCGAACGGCTTTACTGCCAGCATAATTTGAGCTCAGGCAATGGAGTACCTTCACTGCCTCGATCATTTAATCATGAGAATTACTTGTGATTGTTCTTTCCTTGTGCGGAGTCCGTGTGAGTCCTTGGCAGTACTGGTTATGAATTCATGCATTCTATAATTGTGAGCATAATATTGTAGCCTTTCAACACATGACCACAAGGTTGCGAGCTCATGGCCCAATATTCGAGTCGATGGGATTGAAACATTTGAATCCCTCACAACGCCTGCGAAGATTCAGGCACTGCCTTTTAAGCTTGGTTATGCCCTCGGGGTACCCTATTACTAAATCTCTAACTAAAAAGCTTCCACTGTCATGGCACCTAACATCTCACCTGGGAAAATCTTGGTCCACTTTAGTGCCGGAACTCTCGCTACCTATTTCTCATAGATCTGGAGTGCCTGTCCGGGCTTTTCCCGGAAACGTGGCTAACGTGGCTACGGACTACTCTGATTACAAGTCCGTTGGTGTCTGATTCGATCCAACCCCTTCAGAGTTTATGCTTGGCAATCTATTTTAAACACATTCGTCCTCCTCCAACACTTGACTAACATGGAGAGTTATTCTCTCGTTCCATCTTGGCAAGGCAGGACAGGACGCGAGTATCTTGGCCTGGGGACGCTCAGGAATATCTATTCAAGCCGGGGTTTTGGGTATAAAAGAGGCGCTATCAGGCCTATGTTACTTCAGTCTATCAACTCTTCAGCTTATACCAACACATTCTCCGAATTCCTTACCAGACCAAAGCTTTCAGTTTGCGCAATGCACTTCAACAAGAATTTCATTGCCTTTGTTATTGCCGCTGTCCTTACAACGGCATCTGCCTCCCCAGTAAGTTTTCAATAGTGCGCTGCAATCGTTTGGTAACGCTGCTAATCATCACCATAGATCAACACCGTCGGTGACGTTGCAGTCATTTCTCGAGAGCCAATCCCTCTCTTTGGCTCTCACAACCAAGTTGCACCACGCCGACATGGTGGTGACGATGACGGTGGCCGACACGGCGGTGATGATGGTGGGAGACGCGGGGGACGCATCGCGGCTCGCCGACATGGTGGCGATGACGACGGTGGCCGACACGGTGGTGACGATGACGGACGCATAGCAGCTCGCCGACATGGTGGTGATGATGACGGTGGCCGACACGGCGGTGATGATGGCGGGAGACGCGGGGGACGCATCGCGGCTCGCCGACACGGTGGCGATGACGACGGTGGCCGACACGGTGGTGACGATGATGGACGCATCGCGGCTCGCCGACACGGTGGCGATGACGACGGTGGCCGACACGGTGGTGACGATGATGGACGCATCGCAGCTCGCCGACATGGTGGTGATGATGACGGTGGCCGACACGGCGGTGATGATGGCGAACGCGGAGGACGCATCGCGGCTCGTCGACATGGTGGCGATGACGACGGTGGCCGACACGGTGGTGACGATGACGGACGCATCGCAGCTCGCCGACATGGTGGTGACGACAATGGCCGACACGGTGGCGACGACGGCGAACGCGGAGGACGTATTGCGGCTCGCCGACATGGTGGTGATGATGATGGTGGCCGACACGGCGGTGATGATGACGGACGCATCGCAGCTCGCCGACATGGTGGTGATGATGACGGTGGCCGACACGGCGGTGACGATGACAGACGTATCGCGGCTCGCCGACATGGCGGTGACGACAACGGCCGACACGGTGGCGATGACAATGGACGCGGGGGGCGCATCGCGGCCCGCCGACATGGCGGTGATGATGACGGTGGCCGACATGGTGGTGACGATGGCGAGCGCGGGGGGCGCATCGCGGCCCGCCGACATGGCGGTGATGATGATGGTGGCCGACATGGTGGTGACGATGACGGACGCATCGCGGCTCGCCGACATGGTGGTGACGACAATGGCCGGCATGGTGGCGATGATGACGGACGCGGGGGACGCATCGCGGCCCGCCGACATGGCGGTGATGATGACGGTGGCCGACACGGTGGTGACGATGACGGACGCATCGCGGCCCGCCGACATGGTGGTGACGACAATGGCCGACATGGCGGCGATGATGACGGACGTGGGGGGCGCATCGCGGCTCGCCGACATGGCGGTGATGACGGTGGCCGACACGGTGGCGACGATGACAGACGCGGAGGTCGCACCTAAGCAATTGGCTAGAAATCCATCCACTCTTCCCATCCACATGTCATTCTGAATATTTTCCTTCGAAATTTCTCCGAAATGTACTACGACGTGACAAGGCCCTAGGATTAGAAATTGTGCATAAGGTTATATCTGTGTAAATATATATGGACAATCGATCATTAACGCTATTGCTTATAAGCCATGTTTGTGGGCACTAAATATTAGATATCGATCTCAATTATCCCCGCCCTCCGCTCCAGGGTTTCCTTCAACGCTTGGTGTGGTGGTCATCCCGAAGAGCTTCAGGGGCAATTTCCCTCAGAAAATTTAATGAAGAAAAGAGTGCGAAACACACACATATCTGATATCTTTGACACTTAGTTTGTGGAGCTTGGCGCCCGTGCCTTCACCAAGGGCTGCTTCCGCAAGGCCTATAAATATGTAAGCCTGGCACTCATCTGGGCTAGTCGAGACGACTAACCAACTTTAACTTCTTGCAGCCTCAGCATCCTGGGTACTGTGAGCATAAGAGTAGGGGGTATATGTGAACCACGAACCGCTCTTCAATTGTATTTTCAACCACAAGCCGCTTGACGTAAACAGGTTTCTCCTGGCCAATCCGATGACACCTACATGTTGATTAATTCGGACGCTCAGCGTTGCATAGTATGTTAGTCGACCTATCGTATGCTTGCGATTCCGCTGCGTAGTTCCATGATAAATCCATGCTATTAATGATAATTTAATGGATGGGGATAGAATGAAGAAAATCGTTACTTGATTATACGGTTGGCCGACACCAAGTTGAGGCTGAAAAGTGGTCAATTAGAAGATCCCGTACCAAAGCCATATGACTCACCCCACGCTTCCACACTTGGTGCTTGAAATTTTGAATTTAGCGGTTAATTAGTTTTAGTCAGGGGTAGGAGAAACCTCACCTGATCAAGATAACCTTTGGACCACCCGCCTGCTTAAATGTCGCTAATGTGGAATCCCTCGCGGCCCTATCCATTTTCCCGTCGAACCTCAAGCTGCGGATACCGTGACGAGAAAAGAGTATTTCGATCAAGTCGAGCATCGAAGTCCCTAGAATGTCGCATTTGAGAACGAACCCTCGTAATGACAATAATAGAATGCCAAACATTGGGAGTAGCAGATCGTTTTATCTCCTGTGGTTTCCCACTCTTTCAGGTAGTCTATCAGAGCCAGCATCTTGGTGCTTGGTTCTAGATCATCATCTCCTTTGCTCCAGGTTGCTAGGACTGCTTCAGAGAGGCCATCGGCATTCTCCTGCTTCTTTTTGCCCTTCGGCGGCGACGATTTTTGAGATTTCTTTGGGGGTAGCGGTTTACTAATGTCATTCATGGTCAGGTCCATAACTTCTTCCTAGGTAAGGTTAGCCTTGGCGGGTTGGAGCAGCAAAGCCTGTATCTTACATCGTCGACCAGACTTTTCTTCTGACGTTTCGCTGATCGTCGGTCAAACATTTCAGAAACATCGGGCAAGTCATCATCATCCGAGTCCATGGCACGCTCCTCCCAAGATTTTTCTGGTGAAGGAGAACGTACTCGAATGATCTTTGAATGCTTAGTTTGGCTTGAAGGTTTCCTCTGGGCCCGTCGTTGAGCACGGGCATGATTGGATAATTCTTCGTCTGTGGGTTCAAATGCCGAAGATTTGAATACTTTTTCCGGCGTGAGGTCCATCATCTTCTTGCACGTAGGGCCTGTGGCAGCTGAATACCAATAGCGATTACTAAAATAAAATTCGCCTACATGGGCGATAACCCTTGGCAACTGCCTTTTCATACTCTTTTTCAATAGCAAGGTTCTCCTTTTCGTTCCCATGGCCACTGTTTGCGACGAACATTAGGTCAAAATATAACTAAGTTAGATTGGTAGCCCACAATATGCCATCATGAACGATGGGTGAATTGCTGAGATTGAGTGAACAGTCTATGAAAGTATCAGTCCTGGCCGTCTCGATGGTTGTAAAACGCACCGAAGCAAATTTGATGGCCACAAGCTAAAACGCGACCGTTATCCTCAAGGAACACTGATGGCAGTGGCTAAATGAATAGAATTTCGCAAGTATGATCCAGATACGCACAGTCTTTGCAAACAGGACAACTATTTTCCAAATCATCGTTTCCTTCGTCATGGAAGTCGAGGAGCTCGGTGGCTCGAGCACGAAGGAGGAATCTATAGTTTGGTCAAGGACATGGGTATTGACAGGTGTAGAATCCAAACCTTTGTTTCGTCTAGGATGGGGGCTCGATGTAAGCAATATCATTTCCCAGCACATGGCAAGGTACCTCTGCTACCCAAGCAGCGCCCATTATCTTTCGGGCCCTGCCAAGCTCCTTCTCAGCATCACCCGCCATGATCAGCGTGGGATCTTCATAATCATCCGTCAATGCCTAAAAATATGATTAGATAAAAAGCAAAACAACGGGGATCGACAGACGAGGATAAGCTTTGGATGACAGCACAGTTGTCGCATTCGAAGAATTAATACCTAAGAATGTGAATGGTTGGCAAACAAGGATATGTTGTGAGGGGGTTGACTCAACCAATACTATAGCATGACTTTCGCTTTGTTAGGCCAAATTTAAGTGGGCTGCAAAACGACGCACTTTTTCACCAAAGTTCTCTCCCGGATGAATTTGTTTAGACGAATTTTGGTCCTTTTCTCAAATGAGTCGTAAACCTAAGCGGCTTTAGCAATGTAAAAAATCACTGGGAGATGAACCCTAACATCTCGTTCCTCAGCAGAGAACTGGAGTTGTACGAGTTCGATTTCCTTCGGTGGCAACTGCAACAAAGGCTTTCCCTCAAGAGTAGAATTCTTAGTTCGCCGAAGCAAGATGGGTTTCAAAATCGCCTGCGCGCGGGAGCCTGTCTATACCATTGATCAATCAAATTTACTAATAGCAATCGAATGCCTACCTGCGAGTGGGGCGTCCTCAAATTGAACTCTGGCCTATGTAACAGGTAAGATAGTAAAGTACGCGAGGGGAATATGCATACCACATGGTCATTGAAGTCCTTCCAATCATTCCATGGTCTAAAACGACCAAACCGCAGAAGACCATAGATATCCGCCCTTCGTTAAACGGTATGAGTATTGAGCATGGGTGAATATGAGCAGGGAGCAGTACAAAGTATTGGTTACAGGTGTGCCTGTGAGCATCCAGCGATACTTGGCCCGAACGTGAGCTAAGCAGGTACTTGACCGAGTGGATCTAACATAACGAATAGTTATCAAATCACATTGCAAACACGACGTCTCCAACCAACCTGTTGCGAATAAACTGCGCCTCATCGGCAATTGCTCGGTAAAACCGTGTGCGTGCTATCACACCCCTATACGATCAATCAACAACCTGCACAGGTATAGTAAAAATAATTTACCCATGTTCCGCTAACCACTCAGCCTCCTCTTCAGGCCCGACATCGGAGGGAACAACAAAGTCCATATTCAAGGACTGGTATGTGGTGATCACGACCTGATTAAATATTGAGTAAGGGTATGTCCCAAAACAAAGAACTACATTCACATCTTTAGACCTGACGTCCGAAAGTTTCTGTTTGCATGATTTGAGCTTTCAATACGAAAGAGTTACGAGGCAGTGCACCTTCAATTTATCCTTTCCATGATGTATGTGGACCGTGAAGACACCATTGGTTTTGGTATCGATCTCGTCTTTCCACTTGATAGCACGGGCTTGAGATATTAAATATTATACCAAACCAAAAAAAAACACACCTGTTGCAACAAAGCAGCAGGAACCACAATAAGCGTGGTACGGCATTCATCCTCAATATTTGGCATATTTGCCGCCATGGTGGCAATCATTTGGACGGTCTTGCCTGAGCGGTCATGAATGAGGCTGCAGATTATGATATCATGATGGCAACTAACCGAGACCCATGTCATCACTTATCGTAAGCAGTTGAGCAAGGTTCGGAGAATGATCGTTTTAAGTAAGACGAACGCTAAAATTCCACCCCTGTCGGGGCCCCTTTCTTTGGCTACCATCCTATTTGTGTTTTGCATGTTACAAAAATACCAGCAAGAGTATGAAAAAGGTACGGACCACGCAACGCCAATAACCTGGTGGCTCAGCAATCTAACCTCAAGGCCTGGAAGCAAATCTTGGTGGCTTGGACACATGAGCCTCGATACACACATGAAACACCACCACTAACCTCTTTAATCCGAGCTCTTCTAGTGCAGATTTTACCGTAAGACCATGGCTGAGATTGTCAATCGACCGAGTGATGAATTCGGCCATTCTGAAATTGCGTCAATAAGAATTCCTTCTACAAAAAGCTGACGCGAACCTTTGCTGTTGATCGGCTCCCCCTACATCAATTGGTCGGAGCGGGGTGTCCGCGTCGTAATTGAGATGAAAGCCCCCATTAGAAACTGGCACTGAGGACCGACCAAGGCCTGCAAGAAACGGCGCGTCCGCAACTGTATTGGCATCTGTCAGAGGCTTTGCTAACGATAATATGAGCTCGAGGGTCACCGGCAGCCTGGGTGAGAGGCGAGCTAAAATCTCGAACCCTCCCTAGCCTCCTCCTGATTTCAGAACCGCCAGCTCCAGGTGAATCCGTTTCAATTTCATTGTCTTCCCATTGCGCCTCCGGGCCCGCAGGCACTGACAAGCCCCCAAAAGCCTGCAGCGTGCTGTCCAGCGTATCCAATAAGCTTTTGGACGCCTTGGACGCGTCGTCTCTCATGATAAGAATAGTCCAAGCAAGAAGTTCAATAAAGTAAAAATATATGGGTCCCGAGAAAGAGAGTGCTTCGGCTAGATTGTAAGTTCCAGGCTCATGCTATTATTCGCCATTAATATTGCATTTCACATCACGGGACCAAATCCGATGCTTATCTCGTCCCAACTTGAGGGATCAAGAACTTATCGAGTCTCGACATCCGCACTATTCAAGAGAGGTTGAGGTGCGGTAATAATTAATAGTAATAGGTACAGCCTAACGACATGCAATCCATAAATTAGGTGAAAAAAGAAAACTGGGGTATATCCAGTGGGATACTAGTACATGGCGAAAAAATCCCGAAGGGGGAAAGAAGGCGAAGCCGAGTGCGATGAGGGGAGGCTGAATAGGTAGTATGTTCAGTATTAAATGATATGGATAAATTGGCAGGAGGTGTTGAATCCAAGCAGAGAGAGATGGGATCACAACACTCCAACTCCCGTGCATGCCCAATGTCTCGCGCATGCTCGGCGGAAGCATTCCTATCCACGGATCCTCCAACCATCACCCTTCCTGCTGACTTTACCCACTCCACCAAAGCCTTCGCGAACTACAAGCCACATACCAGTGCTGCACACAACGTCCTTGATTTCTTCTGCAGTCAAACGCGTGGTGGGTAGTATGGGGTGATTTTGGGGTGCTGGCCGATCACGTCGGTAGGAAAAAAAAAAACGGAAAATAGAACTAGCATACCTCTCTTCCCAACAACCTCCATGCTCTCCACTTCTACCTCTGGCAATGGGAAGGGCACCTTGAGCATCGCCACGACTTTCGGGTGATGGGGCGTTGGGCTTAGCGTGCCCACCTTGACACGCAGTATAGGTGGTGGAACGGAACCCCCTTCTCCCTCTCCTCGGGCAAGGAGTCGACGGAGTTTGAGTGTACAAACCCAAGGCGTCTCCGAGTCTTCAGGGTCACTTTCTGCACCTTCATCTATATCATCGGCGATTTCATCCTCATCCCCATCGCCCCCCTCAGCTGAACCTAAAAGTAAGCTCCCCCGTTTGCCACCTCGTCCTACACGGGATGCAGGTACAGGAGATTTCCTGCCTTCCTTCTGAGGTCTGGAGTGGACTCTTTCCTATGTTTCCTCCTACCCGCTCCTACCGAATCAGGAGCCCCTCCTTCCTCGCTAGCGCCGACACTAACACCGGTGCTGACACTCTGTTGCGATATTACACTCAACCTGCCATCAACGTTAGTTACGATCTTATCTCCAACATTATGAATTACCGGTTCTCATCCTGTACACCTATCGTACCTCTTCTCCCCGTACGCCCCTCAGGACTACCCTTCTTTGCTCGCAATTTTGCTCCAGGAGCGGACCCGCGCTTCCACTCGAATCTGACCTCAACTCCGCCCCTGCGGCCATCCGATTCGAAAGAGAATTTTTGACCCAATTGCTTGAGATTATTCATCCCAGCATTCACACTAAGCATCCCGTTGCTAAGCGATCCGCCATGGTTATTCGGGTCGACGGGATCAGAAGGTCGCTTAAACCACCGTCGGACAACCCATACATATAACAGGGCCCGGTTACTATGCGCTCCGCCAGTGGGAGCCGAGACAGCGTTGGCTGGATGCCAAGGATCAGTGGGCGGGGTTGATTCTGCTGCTGTTGGATTTGCGACTGGGTCGGAGTTGCAGTGATGGAAGGCGCAGGTGAAAGAGGAACGGGCGTCAACTGAGTTGATGTCGGACGATGATTCGGCTTCGGCGTTGCCAAGCTAGCGGAAGCTGATGGGGTAGAGGGGGTACGGGTATGCTTGGTAGGTTTAATCTCCGGAAGGTAAGGAGAAGAGGAAATGGGCGGTTTTTTACTAAACATCTTGCCAAAAATACTTCGCTTTCCATGTAATACAGGGGTTGGAGAGGGGGATGGTGGAGCGTGTGAATGTGACGAAGATGACGGAAGGGAAAGCGCTGAGGAGCCTGGGGTACCTGCATCGGGTGTAACAGGCCGGCTGTCGTGTGTGTGTGGAGGAGCACCAAGGTTCATAGTGTTAGAAGCGGCAGAGCGGGCGGAAAATCCACTAGGTTTAAGTCCTAGTTCGTCCACACTTGTGCGCCCACCAGGTGCGGTAGAAGAATCACCCCATACCTCTATTGGTTCAAAGAGGGCAAGATCAATCAATTCGATACCCCTCTTTTGAAACTTGGCGATTTTGGCGTCAGTTCCGGCATCTACGATAACGTTCGTAAGCACGTTGTGCGCTTGTAAGTTGTAGAGAGGAATAATTGTGCGACGGGTCGATGAAGCAGACGCAGTGGACGCGAAGGAAGCAGTGGATCCATATCCCGAATAAGAAGCCGACGAGGTGGATGACCGGTTGGACGATGTCCTGGATAAAGTCGCATTCTCATCCGTTGGGGATGCAGGCGCAGAAGAAAGATCCACAGATTGCCGGTTAGGTGTCGACGACGCTAAGCCTGATGGACCCCGGGTGTTTGGCGGCACCAACTGAACTTGTAGATTCAATGGGTGGTTCGATTTCGATGGTGGTGGTCGCACAAAAATGAATGTCTATCAATCATATGTTAGTCTCTCCAATCAAGACAAAGTGTGGGAGTAGATAGCAAGAATCGCCGCACAACCGCTGAGGGAGAACTGCCTGTCAGGCGGGAGGCAACGCAATTGGGAAAGCAGGTGGGAGAGAGCAACTGGGTGAACAACCAACAAACCTCGTTTGCACTTCGCCTCTCCTTCACCTCCTTCTTTGACTTGAGGCCACTGTCCTCCGCGGGGACATTCCCACCACTAGCTGCTCCACTCGGTACTTTCACCTCGTCTGATTCTGTATCGAGTACGAATTTGGACTTGTCATTATTAAGTGCCGAGGGAAGGAATGATGCCAACGTCGAAAACATGGGACTCGAGCAAGATGCGAGTTATTGGTCCGCCGCTGAACTAAATGTTCATGAGTTTAAAAAAGTATCGCCTGGGTATTACTTATGTCCAGTTATGGACGGTTTGGGATGTGCATCATATTTGACATGTCACCATCCGCTTGCCGTGTTGCCGGGCAAACGCGAAACCCCTTGGCCCAATGTGTTTTTTGGATTAATAATGATCTCACCCCTGTGTCGCCCTCCAGTGAGTATCTATAATCCATCATCAACATCATGATGATCAGCTACTAGGTGGATGTACATAGTTGGCGCCCAATACGGGGGGAATCCTCCCCGGCCGTGTATGTAGACGGTGACAGAACCCTTCATCTTAGACAGCCAGGGATGGTAAATATCACTCCGTACCTTTCGCATTATCTCACCATGTCTCGGGCGCGCTGCGCTGCTGGCATCTTGGATCAGAGTTACAAATACTCCCTTGTAAGAAACTGCGGATTCTATCACAATCCAAACCTCCCAGGGACCCAACAGTTGTTGCTCAGCATTCTCGCCCGGATCTCGGAACGCTTTTTTCTTGAAGGCGCTCAGTGGGGTCAGGCGTAGCGCTGGTCGCGTTACTTTTCTCCTGAGCCGGCGTGACGGTAAACCCGCCTATGCGATTAGAAACACAATTGTTTCAAAGATCTCACATGTATGAGTCCCCTGGACCCCCGCTGCTGAAATTTGAAATGCGGGTCGGTAACCAAACACACTCGGAGTACCACAACAATCCTAACGATAATCACGAGGTAAAAGCTTCAAGATTGTCCAATACGCTGCCAGTGTTCCGTCACACACTTACTGCGCATGGATTCTTTATCTATTCTATTGTGCGCATGATTTCTCTTCCTGTCATTCACCGCAGCACCAGGGCATGAGATATCTTTCCAGAAGCACACAACCATCATTCTTCTGATGCTAAATAGCTGGCGCAGCCCGATACTGATAAATCCACCGGACCCGAACTTGGTTGTCAGGGATGGTAACAGCGTCTCTACCCCACCCGGATAACCAGGATGAAATGATAGTTGAATATTGAATACGAACCAGAGGTTCAAAAACTTGAAAGGCTCTGGACATGACCTAATGTGAGTGACATGATTTGTACATCACGTAATGCCCATTACGCAATCACAATTTCAGAGCCAAAATAGGCAAGTCCCAGGCCTTGGGCATATTGACATCAGGAGCGGGCAAAGTGGCGGCCTTTTTATCTCATATTGAAGGATAGGGCCGCGCACCATAATCAGACTTCAGCTTCAGGTTTGATCGAGTACCCACTCAAAATGCTGCCCGCTCTGGGAGCAAGGCAACGCCCGGCGGGCGCACCCTGGCACGTGGTTGAAATATGTATTGAATATTTCAAAAACCTCAACAACTTGGACAAATGGGTTCTCAAAACTAGACTTCGGGGCACACGCAGCCCCTTCTTAGCCCTAGCCACAACATTCTCTGTTTTTTTTTTTTTTTTGTCGACCTGCGCACACACGCGAACGTCGGGCGAGATTTTAAGGTTTACACACAGCTCGCACCTGACTGTTTTATTCACAGGGAAGGTTAAACCTTGTGGTCCAAGATGGTCGAGGAGTTCAAGTGTCCCTGTGGATCACTCCATGAACTATATGTTCAAGAATTGAGTAAGGGCGCTTATTACCCCCTCGTGGATCGTCAGGTATGAAGAAAGTCGGACAAGAGCATGGAATACGGTGGCTGACACGCACTCTTTCACGCCTAGAAGTTACCCTTGGCTAGGCCTGACCCACCTGGATTTATATTTTCTTTGTCCACCTGATAACCAACATCGCTCCTCGGCTCCTCCGGTTGCCTCAAGGCTTTGCTCCCGTTCAGCCCAATAATTGTTTCTGTTCCCCTTGATTATGATCATCTCGATCCCACTTGAAGGGGATGTTTCGCAGCGGGAAGCTATGATGGGTCCACGTAAAAATCCTGAGGGCTTACCACTTGGCAAGGCCCGCGTAGTGATCCCAAGGCATGGCTGGCATCTGCAGTCCGCAAGAGCTGCGCGTACTTGCTTCGGAGTAATCACTGCCTGAAACCTCCCGCGAATGGCCACCAGTTTCTTTGTATCGCGAGACGCCCAATTCCGCCATGCACCAGCAGGAGAAGCGGTTTGGTTTTAATCTGTCATCGCCTGCAGGCCTGGTCGTTCTTTTGGTGCTGTATTGATCTCATAGATTGCACCCACCTCTCATTTCTACGGTTGAGGATCACGATCTCCCTGGCTCCCTGCTAGCTCATATTTACGATGAGGTGGGTGTCCCCTGTACCCTATTCATTTTCTTCTGCGGCTATACCAGCGATCAAATACTGACTGAACGCAACCCTCTACCGGCGACATGCATATAGCTCGCGGCTGCCACCAAATCATTTCAACTCCACCCATAATATCCTGACCACCCTCTAACTTGCGCAGTTTCCATAAAGGCCAACCATCGGCATTCCTATTAATTTGCTTCCTATCCCCGCATCGTACCACGCACGACATGTTACTTTTGCAACTCTTGTTTTGATTGCGATGGGAAAGGACTACCGACATGTTCGACGGAACTGTGGGCTACCACCACCTCGACCCACGAGTTCAAGGATCAATGTATACTTGCTACCCGATGTGGCAGCCCTACTGAACCGGATCGCGCAGGTACAGAAGACACGAACGGCTTTTACCCTTCGCATACGCCCGGTGCAGAGTGGGCACCCTACGAAAACGATTCCACATGATTTGACAGCGCACGATGGGTGGAAATCGTATCTTCATTTGTTCATGCCCACTGTCGCCGCCAAACTGGCCCACTTCCAAAAAAATTATTCCCTGCACACACTGATTGTTGCCATCGCTGAATCGACCTTGCTCCCCTTGCGAATCCACGCCATCCCTGATGCTTCTTAGCCTATCTGCGCATAACTTACAGCTGTGATGTGCAAATAAGACCTTACGTTTGTCAACCATCCCTGTCTAACGACATGTGGAAACTTCCGACCACGTTCCAAATTGTGTAGGCTGAACGTCATTTAATGAGGCACAACTGGTCTCCTCGTCGGAAAACGGCGTAGTGGGTTTCATCTGCAACAAGGTCGCGCCTCCAAGTTGGCAATATGATCACCTCCCGTTGAATAGCAACAACATCATTGCCTATTTGTCAAGCAATCGGGGAAACCCACAGAGAAGCTGACAGGCCCACACCAGCTGAGGCAATTCTGGATCCAGACAGCCTTGTTCGTCCGATCCTAGGGTTCTCCATGCCAACACCGTACTCCTCGCACGCCTCACCAAGACATTCACAGGAATACCAGTACTGTTACTATTATTATTGTGGCAAGGTCGCTCCGATGCCCTTCAAACACTCTATGGTCACAAAACGCATCCACTTCGGAATCGGAAATGCAAACGCAGATGCCACGTAATCTTTACTTGGACGATTAATCTCTCCTTCCAGGAATCGAACAGCCTTGTTTGAATCATGGCTCCAGTGGATAGCTGGCACAAAAGGAAATGAATGAAAGGATTGTATCCGGGTTTATGTCACGGTTCGAGCAAGGCTAATCGGCTTTGTTGTTTTTCGCCGCGGCAGTCGATTTCTGGGCTTTCAACCTGAAACCACCATGTTTAGCATTGTTAGATGTAAGTCACACATCCTCTTGCTCATATGCTTGCCACACCGACGATCATTTGACCTCGGAATTCCGCTATTAGCGGAGAAGTTGGCTTTCGCGATACGCCCGATTGGATTCATCAAGCATTTACCAAAGTTCTTGTAGGATCCTTGAATACCAACAAACAGATTTAGTGGCTTTTCCAATCTTCCACCCTTCACTCCACGAAACTGTAATCCCGGTGATATCCGTAATGCTTCCTTCACCTTTTGTGGATACAAATATTTTCGGTCACCAATGAGAGAGGCGAGAACGGCATCGTTGAATTGCAGATCTTCACCCTATTGGTATTTGGTGGGTTATATAATCCACCACCTAAATATCGGCGAGATGTGATCTACCAAGTGGACAATCACAAGGCCATGCGACAACTAGGCATCCGAATTCAATGCCGGAACAAAGAGAATACAGTCGCGGGTAATCACCTCGGTGCATCACCGAATACTCATGTCCTTTCAGACTCCATATGGACACAAAAAACCAAAACTATGTTACATACGCTCATGGGCTATTATTTACGATCATCTAAAACGCAGACTTGGTTCACCTCGGACTCCGAATCCGAGCGCTCCATGCCGGGGTACGCCTAAAGGTAATAGTCTGGGATACACAAATGATTACCCGACACCTGAGCTGACCACAGTTCAGGGTTCCTTCAATGTAACAAGCACCTCAATGGTATCATCGGGGTGGAATGTTGGCTGAAGTCAATCGATTATGGACCCTGTCCCCGATCGGGCTACGAAAATTGCTTTCTCGTAGTCGATTCACGACGCAAAGTCTTGGATCATAACTTACACGGGTGGTGTCAAAAGCTAGCGGGTATAAAATCTAGGAGCAACCTACCGTTCACCAACATCCCTCACTCCCACCATTCGATTTATCCCGCGCCAATGTCTTCCCCTCAGGTAGGCGTACTTGTTTTTGAGCCCTAGGTTCCACCTTGATGTCGTCGTAGTCAAGCAGCAATGGATCTTCCGGCCAACTGCAAGTGGACCTATCTGATGTACCACGGACACCCAGAAGAACACCGATGGCCTGCCAATTCTGTAGAGGTATCCAACAAGTCTCAGCAAGGATCCCGCACTTGAACTCATCCACCCATCTTGACAGGCCGAAAATTAAAATGCGATGGGGCGCGGCCGTCATGTGCCAACTGTAATCGCCGCGGTTACCCTTGTGTCTATGTTCCTGTGTACGTCCAGTGATTATAAACGAGCTTAAAATTCACTCAGATATCTATCTACACAGCAGTGCTACTGTGCAGAAATAGATTTGGCGAAGACCTTCAAGCATATTTCACCTGATATTCCAGAACGTTGAGAGGCCCTGACTTTACTTATTTTACCTCACTATGTAATATGCATAGATTTCATATAAAGGCCACATATTGATATGTGTTCCTCTTATGTAGTATGAACAATATAGAACGAACATTCGGAAATTGGCGAAAATCGTTCCTTGTATGGAAACAGTTATACACGCTTGATCTACAAAAAAAATTGTGACTTTCTGATGTTTTCGCAACATGCTGACGCTGACACAGACCATCGAGATCACTCGTGGTCACCGAGTTCAAGGGAGATCGAAATTTGCTTCATTCACGTCGTACCTAAGAAGCAGTCGGCTTTTGAGATCGTGAATAGACTGAATTAGGAAGGGAACTCTCCTTTCACACATCTAGTCGGCGTGATAGAACAGGAGAGTCCCACGTTCCACTGTCAAATTCACGCTTCAACAATGAGGGCAACTGAACATGCGAACATGGAAGGATGGTTATGGTGGAAACAGGGTAACAATGTTTCCAGGATCTACCATAGGGAGTTTCTGCGAGAACGCGTCGCGAATAGCCTGATGCCTAGCCCGGCGCATGCATATTCATCTCCGTAGGTGTCAATGTCAGTAATCATGAAATCTACGGGCCGCGAGGCGTGGCTACCCAGTGGATTCCAACCACGAATACAGCTAAAGCTGCACAACATCTAAAATGATGTGTAAGATCCCGGACATTAGGATTACGTTCAAATCATTTGAGCAGGCAAAGAACATGGCGCCAGCTGGTATCCCTGACAGCGTCATCCGATGATGGCACGGCTATTTTTGAGTTTATGCACCCGTGAAAGTTGGAATTGCAATAATCAACCTCCTTGCATAGTCTTCAATAGGAATTCCCGCTGATGAAGCTTTAAATTCCGCTGAGGACACCCCCTGTGGCATTCAAGGTAGATGGATACGATAGTATCACTACTCCGAGTCCCACCAATTATGTAATACGTGTCTTAGTTCATTTGACATGAGTACGGTGCACCAGCCGTGTCAGGCAGGATTTGAGATTTGGCAGCGTTGCTCCATGCCAAAATGGTTCTTCGGGGTCCTATCTTCTGTTGGGGAAGGTGTTTTACGTAACAATAACAAGCTTGTCTCCTCATTCATGGAATGTCTGGCGAGCCCAGCACAGCTGTAGAATAAAATATTTACCCCTCCTTGCGTGTAGGGGAAATTTGGATGAAGAGTAGAAGTGCTAGCTAGCACCAGGAGATGCAGAGCTTAGAATTAGGAATAGCGGATGCCATTTTGGGCGAGACACATAATACCAAACTGTCATATTAGAGGTTCATCGTCGTTCACTTGTAAGTAAAAATATCTCCCCCAGTGGGCATTGAAGATGAAACGATCCCAGCATTTACTTCCTAATTTAATGCACTCCAATCATCCCAAAGGAACAACATCAAGTACCACATGAGCTGATAAATCGCCTCTTTTGATTCTGTGGTCAGCTAGAATGCCAGTTTTTGCGAATTTTGCACAAAGGTGACGGTAATATTTTATTTTGTTTCGCAGCTGTGCCAGAATGTTTGCCGACAAGACCATGAACGGCGGGGCAAAGTCCAATATAATTACGTAATACACCTTCTCCAAGGGAAGATAGGACCCCGAAGAACCATTTTGGCACGGAGCAACGCTGCCAAATCTCAAATCCTGCCTGACACGGCTGGTGCACCGTACATGAGAGTTTGCCACAGGCGATCGACTTCAATCAGTGGGCGTTACTGCTCTACCTCCAGCACTTGGCCATAAACTTTAAGATTAAGCCGCCACCAACTATGATTTCTTCCGATTCCATCGATATCTCCAAATATCAGATAGCAGGGCACGAGTCAGTCTTTTACGTCCCAAAATTTTTAACGGTAATTGAGCTTCGTTGTTGTTTTGGGTAATGAATCATTGGGACTGATCTATGAAACTACAATGATCTGTTCCGTTCTTAGCAAGAGGAAGAAGATTATCTCATTCGTAAGGTTTGTCGTCTCATCTCTCTATCTGCCAGTTTACCATGGAATCACTGGCAGATCATGGATACCCCTCATCCAAAGTGGAAACAATTAGCCAATCGACGGTTTGTCTTTTCTACTATATCACCCATGTGGTCCTCATTTAAGACAGGCTCCAAGTATGGGGTATGAACTATCTTCCACGCTGATAATGACGCTCAGCGCGGTTATTAACTCTAGGTGGGGAAATAACACCCAAAAATCGACTTCTCGCCCAATCATTGCCTAGCTTTATTCACACTTAGTGAGTGTCATCAATTAACGCTGAAGGATGCTTTCACGATAACCTGGTGAATCGTCAGTCCTGACATCATCACGCGTCTGAAGTACACGGGTATTTTCCGTGATTCTCCTCATGGGGCGCCAAATCACATCATCATTAATGAAGTAGGGACGTATTGTGTATATTTAACCCAACACTTAATTCTCCTTCGAGTACTTACCAGGTCAAGGAATCATGGTATTTTTTTCTTATCTTCAGATCTTGTCCTCCACATAATAATTCACAGCCCCACGAGGATGGCCCAACATATCACCCTGTTGTTGCAACGATATCATTAGGCTCGCACACAGTATTCAATTATTATAGATACAACGGGGATGACCAAGCACCTGACGCTACTCCAAGTTTGCGACATGAGCGGGGAAGGGTCATTGACCCAATCCCTATTCAATCTGTTATTCTCGAGCGTCGCAGCCTCGTCATCTCCACAGGATCTATGTATACATCATACCTCCATGGGTGAGCGGGTCATGCCCGGAACATCCTAAATCTTTTCTTAGTAGTCTAGGATTGAAGCCGTCGAGAGCGATGTGTTCTCCTCCGCCGATGGGATCAATCCTCCACTTTTAACTAATCCCGGTGTCAAGATAGCCAACTGGGCGCTATTGACAGACGAAACTAAGAGTACTATTTTGGAAGGGGGTATTTTGCACCGGGGGACAAGGTATAGCCTTACTTGTCGGGATGTCGAACATGTTGCAAGTCCAATGTCGTACATAGGACGAAAATAACGGATATAAACTATCAACCTTATTTGGCATCCCGAATATTTCATAGGGGGGCGGAAATTGATCATCGCCGTTATGAACTCAATCATGTTTATTCTGCCCGATTGTGGTTGCTAGGGGTGTTGGATTGTCGACCTCAGGTTCACCTACGCGTTATCCTTCTAGCCGCTCAGGGACTTGAACTATGTAGTTATTCCCCATACCTGATACGTTTTGTAATGCCGTCTCTTGTTCAACAGCAAGGTCTACCAAGGACTGGCGCGATTGGATTCAAGTGTTAGTGATTTTTTTGAGCCATTGCCTCCTTTTCCATGGCGGCTACGGCATTCAGTAATACGCGCAGCATGGTCCAGTTCCTGTGGACGGTCCCAAATTATTTAATTACAAGGTTTCATCTTGAAATTATGAATGGCTTCCCCAAAGTACCTTGGAGGGCTGTTCGGGTCTACATAGACAATCAGAACTATTGTCGTCAAATATACACCCCGTCATACCCTGATCATTGGGTTCGAAGGCCATCAATGATATCTTCATCAGGGCGGGTTTTGCAAGAAGCCTTGGGTCACTAAACTCTGGGTCAAGCCAAACCCCGACACCAACGGCGAACAAATTTCTCCGAGTTACCTCTGGGGCGCGAATGAGTCCGGAAATATGTAGTGGACTTTTCTCCGTGCTTCAGTTCTTCGGGCACTTGGAAACAACACAAGAAATGTGATTTTAAACAGTCGAGAAATAACAACACAGATATTCCGATAGCGCAGATTAAGCCACGTTGCCATGACTCACATCGGTCATGGAACACCCTTGCCATCGGTCCTTAATATCTCCTTGGATGACAGTATTCGGTTTGCCAGGGCTGATAGATTAGCATCAGCCACGATCACCTCTGGCGCATATTCGACATCAAAGGCCTGCTTGATAGCGGAGCAAATTCGTTTTGCCTGAGTCTCCGTCCAAAAGCTGAAATCATCGACATCGCGATCGTCCCCTTCGTCTACGGTCGAAGATGAGGCACCTGAGGTAGGGGTTGTTGGTACTTGGCAGGAAATTGGGATTAAAGAAGGATCGGAATCGAGGCAGAGGGGCACAATGTGCATGAGAGACTCTCGGACAGATACGAAATCAAGTTGGGTTGGCTTATCCACTGGTTCACATGCATCAGATTCAAGATGGAAAACGGAAAAATTATGGGGCTAACCGCGGATTTCGATAGGGCCGTCCAAACTCATGACATTGTACATGCCGTCGTGGTGGTAGCGTACCTGGGGTTAATTAGCATGGTCATCATCAGCACACTGTGGAGTTTAATTACCTCGTAGCGCCCTTCAATCCATGGTAGTGTATTTCCCTTGAAGGTCACGACACCACTCTCACAGTCATAATGAGAGTTAATGGGCCGATCAAGGCCCAGGGGCACATCCCCATCCCACTCTTCATCATGAACTGGGACCCACATACCAAGGGAGGATGTCCTTGTAACAAGGTTCGACTTGTTTGCACCAATCTAAAAAACATATGAGATAAGGCCGCATCTGACACGAAGGTGCACACTCGATATAGACCGATCCAATCTTTACGCGAGTGCTTGTGTGGGGCTTGCCATCTCACCCTAACCGGTTCTCCAAGATGGAAGTGAAGGGACCCCGTTGCGCTCGGAAGCACTGAACGCGGTATTCCTTCGTATCGTAGGCGGAAATGTTGGTTGCGACACGGCTGGGCAGGGTACTGAGAAACCACAAAGATACGGTGAATTGAAACCTACGTGATCACCAGCCTTTCCCGTGATTGTTGAAGAAGCACCTTTGTTTCCTGAACAACCTCTGATATCTTCGGGCGCGCTGTTAACTGTTATTAAATAATATATACCCAGGAAGATAAATGTACAAGTCACATTTTGCCAAAAAGTCTTCGAGAGCATCGGCTGTTTCTTCATAGACCTTGTCAAATGTGCCCTTGACTTCTGTGGCGACCCTTTTCAACTCGGGGGCATGTCGGCTTGCGCGAGACTCGAGTATACGTGCATTCTTGCTGGCTACATTTTTCATGACCTTGACGAATCCAGCATCCTTGCGAAGTGATTCTCCGTAGAGCTTGCTCATGTGGGGACTGGTTCCATATTAGACACGAGAAACACAAAATGAGGCCAAAATACTTTTCCACATGGCTTAGGAACCACCAATTGGCCAGGTGTCTTATAACCGCGAGGGAAAACATAAGTTTGCTTCCGCTAATTAGCGCAAAACCAAACCAGGCTGCACCTCCCATCGCTTCAGGATTATTCAAATAGCTACAGGTGAAAATGCTAGCACCGAATAAACAATAATACAAATGAAGAGACGAACCGATAGATGCCAGTGTATTCGAGGTGTGAAGGAAATTCCTCCATGAAGAAGTCACCAAAGAACCATCCTAGGGGGTATGGGAGATTACAGGGTGAATCGAAGTCAGCATTCAAGACATACCAAATATACCGAGCACTTCAAATGATTCCATCGTTGCCCACACATGGAGCCCGACCAATAGCTAGGGAGGTACTGAGTGGAATAACACGAAGAAGGGAACACAACTTACGATCCCAACGGTATGACGCAGCAACTCATTTCCGACCGTCCAGTCATTTGGAATGGCATACGTTTTCCATACAAGGCCAATCGAAGACACTGTGACATAATTAGACGTCTATCCACAGGAGAGTTACTGCAGGTTTGACAAACCGTAAGTCATGCATAAGCTGAGATTATATATGGCCTTCCAATTCGAAAAAGCGTCCTCGATGGCCCCCTTCGCTCCTTCGTGTTGAGGGTAATAATAGTTCTTTATGAAATGTCGGACGAGGAATTTATTTTTGCTTTGAGCTTTTAGGAGGAGCCCCAAGCCAAAGTAATGCAATAAAGTCCATACGAGCGCATGCATAAAGTGCAATTTGAGGATGAAGAAATCGGACAACCGGGGAAGCAATGACAACACCACGGCATAGAATATGATTAGTACAAGCATCGCGTCATTAGATCTAGAAGGTGCTAGTATTTAGATCAAGTGGTAGATGAATGTGATCAAAATACCTGAACAAATCCACGTTTTTGAGAACAACAGTGTCGCGCCGGAAATACTTATTTAAAAGATCGTGATGGCTTATATTTTTCTTCTTGTTACCTTTAGGCAAACCATTTTCCATGGGGATACCACTATCGAGTGATACTGAGCTCGCGTTGGACAGCTGAGGGCGATGTTTGCACAGTTTTGTCGTAGCACTGGACACGCCATTGGGAGCGTCAAGTTCGGTCTCCGTGTCGAGCTCTGTCTCGCTTGCGGTCTCTCCTTCTGTTACTGCCGGTGTAGATAGGAAACCTGCCTCGGGCTCCTCGATCGAAGTAGCCATTGGCAGCGGAACCGCTGCGTTGGTTTCACTCGGGGCGGATGGGGAGAGGGGTGTGCGTCTAGCTATGGCTTTGCGTTTTCCATACATACGTTCAATGTCTGGGAGGGCATAAGATACGGGAATGGGACAAGGAAGGAGCACTAACGAGGGTTTTCGAAGAACACTAGGAACGCAAATTGAGCAGCATGAGCCGCGAGGCTAACAAAGAAAACTGCGTAGCTCCCAGAGATAAGGGAGAGACCATAATAACCAGCATATCCTGAAAATTGGCGTAAGAATGTAGACGATGTGAGAACGTCACCCATACCAACTGAGTACATGGGATGAGGTGCCAGTTCAAAAACGCCATCAAAGACCAGAGCACCGCGCTGAAAGAACACGTCTCCCCAATACCATCCATAATCTTTCACCACATTGTGGGCTTCGGTCTTAACCCACAGATTGAAGCCAATCAGTCCGATTCCACCAACCCATCTGACAATGCACGTGAGCATTTACATGTGAGCGAAGTCATGCAAACGTACCTCATCATATGAACAGCTATTGATATATTCTCCGGGACACGGAAGCATGAAAATGCAAACATACAATAGGCAAGGAAGTCGCTATTGATTTCACGGATCAGTCCCGCGATATCCAATGAGATTAAACGAAGACATACTTGACTAGGATTACGTCAACAGCCTGGCGGAACAAGAGCCAAGTATTGTATTCAAGCGGTAGTTCCTGCGGACCGGAGCGATAAGGATCGGCAATATACACAGTTGAAGGAAGACAAACATCAAATGAGTAATCCTTGCCCATTTTACCTGCCAACTGGTCTCGGATCCAATTCCTCACCCCAGGACAACGCGTCTCATCAAGCCAACCGAGCCTCTGCACCTCCCTAACAATCCATTTCTTTTTGCTTTGCTTTGTGAGGACCCAGCCCAAACCAGCATCGTATGCCGAGCGCCAGAATGCAAAATAAAACAGAAAAAATAACGAGCGGATGCTCTTGGGAAGAAAAAAGAAAAGTAGGATCTGGAAACCAAGAAGCGCGAGGTTCAAGAGGTCCAGGTGGCTCTTTGGATATTCGGGATGGAACAGGGTGGTTAAAACGTCGTGGGTGGTCGGAACGCGAAAAACTACAAAATAGATTTACATCTTGTGTAAACTTCAACAGATGATATTGCCATACCATCTCCACCGGGTGTTTTACCCCAGACGATTTCTTCACGTTGGAGTGGACGGGCGTCATCAGTCGCGTCGAGCGCATCTTTAGTCGTATCGGTTGGGTGCCGCTGGCGCAGATTGCTCCGCGGGCTCTCCATGATTCGTATGCTGGGGAATCCGTGGGCAGATGTTCACAAGTTGGAATGAGAGGTTACTTATATACGTCCAAGTGACATCGCTTACCAAAATCACGCGAAAAAAGACCGCAAGCTGCTAGCAAATATACGTAAATATGTTTGGGACTTCCACGTTTGCTGCCAGCCTGTCATGACTGCCCGCGGACGGCCCTGTGCGTGTGGATTGTTTCAGAGTAAGATAACACCAGGTGGAAACGTTCAGAGACTCTGGACGTAAGGGGACTGTGCCAAAATAGTTCATCGAAGTCTCTGATCATGTTGTGAATTCGGAGCCCCACTGAATAGAACTGATCAACAGTCTCAGACCCCGGACACGCGGCCCACCCTGGGGGGCGGGATCAAATCCTTCTCTCGCCTCTGACACACCATGGTGGAAATGCCGCCATATCATTTCCGCCCCCAGACATACCTCACTCGCGGAGCTTTTCACCAACAATGCGGTGCCCAAGACTACCCGGATCTAGTCATGCTGCATAAACCTCCGGATGACACATAGTAATGGCAGCTTGATAGTATCATGGGGTTCCGGTTCACTAATCCCGCGAGAATTGAAATGATTTAGCATTAGATGGCCGGATCTACCGTTTTCTAATTCTATACGCATATGGCGAAATTTATACGACATCAGTGGGCCAGTCATCATCGGCTAGGGCACTAAAAGCTTCATTACAGCTCATCACATAGCAGGGAGAAAAGCCAACAACGTGCCCCCGGTTTATGGCCTCGACCGTATGCGTCGGATGGTAATATTTTGTTTCCAGGTACTCTCCTGGCCTTGGCTCCGGGTTTGGTTATTACAACCACAATGGATTTTTTTAGTTGTATGCGTCGGCTTCTTGCAGACAAGGAAGCAGAAGAGTTTACCCCCAGCATCCGTGCAACCCAGGCGACGCGCAGGAGTCATATCCTGGCTCATTTTGGCTCTGAGAGTTACACTGAGAAAAAACTGCCACCAGCACTCTCCCACGTAGGTTTGGGGCTTTCTGTGTCATATTGGTCACCTGTAACTTGATTCATTAGTTAGGAATACCACCACTGTTTTGCTCCAGATGGTATCAATGTGGATACGACCTCGACGGGATACCAACACGGTTTCCACTGATAAATTGGTCACCTTTGGTCCTGCAACCCAACTTAGCCGTTACTATCCTTTCTCATGGGATTCAACTCGCAATTCCAATGGGAACGCCACCGGGGAATCCCAAGTCAGCACTGAAATTGACGCAATCCATCCGGAGTGTGAAGTTATGAATGCACACGGCGAGACGGATATTCAACTCCCTATCCTCATGTCACATGCACGGTATGCAGGAATCAAACCAGGCCCCGGAATCTCCGCAAACCCATGCGGCTACAGGCCTACATAGATCGTTATTTCGGTGCCCTTGAAGGCAATATGCTGCTTTGTGTTGCCCGCTGAGTCCTGACACCCTAAGCTTTGTCCCCGATCCCAAATAAAGCTATCCTTATCTCGTTTGCGACTTCCTGGGGTTATATCACATATCAATGAGCCTAATATACGACATGACAGGAGGTTCATATCGATTAACGAAGGGGTGATGTTGGAATTAAGCTATCGCTGGCCCTCCCCCGGGCAAGTTTGGAGCCCATTCTCCAAATCACCTTGGGGGTCTCGATTCTAGTAGTAGTTACTGGCCCTCACTATGGGCTGGTAAATGTCTGGGCCGTGGCTTTAGCAGTTTACGTATTTAACCGGAGAATATCTAGGAGGCACCTGGCCGCGCAAGTCCCCGCGATTCCCAATAATTCGGGTCAGAGGTGAGCCGGCCCTGCCATCATGCGCTCAATGACTCTGAGTCTATCTAATGATGAACTAGCAGCGCACCCTGTAATACGGTACTTACAAGCCCCTTGCTAGGTACAACGGCCCAGGCGATTACTGGCTTATACTCTGACGAACGAACGGTGATGGGAGTCAACTCTGGGTCCACTCGGATCGATCCGCCCCCCCACCCCTCTATACCCTTGGGTGGCTACAAAATATGTTTCAGCTGCTGGCGCACGCTGGGTCCCTGTCTGGGGGACCAGTGCTTGGATATTGAACATCGTGAGCATCCAAGTTCGCTCGACATCTGTGTGCGTGATATGCAAGAACTAGACCCCAGCGTCTTCGACCAACACAGCGTACCAGCAGGATTAATTGAGCACAGTCTGGATCTCAAGTAGACCTTCTTATTATAATCGCGCCTCTCAGGTCACACCAGCTTGTTGCACCGACGCTAAAGACCCATGAAAAAAAACCATCACTAGCCGGTTTCTGCCAGCTCCTGCTGCATTTCGTGACGCGCACTGCACCTCTTCCTGTGTCTAAATATCAACGGCCGCGAGCACCCCACCTCCTTCGCATTGTAAGTGTGTGTGATACACCACACGAGCCAGACTTCGACGACCCAGGGCAGGCTAGTAGGACCCAGCCGAGCCCCATAGAATCCCAGCAGGACTCCTCTTTATTCCAGTCGCAGTTTCTTTGGTAACGCCATATTTGTGGTGTGGGCAAAGAAGACTCACGAAAAAACGCTACATCCTTCGCTTAGGCTTAGCCCTTTTTCACTTTGCATCGGAAAACTAGTGGCTAGGCTATCTCCCCAGATATTACAGCTGCAGAACCTCGTCCTGGTATTCCAACAATGCTTCTTGAATTTTATCCATATACAGCATGACCACTGAGCAAGGTTGCCCCATTCCCGAACGTCGACGAAGCATGACCGGCATAATCCTAGCCAACCCACCTCCATAGTGCCTCATGTACGAGCCCAGAATTCACCCCGCTCAGCCATTATTCCCAAAGCCGCACACCCACTGTAACGGAGAACCGGGACCTATCGGAGTAAGTGGGCAATTCACGAAACACCCGATCGTAAGCTCACCGGCGTCATTGAAAATCCATCCTCAGAATATCACACCATTGTGCCCTGGTTGGCACCATGTCATGTTCTAATTCCTGGGTTTATACTCTCTGGGAGGTATCCAGGTTGTTTTGTTGCGAACAGTAGGCGCGTTTGCATTAGATATCAAGCCGCAGCGATATCTCGCACTACCTATCGCAACGGGGAAACTATATTTAGGGATGGCCAGGTGCAATAACCTCCGTGCCACAATCTATCAGGCCCAGCGCCTCTTCTACAATTACTCCAAGGTCTACGCTCTACCCCAGGAACCCATGACATGCCACGCAAACCTGGGTTGCCGCACCACATGCTTTCCATCACTCGAAGCTCGGTATTCTGGGGTAGCAGCTTGGCGCCTAACATGCGCTGGCGACGTCCACGCGCAGGGGGCGCCTGTATGTATTTAGCACGCAGGCAGGCATGGGTGGAGATCTCCGACTGGCCTGGCCTCGAGGCCCATGATGCGATACGGATCATGCAATTTGATTGCGAGGGGCCATTTATGTGCCCGGCATCGATTGTATTCCGGGGTGAAGGGATTGAATTCGGGGTGCCTACGACGGAGGTCAGCCCAGATCCACGTCGGGGTATAGCTTATCGGTGCTCTCAGGGGCCCGAGGCGCTCCCGCTACCGCCGCACATCAGCTGGGAATGATAACATGCTTCCCTTCTTTTTTTCATCACTGTGACGCGGTGCATCTTCGTGCCTTCACCCGGGATGGCATCGTGTTTTTTTTAATTGTACGCTGCCCATTGGACGGCGTGGGCAGAGCCGAACAGATCCATTCCTCCATTTCTACCCACGGCCATCCACAGGGCCGGCATGGCTGTCAGTGCAATAGCGATGATAGCCATATCCTCCTATCTCTACGAGTAATACTGCAGCAGGCAGTGGCACTCTGGCCACGCCTTTTTGATTCGGGGAGATGAGATCTGGGGTGCGAAGGAGCTAGGGTTATCGTGTGCCAGGTCCGGTGATGTCAATTGCCTTTCCTTGCCGGGCATGTGATCGTATGAGGTAAGGGCGGAGCAAGAGTGGAAACGGGAACCGACGTTGACGGGCGGAGCAAACTGCAGCAAAGTATAAATAGGGGGCATGGTTAGCACAGGAGCGCCACCGACACAACCGTCACTCCCACCATCACACAAGATAAAGAAATATATCACATAACACACTATGTCCCCGACTGCAATCACCAATGACCATGCCGTGGGTGGTTCCGTTGCCGCCAGAAAGGCCGCGGGAAAGCAACGTCCGCACCTCACCTCCGCAGACGTGATACAGATGGAGCACCAGTTTGGCGCACATAAGTAAGTGGCCCCCTCCCCTCCGCTGCGTGGGTTTTTGTCGACGATACCGTCCAATCACCCCGCACCAGCCCCTAACCGCGTCGATTCGTCGCAGCCTGGAGCCGGCAACACCCAGCAGCAGCAACAATAGCAGCAGCAGTGGCACGCCCATCTCATATTATCTGGCTCTTTTATATCATACTGACTCCTTGCGTCTTTTTGGCCACTAGCTACCACCCCTTACCTGTTGTATTCGACTCCGCAAAGGGCGCCAAGTGAGTATCCATGCGCTTTTTTCGCCTCTGGCTCACGCCATGTGCAGAGTGTGGGACCCAGAAGGCAAAGAATATATCGACATGCTCTCGGCCTATTCGTAAGCGCCCATCGTGTGACTACCCTTGAGCTACATTAACACCGGATCAAACAGTGCCGTCAACCAGGTTTGTCTTGTCTCCCACGTCAGTTTCTGTGCACTCATGGCCGCGGCAGGGCCATTGCCACCCGAAGATCGTCGCCACCCTCGTTGAGCAGGCCCAGCGCCTCACCCTCTCCTCGCGCGCGTTTTACAATAGCGTCTTCGGACGTTTCGCGCAGCAGATCACGGAGATGTTCGGCTATGATATGGTGTTGCCTATGAACACCGGCGCTGAGGCCGTCGAGACTTCTGTCAAGCTTGCGCGCAAGTGGGCATACGAGCGCAAGGGCGTCCCGGAGGGAAAGGCAATTGTGCTGAGCGTCTCGGGGAACTTCCATGGAAGGACCTTGGGGATTATTAGGTATGTTTGTATCATATTTTACTGGGACTGGAGTTGATGAGTTGATCATGGCAGTATGAGCACCGATCCAGAGAGCAGGGGTGGCTTTGGGCCGTACCTCACTGGTGTGGGGCCGACATACGTTGATGGTGGCGAGGCCAAGACCATCCGCTTCGGCGAAATTAGCGATCTTGAGCGCGCACTAGAACTTCATGGCAAGAACGTCGCCGCATTCCTTGTCGAGCCTATCCAAGGCGAAGCCGGGTGCGATTTCATTTTTCCGGGCGTTGATGTAGGCTGATAGTTTGTACAGAATCGTGGTCCCAAAGGCAGGATATCTCAGGGATGTACACGCGCTGTGCAAGAAGCACAACGTGTTGCTGATCTGCGATGAGATCCAAACTGTTCGTCTTTTCGTCTTTTCCTATACCTATACTGACCCATTCGCAACAGGGCCTTTGTAGGACTGGAAAAATGCTCGACTGCGAGCACGACGGTGTGCGTCCCGACATGGTGCTACTTGGCAAGGCGCTATCCGGCGGCGTGTATCCCGTATCCGCGGTCCTTGCGGATCGGGATGTGATGCTGTGCATCAAGCCTGGCGAGCATGGGAGCACCTATGGAGGGTACGCTTTTTCCCTTTTCCTCCCTTCCCTTCTGACCCTCTCGTTTGCGTAGGAATCCCTTGGGATGTGCGGTAGCCATGACCGCTCTGCGCGTGTTGGTGGACGAGAACCTTGCAGCGCGTGCCGCGCGCCTCGGCGAGGTCTTCCGCACAGGTGTGCGTGCACTAAACTCGCCGCTCGTCGCCACCGTGCGTGGGCGCGGGCTGTTGAATGCTGTAGTTATTGATGAGAAGAAGAGTGTGCGGGGGAGGACGGCGTGGCAATTTTGCTTGCTGTTGAAGAGCAAGGGTGTGCTGGCGAAGCCTACGCACGTGAATATGTGCGTTTCTCTCTTTCCTATCTCCCGTTTTGTTGTTGATACTGATACTGCTTTCCAGCGTGCGTTTCGCGCCTCCACTGGTGATCTCGGAAGAGGAGCTCGCGAAGGCCATCCGCATTATCGGCGAGTGTCTTATCGACCTCGACGAGGTTCGTTTCCCTCTCTTCCTCTCTCATTCTATGCTAACATGCCTGCACAGCTCGAGGAGATCCCCGGCGAAGAGGGCAGCGAGCGCGGACACACTGACGGGCTTACGAACTAGGACCTGCGTGTATCATATTGACTTTTTTGATTGATTTGAGTGCGAGTGGGCTGTGGCATTGATGGAGATGAGGATGAGATATATCATACCCACCCACATCTAGTTGTATAATACCCATCCGTATGTTGTATACATGTACACCTGGTATTCGCCATTTCATGAAATTCATACCTTGCTGTGGCTGCAGTAGATAGCCCATACATATAATACACAAGTTTGAAATGTAAATCAGAAGGGTTCTGCAACACCTTGCTCAATACAATAGGCCGCTACGTTACACATCCAAGACTATCAGGTCAAAACAAGTGGAATACGAGCGGCTCCTTTGTGAGGCGAGTGTCAGATACCACACGATCATTCCGACGGGACGTCGTGCATGTATTCCAAGACCGGATGTAATCCACCTGGAGTCGACACGGCACACATTGTCATCCTGGGCTACTGAGACAGATGAGCAACCTAGGATGGGGCCCTGGCTTGAGCGGTCAGCGCGCGAACGTCTACTTGCCACTGGGGCATAGGACGTCGATGGAATGGTTCTCAAGGCGGGGGGAAAGGATGGCTGGCGACGTGATAACCTTGGTACTACATGAGTAGCGGCCACGATAGAAGCGTTTTTGACGTACTACTGAGCAACTCCCACCTCCGACGCGTTCGCGACATGTATACGTGCCACACCTAAGACTACACGTAGGTGGAAAAGTGCTTGCAGGTATGGAACATCGCTTGTGGGGCATCGATGGTACTGGAGCGAGCATGAATATAGATTGGTACGACACCTATGGTATATGTTAGAGGAGCTCCGATAAAACATTGAACGTGATCTTGAAACAGCATGAAAATGGTGCGCTGGGGGGATTGGTTGGGCCTTGGCTACCCAACACTGGTGAGGAAGATTTCAGCGTCCCACCGCGTCCCGTTCGTAGATGATACAGACTGGCTCCCAACAAGCAAAACAAATGCGCACAGGATAAAGTGGGACCTGCTCTCTTCATGTACGAATGCTGCTTCGCAATCGAGTATTCAGTTGTATTGCAAAGTATATATAACACGGAATACCCAACAAAAAAAACTATGGGTATGAATACAGGGATGTGGGGCGTCTCGTAAGGTCTACACCTAGCGAATCCAAAGCGCGGCCGAAATAAACGCCCCGTCCGCTCACAGGCGGCAGCTCTCCCCGCGTATAGCAGCCCCGCACGCAGTGTAGTAACGGCGCGTGAAGGGCGAATAACTTGGGGTTTCGTGTGGAAGCTGATGCTCAGGATGTAACGCAAGCAAGTATGCTGCAGGTGGGACACAAGAATGATATTGATGTTGAGCGTGGTGCATCGGGATCAGGAACTGGACAAGAAATTTGCGGCAGGAATATATAATCACCTACTTTAGGGCCGGCACGGATATGCGGAACGAGGCCAGACCCATTTGTCAATTCTACTCTCGAACTCATGCAGCACCCGCTCCCCAGCACCTACCACTATCTCCTCCTCGCGCTTTCTCCAGCGCGTCCAGGTGACCCTCTCGCCCCACGTAAAGCGCTGCAAGACGCCCTCGGTACGCTGCGCGGGTACACCGCGTCTGCGACACACATCGATGTGCTATGGGGCAGCGACGACGGTGGACGGTGCGTCGTCCGCGTCGCGGCGGAGTGAGTCGCTTTTATGCTACATGGAGGGACGCTGATGTGGTTGGGTAGAGACAGGACGGATGTGCTGGGAGCGGTGGCGGTTGCGGGCACGGATGCAGCAGGTGGGGTGCGAATGAGGTGTGTGCGTGAGTCGCCGTTCCTACCGGCATTGCTGGTTGGGGACCCAGCCTTCTAGGCGTGCGGCGCGTAGATTAGGTTAGTCTAAATGATGGTCAGTGTTAATTGGGCTAATGCACATGCGTTATCGCATGGCTTGTGTTTGGATGCAGACGCTCAAATTATGTACATCTGTGTGAGTACCCTGCACGCCCTCGAGTGTGCTGCTGATATGGCTCCGCCCAGTCTAAACGTTGCCTATGCGCCTCTCCATTGTCCACTCATGCGAACGTTCGGATTCACAAGCCCAAACTTTGACGTTTGAGCCTTGAGCTATAACTGACATGCTGTTATCCCGCCGCCGCGCATGGGGTTGGCTAAGGGTTCGTTTCCATTATAACCCGCACATGCGTTCTGGTTTACAAAATAGGGCTACCTTGAGCTCTAGGGGTATAGAGGTACTATTCCAATGAAAGGAATCAGAAAACGCTGTAAATTGGGCGCCTACGCAATTCGGGGGTCATGCTACTCCCGCGTGTGGATTGGCCCAGAGTCTGTTTTCATTTTATTTGGGCGCGTCCTACCATATGTGACTTCTAGCACTCTACTATGTTTGGGGATGATCAGGCCCTGGTACTTATATCGTCCGCATAGTCTTACGCCACAAGGCTGCGATCGAGTGCGCTGATGGTACTCTTCGCCCTGCGCTTTGTGCTGAACACGGATGCTGACTACCCTGAACTGTTTTTCGCCTCTTATATTTCATGCTTATTCGCAGAATTTGCGCCCAAGCTTGGGACACGTACCTCTAGATTCGATCGCACCCGTCACGCCACAAGGAGATCAACACCCGCGAAGATCAGAAGCGTCCTCGCGCTAGTTTTAGTACGCTGGCAGGATCACAGGTTTCTCCGTATTTGGGTACCCGGATGCATTCGACGTTATTACATTTCTGTCTCCTGCACTTGTGGAGCCCAGAAGAACTGGTTAGCTGGGTGCTGCACACACCTCTAGATTCGATCGATACCCATCACGCTGCCACGGGATCTGCACTCGCACAAATCAGTCTTGTTAGTATGCCCAATACAGAGAGTGTATTGGTTTCTTGGCACCAGGCCTGGTGTTATTCTGACCATATTTAGCTTACTCCCAATACAACGAATGTATTGGTGTCTCGGTATCCTGCATGGGTGAAAATCGAAGGCTATACTGACGTTTTCAAGCCCACAACATGTATCCACTCGTTGCGTCGAATCGGCGTAACAAGACAGCCTCACAGGTCAGATGGGAGCCCCACATCCGCTGGGTTTAGGAGGATCCACGCTCAGCGCTGGGGGGTCCCACTACCCGTAGCAACCCCAAGATTCCGTCGCTAGCACGGATCGATTCCTATCAGTCGTATAATCAATTTACGCACTGCCAATTCTGGATATAACAGCCGTCATGGCTACAGAGCACCGGGTGGCCGCCGGGAAAATGACACTATCACCCACTGTCCTCTAGGCGTACCACCAGTCCTATCCCGTTACCTACCATTCCTGTTTCTTCGCGTCGCATGACGCGCTGGCAGCGTCACCAGAAGCTATTGCACCCACGCCACCCATGTGCAGGGCCCGCCGAGTCTCCCGCCGGCCGCGCGCAGTATCGGTGGTTACCGAGCACAGCGATCGTCCACTTAAACCACCCCTGCGCCCCCCCTGGAACGTGTGTGCGCTCCAAGCCGCCCCTGCCTGGTGTTGTATACAATTCGACGCAATGTATGATGCGCGTCCCACGCACCCTGGCCGATCGCACTGCGGGTGGTGTTACGACACGCAGGGCCGCCCGCTCGCGCGTGCCGTGTCGTAATGGCATCTAATGGTAACAAGTTGAAGCGAGAAGCAACAATTGAGTAGGGTGCGAGTGCGAACACCAAATGCGATTACAGGGGGCTCCGACTCGGACGCCTCGTTGGGGCGCCCCTCGATGCCGTCAGTGTCATATACATGCACTTTATTGCAGGGGAGACCCTGCATCTTGCTGGAATGGATTTCAATTACGAGTATAAAGAGTATAAAGGTATACTGGATCTACGCACGATCAGGTCCGTCGTCACATCGGGTGCAGATACTCGCAACACGGCAGCACGGCTGCGCCTATCGCACGCAATTTATGGAGCTTGCACCTGTGCGGTATTACACAGACCCGGTATGTTTCTGGGTGCCGCCCTCCGCGCGCGTTACAGGCACACGTCGCTTTGAGTGGACACCCTGCATGCTATAATTCAATGTACTGAAATGAAGGGATCGACTGGTGTCGGACCCGCCCTCTCGGCTTCGCTCCTATAGCACGCACCTGGCCGGAAGCTGGGCACCAACAGGCAGCCAGCCTACGGCAGACCTTGGAGGGTGGGGCAGCCGCATCCGCGGCATGCCATAGGTGCACACACAACGGCCATATACGCACACAGCTGAACCCGGGTCCACTGTGACGCCGAATCCACTGCGCCCTGTTACACACCCCGCGGCCTGCGGCGTAGAGAATACGTAGATTGTAGCTCCACGGCGCATCTTGGCGCAGAATACCTGCAACCCAACAGAATGGAGGCGAAAGGGAAGGGTCTGCCCATCCGTTTGAACCGCAATTCAATAACGGGATCGCCATAGCGTACAGACGAAAATCCCCTTACACCTGGCACCGCTGGGCTGGAAATGGAACCTGGCGTACCCTAAACCCAAACGCAAGGGACATAAGTAGGTATTGTTGCCTGCGGCCGGTATTTTACCCTAATACCCAATGCAAAGGAAATCGCAGGTGTACGTACGAGGTACCAGTGTCAAGCCAATGAAACAGACCGGGGGCAGAAATTTGGAGCAGAAGTTAATAAATTGACAGGGTGGCGGGGCGGGTGCCTTTGAGATTAAACATGCCGATGAATGGCATGTGCACGCCTGCATAGCGCGCGCGGCGCCGAAAAAACTAACACTAGAGCCGGCACCAGGGTGGTACGTATAACAGCCAGGATGCTAGGGTGGGCCCACAACGGTCATATGACGCCTCAGTGCCACAGCTGGCCGACTGTGGCCCTACGCCGCGTCGCGCGTGCGCAGGATACTGCTAGTAATGCGAGCGACAACCAGGCGGGAATCTAGCGTACTCTAAACCCGGCGGCAGGAGCACATTGGCATGCAGCCGCGCGGTATGCTATCCAGCTAACACTTGACGTATCCAATGATCCAATCCTAGGGAATCACCAGGGCCTGGCCATGTCGGTGGGTCCCGCTTTCCCTTCATTAATATACGCTGCCGCACCTCCGCTTCTGTCCAGCCGGCGGTTCATAATCAATGTCATGATATAGCGCCCTCGGACACGTGGGTATATACCAAAAACTTGGGGGGCAGAAGACATAGCGAATGACGGGGGCGGAGCGTCTCAAGCCCACGACTAGAGCGTGCTGGTGATGGGTGGCAATATTGAGAATGATGGGCATGTACTGGTCTGTGTATATGACCTCCTTCGGGGTTCGAAACAGTCAATTTGGTATCACACTGCCGGGGCAGCACAAAAACTCTTGCATAGAAGAATCCTAAATGGACAATGCGACGAAAACAGATATACAATACATCCCCCCTTCCCCTTCTGTTCGCTTCTTCCCATAGTTCTATCAAAACAACAGCAACAGCAACAGTAGTGCGTCGCGTTCATGTGCGCAGCCGCTCCTTTGCCCACGCGACGAAATCATCGATCGTCGAGGGCCATGCAGCTGTGGAGGTGTTAGTGGGCCCTATCAGCGTCAGCCAGCCGCGGGCGCACGGTGAACGTACCTTCCATGTCATAGTTTGTGAATCCCGCGTCTATCGAGCGCATGAAATCGAGGAACTGCAGATGGGGGTTAGTGGTGGGATTGTGGGTATACGGGGAAGAGCAAAAGAAGAGAACCAGAACCAGAAAAAATGAAGCGAACAAAGACGAGACGAGAGAAGGACGGGAGAGGAGTGCACTTCAAATCCAAATCCGAACCAACACGCACCATAAGCCATGTATCCTTACTCACGCCCTTCCCCCCGCGTTCACGCAAAAACTCGAACCACCACTCCACATACTCCTCCTGGAAGCCCTGTCCTGCCGTGGGCGGCTGCAGACCCTGCATCTCGTCGTCGCTATCGTTCTTGGAATTGGGGGCGGTAGAGGGGGCGAGGGCGCCGCCACGGAGCCCATGGGGGAGGAGGAGCCCCCAGAATGCCTGAGCGGTCTCGATGGCTAAGAGCGGTGTTAGTGTGGTAATGTGGGGAGGGGGAGGAAAGAGGGCGCACCGAGACTCCGCTGGCCCTCCTGGCGCGCAAAATCGAATGTATGGGAGTATACATTTTTAAATACGTGGTGTCCGTGCCGAGGCGCGTGCGCAGCGTGGCAAGGGCATCGCGCATCGCGGGGATCGTGTCACAACTGGGAGTAAACGGGGGTGAGCGCTGCCTGCAAGGGCGAAGAAAGTATAAGTGGTGCACGCACCCGAGCTTCTTCCAGCCCGCTACCCAGCCATCGCGGCCCCACTCGCCCACGCGCGGGCTCTTGAGCTCGTACGCGACTGCAAGCAATACGACGTCTTCGGGATCCACTTCGAGGTCCTCACACAGCCGCAGCGTTCCGTCCACGGTGATCTCTTGCGCCTCCGAATCTGTGCACCAGCACATCAGCCATCCGAGTCATTTGGGACGCGGGGCGGACGGGGCGCACCTTTGTACTTGTCAAAGAGCGAGTTGAGGCGGCTGGTAGAGGGGGCATGTTGTGTACGGGCGGGGGTGGGGGCGGAGGACAAGGAGGAGGGGTCGTCGTAGTAGGCGTCGATGGCGGCGTCGAGGCGTTTGTGTCTTTCGATAAAACGGCGTGCGTCACGTGTGCTAGCAAGATCAGGGTGTGGGTAAAAGAGAACAAGAAAAGAAAAGGACACACGATGCGCCTGTGACGTTGCAGAACTTGACGATGTTCTCCTCTGTTGCTTTCTTATCGCCCATCGTGTGCGTGCTCCTGTGGGTGCCGGTGCTTGATTCTTGCGGCTGTTGGGTATATACTATCCTGGATTTTGCACGCACGGTGTGGTGGAGGAGGTGGCGGAGGAGGAGGAGCGAGGAGAGGAGGAGACCTGCGATCGCAGTGTAGATGATAGCAGACGCGGAAGCAGCCATCCGTGCCGGCCTCGGCGCGTGGCCGGCCCAATCGTAGACGCGCGGCGCTTCAAGTCCGGGATGCGCCGTGCGTGCGGCGTCGATGTCCACCATGGCTCACTACAGACTACCACACTGCTCGACTTGCTCCGGGGGGCACTCCCCTCGTCCAGCCATGCGGCTGCAACGCCCGTTGGCTGATTTACACCCGGGCCATATCTGATTGCCCAATGCTATGTCATGATCATCATGTTATATTATCCCTGCTTCGGGTTATCCTTTCATGATCATAGGTCACTGACAGGCAGATAGGCACATATGCCGGTATTATGTGTATCCATCATATCGATGCGATCACCATGTACAGCCCCGCCCTCGGGCCTCATGCGTCAATCACCAACGGCCCTCCTTCAGCCGTGTCCGCCGAATGAGCACATAATAACACGACACAAGACACAACGTAACCAGCACACCTGACACTGATTACCCGCAAGAGTGACACTTGCAGCACCCACCCGTCGACCGATCATGATCACGCTCCATCCAGATCCCGGCGCTACGCCTCGCATGCATGAATGCATACACGCACGCCGCCCGGCCCTGCGGGGTCGCGACAGGCACCGGGTGAGCTACTCTGATCAGTGAGTCCAGACCCCAGGCTCATGCCCACTACGCCTTGCTTTTTGCCTCCGTCTTCCTGGGCCTTGGGGCTGCGTCTTGGCGGCGCGTGCCCGGCAAACGGGCGGATCTGTTGGAATATTCCCGTGTGGATGCAACGTCCCGGGAGGATCTGTCGAGGTTCCCGTGAAATGCTAGGTAATAATAAATATTATTACATGGGAGGGTGCAGCCTAGTGGGGCTCTAGGCTGATCTGTTCGGACCTGGGTTTGAACCCCTAGTCGGTTTGAACGCGGGGATCATCCAGTATGACAATATGTAGCATCGATATCAGTATCAATAGCAGCATCAGTGTCACCCAAACCACTCCCACTCGCACCAGATCACATTCGCAGCCATTGAATAACCTGTTGCAGATCCCACACCCCGAGTACGCCCCATTGCCAAATCACGCTTCACGAATCACAGATTGGGTCCGAAGCTCATGTTTATTCGCACCGTCACCAATTGAATTGTCGGCGTATCTAGAGGCTTAATTTACCCGCCATGCCCATGCATGCACCCGAGTATCTACGTGTAAACGCCGGTGTCCCCGGATAGACGACGGGCATCCCGCTGATTTGTATCCGTATCCGCGACACGGCCCCACTGGCAGCCATCAATCAGTGGCACCTAAAACGCAATTAGGCATATTAAATAAGGATGTCGCGTCAACAGGACACCTCCTGTCTTACCCTGCCAGTCCTGTCCTGGCTGATCAACTACAGGCAGTTCATATCTCCTCGAATGAAATGACTCGTGTACGTCAGGTCTCTGGCTTCATCACATATATACACACAGCCCGCGATCATGATCACAATCGGATCGCGATGCGATAACGGATCCTGTGCTTATCATGTATCAGTGGTGAGGTAGGTATCAGTGGGGTTCGTGTTCGTTTCCGTCTGTGCATAGCACTCATTGGGTCATTCATGCGTCACGCCGTACGTCTGTCTATGTCCTGTATCCAGGAGATGGAGCAAGCGCCAGGGATGACGCAGCGAGGGCAGATGACCGGACATCGATGGATGATAGCAGACTCCACGGGTGATTTAATTAAGGGTGCTGTAGTAACTTGTGATGGAGTGGTGGTGGTGCGTGATGGGTGGAGGTGGTATTTATAGCTGTGGGAGGGACGATGTCGCCGGCGAACGCTCAAGTGAAGCCAGACGGATGCCAGACGCTGGCGACAGAAGCAGAAGCAGGAGCGCCAGACAGCGGGCGTCAAGCATCACAAACAGACAGCATGACGTCGGGGGTGGTGGACTCAGTGACCGGCTACTCGGTACTCGGTGGCACTAGCAGGATCCCCGCGCATTCCCACAGACGTCGCAGCGCGTGCATGTGCCTCAGGACGAGGGCGGGCGACTCTATATTTCAGGGCGCGGTGGCAATGGCCGGATTCCGCCGGGGCTTGCACATAGACACCGGGGAAGCACCAGCGCGAGAAGATCTAGACTCCCCGATGGCGGGAGCGGCATCGCGGCGGGAGAACGCCGCGTGGCCTCGGGGATTTAAAGATTATGACATGCGCCGACAGGCACGGTGGCCCATCTGGGCGGATTCTGTCAGATTGGTGCGCGTGGGAAGAAAGACAGGGCCGGGCTGTTATGCGGGCCGAATAGGGGTGATCTGAACCCCCGATAGGATCTGCTTCCGAAATCCGGGGAGCCTGATTCTGGTTTGGCGGACCTGTCTTCCTGTTGTTGTGTTGGTTTTTTTTTTTTTTGTGTTGGTGCTTCGACTTCTGTGCACGATCACAGAGTTTGAATTCGAACGCAGCTGGTTCTGCTTTATAAACCCTCGGCTCCTTTCTGCGCAATCGCTCAAAGTCCCCCGGCATGCTGCCACTCGCATCCCACAACCCATCGCCACCCATGAACTCTGCATTCCATCTCCGTCCTGTATCTGATAACTCCCCCTCCCCGTCCCCCACAGCATCCGCCTCTCCACAGCGCCCTCCCGTTCACCTCCCATCCCCGCCCACAAACCCCCGCACTCGTCGCCCACTCTCTCCCAGCTCCCTCCGTGGTCAGTGTCCCTCTCCCTCTCTCCCTCCCCCCCGCTGATCCCCCCGCCCCCCGTAGACGTCGACCTTACCCACGCAGCCGACAGTCCCCCCCGCAAGTATCCCGCACCGCCCACCGGGCACGATCTTATGGCCATGTTCCCCCCGCCCCCCCAGACACCTTCCCCGAGATGCGCGCCGGGCCCACCAGCGGGTACTTCCAGCGGCAGGAGCGCGCCTTCTTCGCCCAGGCCGGCAAGGAAATCGTCCGTGTGCGTGTTGAGGTCGACCTCCCCCAAGCCGGCGCTGGGGCCGAGCAAGATGTCAAGCCGCCGCGACCCCGCGAATCCGGCCGTCCGTGGGCCGGCCCCGGTGGCAGCGGACCAGCCGGAAGCCCGCCCATGCTGTACCCCCATCCACCACAGCATCGGCCAGCACAGCCCCGCGGGCCCGTCCCCGTGACCCCCGCCGCACTGCTTCCCACCCCGCCCCAGGCGCACCCGCACGCACATACACACGCGCACTCGCAGCAGCCGGGGCAGCAGGAGCACGGCTCGCCCAGCGAGGACTCGGCGTACCAGGACGACGATGCATGGCGCCGCCCTATGCCCTACGCGGAGCGCCGCCGTGCGGGCAAGCACACCAAGCGCGTTGTCGTGCGGCCGTAGTCCCGGCCACCTCGACGCTGCTGTTTTCGTCTTTCTTGTGCACGCGTCCATGCGTGTTTACTGCGGTTTGTGTATACCATCTTGCGTAGATCTATTGCATTCCATCCATCACATTGCTCTCCCCTCGCCCCACACCTCCTGCACCGCATTGCCCCCCGCCCGGGCCCGCACTGCACCTGCACCCGCGTCCTGCGCCCTGCCTCGCCCCACTCATGCCAACCGAATTGCCTCTTGTTTTTTGCCGCCCCGCCCCGCCTGCCGCTTGCACCCGTTTTGCCCCTCGCCTTGCTCTGCATCACGCCATACCATACCATGTACACCACGTAGACACGATACATAATCATGACACGTTACATCAGTCTCGGTTTAGTTGATCTCGGGCTTGTGGGACTGTTTAAGCTTGGGTCATTGTACTAGAATCGATGCTAGTGTTGGCTTCGATTGTACATGGACTATAGTCAGAATAGGATGACGCTTGTACTCAAACTCGTACTACAGTTCGCAGAACCCAGATCAACTATCCTGACACATGTAAACGGCCCCAATTTCGAGCCAAGACCTATCACGCAGGGCCGCGACGCAGCCTGAGCAGCGAGCACCCCGGGACTCCAGTCAGGCAGGCAGCCTGGATCCTTCAGCTCCTGCACACGCCAAGCCGCACCAGCATGACAGCTCCTCGTAACCGCACAAAGGAACGCTTGCTCGGGTGGGCGTGTAAGGCTCGCGTGCCTGCTAGGGCAGCGTGAGCTGAGCGGCGCAAGCCCTATGCCGGCCCCCGAGCAGGGAAGGGGGCGGCCGCACCGTCGCAGTGATCGCACGCGCCGGCGTGGCGTAATGATCAGCGCGTCGCTCTCCTAAGGCGAAGACTGAGGGTTCGACTCCCTTCGTCGGTAGTGGGTGGCCTTGTTAGGCTCTTTTTGGGTGAGGTTTGTGCTGGGCGCACCGCGGGGGTGATAGTAATCACAATATTGCCTTTTTTTCGAGTTGCAATCGGGGGCGCCGAAATTATTGTACTAAGAGCGAGAGAAACAGGGGAAGAAGAGAAACAGAACCGATAGTGTCCTTCAAACGATGGTCTGGTTTTTGGTGTCGGGTAGGCTACATAATCCCATTCCTTCTGTATACTCGAAGCGTTGAGTTTATTTGTACGTAAGGAACAAAGAGATATGGGCAAAGACACCGAAGACAAAAACCAGACCCAATGAACAAAAAATGTACCCGCTACCGACGGAGGGAGTCGAACCCTCAACCTTCGCCTGATGTCCTTTCCATAGGAAAGCGACGCGCTAACCATTGCGCCACGACGGCGGTGCTTATCTCTCGCTTTGCCGGATTATCACACGCTTCTGGTGACTCCCGTGGGAACCATGGTTATCAGTGCTGAGTGCACTGCAATTTTCATTTCGTTCCACACTGTCCCCCGGCCAACACGAAAAGAGGCAACAACAACAGGAGCCAGGATGTCGGGCAAGACGATCAGCACGGGCACGCTGAGCCTCAAGTTCATGCAGAACGCACACCGCGCGAAGCACCTGAAGGAGGTCGAGGCGGAGCGCGCGCAGGTGCAAGATGAGGCACAGTGGGAGCTCCCCACCGCGCGGAGTGCCCTCGCCGCAGCTCCCCTGACCGCGTACGCCCCTGTGTATCTATTTGTTGATGTACTGACGCTTGCTGGGGACAGGAACACGGCGACGCACGAGGCGTCGTATTTGCCGTTTCTCTTTGATAGTCAGGCGGAAACGGAGACAACGGTGGCGCACAGACCGAAGGGCCGGCGGGTGTTTGGGAAAAAGGGTACAGAGGTGGACGAGGTGAGCCGCATGTCCTTTTGGTGTGATACTCGGATCTAATTCCGTCCAGCCCGAGCCAGACGCCCCTGCCGCGCCGCCACAGCCCATACCCCCATCCGAAACCGCATCGAGTTCCAAACGCGCGCCGCCCGGGGTCTCGCCGCTCTCCGCACGGGCACCCAAGTCCACGGTGCGCAAGGACCCGCGCACGGCGCGGCAGCTCATCCGGGACACGGGCGGCGTGGGCGCCGACCTCCGTGCACGCCCCGCGCGGGCACAAAAGCAGGTGCAGCAGGGGTTCATGAAACCCGCGGGGGTCGACGAGCCTGGGGCTGCGGGACGGGTGCCGGGGGAGGACGACGTCATTGTGCTTGGCGCGCGTGGGAGGGCGAAGCGCGGGCGAGAGGCTAACGCCGATCAGCAGCAGCAAAAGCAGCAAGATGGAGACGATGCCCCAGGCCCGGGGCGCAAGAGGAAGAAGAGCGGGGCTGCGTAGCAGTAGCGGGTATGGTACATTATTTTCTTTTGGCGTTTGGCAGCTGCCGGCGTCCCTGTGAATCCGCCGCCACTGCAGACAGGCCGGGCATATTCATAGCGCTAGGCTCCGGGGTTCTGCATGCAATATGCGGTTCGCGAAGGGATGTATGTACATACATAGGACTAGTTGACAGTTCCTGTTATGGAAACAATTATAGATCTGCCCTAATCCTATCCTCACTCCACCCCAGACTTGAGTGCATCGGGCATGATGTTCCCGCGGCTGTCCCCCACGGCATAGGGCTCATCAACATCAAGTATCAATCAGGTTGGCGTGTGTCATTCTATCATCATGGCCGATAGTAATGATGCCTTTTGCGGGGGCTGAAAACGCCGCTAGCAGGCGGGCTGCATGCTAGTCGATTGTCGAATGCTTCTGACAAGATCTGTACACTACAGAAGGCCGGTGTGGGGTGGGTGTGGAGCGCCCGTGTGTGAACCATCATGATCGACATCAGCCAGGTGCCCCGGTCTGCTGGCCGCCCCGCCAATGCCTTGTCAGTCGTTTGTCATGGTATTTGTAGTGGTGTCGCTAAATATGGCGTGGTGTACGCAGCGGCTGGTGGGCCCAGCACGGTGGCGCCGCCCGTTGGAGAAGTCCGCGATCGCTGCGGGGAAATGGAAACAACGCGGATTTGGGGTCGCAGGCCCGAACGCCCGCGTTGACGTCAACATGCAGCAGGCGACGTCCGAGTCGGATATAAGCAGGAGATGGTGGGTATTTAAACACTCGGGCCAGACTCCAGCTCAATATCAATCAATGCCCAGCCCAGCCTTGCTGCCCCCCCCTTCGCACCGGCGGTAGCACACGGTGTATCCCTGGATTGCTCGAGGGTGGTGGTGAGTACCCATGCCTGGCCAGTCCCGACTCTGCTATCTGACTCGGGCTGACAGCGGGGTGACATGAATCAGTGATGGACCGGCAAAGATACACATGACAGGTGCGGTTACGTGAAGCGTACATATAGTGCCTCCCCCATGGTTAGTCAGTGGCACTGGCACCAGGTCCAGTGCAGTCACGGCCGAGTGTCATGGCCCTGTTTCAGCTGGGGGACGATGCCAAACACGATCAAGCTGTGATCAGGGTTCCCAAATTCCAACTTGACATTATTGACGACCACAGCTGTGATTCTGAGACATATACGCCCACGCCTGCCAACGACCTCCACGACCGTGTACTTTGTCTTGTTTTCGGATTCTTGTCAGTCTTCCCTGCTACCCATCCCATCCATCCCCTTTGTGTAAAAACAATTCCAACCTATTCTCGGCCGTGACTTGGATGCATCACTTTTGATGGCAGCTCTCCGCCTCCACAATGCTATACACTCCCCAGAGTACACCGACCTTCCGCACGGTGCACAGCCTCCACACATTCGCAATCTCTCCACCCTCTCCAGTACCACCTTGCGCACCAACTCTGACAGCTCGCACCCCACCGAGCCTCTGCTCTCCGACTCTGCAGCCCACCTCAACCTCCTTCCACACCCGCCGGCGCACTCTAGCGATCAACATCCCGCTTGGGACACAGGCAATGCGCCCGCGCCCGACACCGCCTCCCAACGAGCGCGCAATGGCTTCTGGGAGCGCAGCGCGCGGCGGGTGAAAAGGCTGAAATACATGAAAATCGGTCTCGAGGTGCTGATGGGTAAGTCTCCTCGCTGCTTTATGGTTCTCACGCTGATTGGATGAGATAGGGGCGTGGGGGGTGTACACCACCGTGCGCTACTTTCTTGCCTACGCAGCGGATGAGTCGATGACGGCCCAGGCCGCTGCACTCGCACTCGGCACGAGCTCTGCTCTGTCTTTGCGCTCCTCCTCTGTGCTGCCCTGCTGTCGTCGTGCCAGTCGCGCCTGCATGCACAAGAGATCCCCTCCGATATATACTAACCATCTGCACCGCCCTCCACTACATCTCATCTCTGTTCCTCATCGGTCCTACAATCGTCAACCTCGTGCTTCTGTTTCTATGGAAGGATGCCGCAGACACACAGATAAACATCAGGACACGGTGCCACCCTGATGTCGACGTCGTGTGGCCCACAAGTGGGCAGTGCCACTCTGCATGGGGCGTCTGGCTGGCCCTTGTGCTTGCCCGCCTCGTCGTGACGCTCTCCATCACCGTGAGTCTCGAACCCCGACTCCTCTTGAATCCCGCTGAGCAGCCTTATACAGACCCTGTACCACCTTTTGTCCTCCGCGTACCACCACGCCACCACGCAGGGCACACGCCGCCCGCGGCCAGGCCTCCGCACCCGGTCGTCGTTCACCAGCCCTTCGATCACCGCTCCAGCCATGACCGAGATCTCGCCCACGTCGTTCGCGCTCCCTCTTAGTGTGGGCTACTCGTACCCTCAGCCGCAGCACCAGTCATCGTATTCCACCTTGGGCTCGCGGTCTGGCTCCAAGTACTCAACCTCGGAAGAGGTACATGGGGAGGGAGAGGGGTATGCATATGCGGCGCCTGATCTTGCGGCAGGCCCAGGGAGGAGGCATGGAGAAAACGAGCACGAGCTCACGGGCTTTGTCGACCGCTTCCGCACGCTCGTAACACAAATCACACACGAAACTGAAGCAGGTCTCGAGTTTGCCAGACCTGAGCATTCATATCCCTACTCTCCCTCCTCCCACACAGACGACATCGACACAGACGACCCCGACACGTACTACTCCTATGCCTATCCCACGGCGCCGCTCCCACCCACGCTGGGCTACGACGAATTCGGGCGGCCGTATCCGCCAGACGAGCACGTGCATGTGCTAGGTGGCTTCGTGCGGCGCATGCCGACGATCGAGTCGATGGGCTCGCGCGAGATAGGCAGTGTGATGTCAAGCGTGAGGCGCGATAGTATGAGGAGCAGCAGTTATATGCCGAGTCGCGCGTCGACGAGGGCAGGGTGGACGGGGAGCGGGAGCGAGCCACCGAGTAGGAGGAGTAGTGCAGGTGCGGGGGTGGGGGTGGGGATGCGCGCGTCAGAGGTGGGCGAGCTGTTGGATCGGTCATCGATACAGGGACAGGCGCAGCGCGAGAGAGAAAAGGAGGCTTCTGGTGCGCGGAGAGTTGGGAGCACCGGGAGCGTGGGGAGCAATAGTAATGCCCCACGGTCAGGTGTGAGCTACCCCTCAACGACATATAGTTCGGCGTCGTTTTACACCGCCACGAGCGCGACCGCGCAGGGTCCTGCTGGTGTAGACGAGTTTGGGTATGCGGCGGGAGGCCCCGGATGATCGAGGTCGCATGGTTCAGTGGGACTGCGGATTGGATTTAGATTAGATTGGGGTGGAGGATCGGACGGATGGACGGATCTTGTTGTATCTCATGCTCATTTTTCGCGCTCGAGCAGGCGGGTGTACATTACCTTCCATTCACCGCGTACTACTTGTTATCATAGCTTTCAAGTTAGTACATGGAGTGCACTTATCTTGTCATATTCGAGAATTAGTGGGCTCCGACGTTGCTCGGATCGCTTTGTTATCCCGGGCCCGCGAGCTGCTAGTGTGATAGCCCGCTGGTACTGGATGTGGCAGCGTCGATGGCTTCTAACATTGTCCCGTGGGACTCGGAGGCCCATGAGCACCTGTTGCCAGGACGCCCATCTATGTCTAGTATGTAATTAATTTCAAGGGCAATGATTACTGAGAATGTAACCACAGCTAGCAGAAGACATTGAATACACTGGGATAATCTGTCTATCCCGCTCCATCGATATCGCTATCGTTATCGATCCTCGTCAGGGTGGACACTGACTGGCAGCTATTCTCTGGGATAACTAGTCTATCCCGCTCTATCGCTATCGATAGCTCTACACCGCTGTGTCCGGAGTGTAGCGACCGCCGGTCTATTTATAACTATCAACTGCCCTCCGACCCCGGGCCAGTGATTGGGGCTCCTGCGCCAGCCTGGGTCCCAGGCGCATCCCACGGCTCCCTCTGGCTGCTGCCATTGGCTCTGCGGGGGACACCTTCCCACAGCTAGGGGCCAGCTGGTGCGAATACGCGCCTGCTTCTGGAGAATGGGCCCCAGAACGACAGCACCGGGCCGCAGGGGGGCGGCGATTGCGGAGTCGTGCACTTTACTACGGTCCCCAAATACAGGGGACTACCCCACGCGTATTTCTGCAGCCCGGGAATTCGAAGCGACGCGGGGATCCCCGTGGTGCAGGATCGGTGGACATTAATCATCCTTGCATCATGCCTTATTCATCCCCCTGGGCAGTGGGCCGTGGTACCGGGACGTCTGATATATAGGTGCAGCTGCAGGGAGCCCTGCTGCTCAAGCGCAACTCCAACCTTTGCGATCTAGAATACCATGGCATCCCCCTCTACCGCCCGCGAATACTTTTTCTCAGAGGTAGGCCCCGTCCCTCGCACGTGTTAACATGATCTGGATTCTGAACAGCTGGGCTCACACACGAACCTCGCCGTCAAAAGCGCACCGGTTCGGCAACCCAAGGCCACAGAGGTCCTCGTCAAGGTCCACGCTGTCTCGCTCCAAGTATGGCATTCCCTCCCCACTGCGCCGCGCCCGGGACGCTGATTTTCTCACCCAGTTCCGTGACCTTGCGATCGCGTACAAGCGCTACCCCGTCGTGTGCGTTTTCCGGCTTCATTCACGCGTCGAGGCTGACTGACGTGGCTCCAGCCCGCCCAAGGATCTCGTGCCATGTTCAGATATGGCGGGCGAGGTCGTCGCGGTCGGCGAAGACGTCAAAAAGTGGAAAAAGGGCGACCGTGTGTGCTCCAACTTTATGTCGGACTTTATAGGCGGCGAGTACAGCCCCGAGATACAACAGTCGTCCCTCGGCGGTGAGTCTCATGGCGTCCTGACGGAATACAAGATTCTCCCCGCACACGTGCGTCTACTGCGTCCCGCTGCACTGTCCTTGATCCAATCCCAACTGACACATAGGCACTCGTCCAAATCCCCGCGCATCTCTCGTACGAGGAAGCGTCTGCGCTGCCGTAAGCTGCTCCGATTGAGGCGTTTCTGCGATCCACGTGGCTTACCGGGTTTCTAGGTGCGCGGCGGTGACGGCGTACAACGCGCTTCACGGCCCGATCCCCGTCAAAGCGGGAGATAACGTCCTCATCCTCGGGACTGGCGGCGTGTCCATGTAAGTCCATGCAGGCTGCATTTCGAGCGGGACATAACCCGATATGGGATTAGCTTTGCACTCCAGTTCGCGCTGGCATCCGGAGCGGTCGTCATCGTGACTTCCTCCTCGGATGAGAAACTCAAAATCGCATCGAAGCTCGGTGCACACCATGTTATCAACTACAAGAAGAACCCGGATTGGGAACAGGAGGTGCTGAAATTGGTGCGTCGGCCCGTATGCGTGAACGTGCCCAGCTTATACTCGCTAGACCGGCGGTGTCGGTGTTGACCACGTTGTCGAGGTATTGCAGCATCGTTTCTGGGTGGGCGCAATCTGAATGCATTACAGGTCGGCGGCCCCGGAACCCTCCCCAAGTCCATCGCTGCAGCCAAAATCAATGGATCCGTCCACGTCATTGGATTCGTAGCCCAAGTGCGTCTTAAGCCACCCAGGATCATCACGCACTGACCCGCGCCCCAGGATTCTACCGACATCAGCGCGATATTGGCGATCATCGCCAAGAGCGTCACCCTCCGCGGCCTCTTTGTCGGCTCTGTTGCCAAGTGCGTAGTATCCTATGACGAGTTCTGTATATGAGGGTTCTGATGGCCTGCAGCTTCGCCAACATGAACCGCCTGATTGCGGCGCACCCGGAAAAGACGAGGCCGATCATCGACAAGGTGTTCCCCTTTGAGCAGGCCCAGGACGCCTACGCGCACCTCGCGTCACAGGCACACGTGGGGAAAGTGGTGATCAAGGTGTCGAAGAACTGAGGCCTTGTGATGCAGGCATGGACGCAATATGACTACAGATAGATGGATTTGAATATGGTCCAGACTGAATAAATGTACATTTAAATCCGGCGGTGGGATTGCGATCGTATTCATATTCAGGTTTCCGGGGCAAAGACGCGAGGTGGGAGCGTGTTTCATTTTCCCGGCTCCGGCTCGCGGTGTAACCACTGGGGAGGTCCCGGGATAAGCGGGGTTGGATATATCTGGAACACCCTCCAATGGCCATCACCACAGCCACCTATAATGCCTCGGCTACCGCGAACTGGGCGTGGAAGAATAGACATGCCGGGAAGGAGCTGTGAGACTCGAGTATCAGGTAGCCCTTAGCATGAGACCTTCGGGACATGTAGTCGAGCTGTTTACTCCAAACCTGATGCCACTATGTGCTGGAAACACTGTATCAGGTCATCAGAGGTCCTGGTGCCGCCCAATTTGGCGCCCGGTGGCGATAAGACCTGCAAGTTTAAAAGCGTAAAAGGCTGGTGCCGGAAAGACTTCGGCATCTGCAAACTCCGCTTGTTCGGCATTGCTGTGCCGGCCCGACGGAATGGTAACGAGTGTTGTCGTTAGAATGTGTCAACCGCTAATTCGGGCAGGCCTCCAAGCAAATCACTAGCGTCTGTATATGTCCAACTCCAACTTCCAGCACATACCGGCCCTCCATGTATTCCTCACCAACACCCCAGGACGAGCTCACCTCCACCGTGTTTGATGCCGTCCAGTCCTTGCCTCACTCCCGCAAGGCCAATTTCCTGCTGGACACGGCGTTGGAGCTCATAGACTCTGGACAGTATGTATCGATCATCCTAGTTGTCGATTGGTTGCGAGTCTCACGTGGGCTTGTCCGAGTGTTAGATATGGACAGGGCGTCGAAAATTACTTGGAGGTGTATCTCAAAACACCCAACTTGTCGAAAAGAGATATCGCACGAGCCTTGCTGGCTCGCGGAAATGCTCGCAAATCCGGCGGGGAGAGGCTCCTTCTCAAGTCACAGCAGGGTGGGTGCCATCGAATCATTTGCCTCAGTAACGTCACCAGGAAAATAGATTTTCAGGCTGTGTTGAAACTTGACCCCGCGAACCGTGAAATACAGCATCATCTCCGGAGAGATAAAGTGGTACTTGTCATGTCACGCAAACATCCAGTACATACAATGATATTTCCCCGAAATAGATTCGCTTCATGTCTGCGCCCGCATCCCAGCGGGCGCCGCTAGAGGTATGGGAACGTATCGCGCTGTACATCCCTCGCTACCACCTGCGGACATGGCTCTTTGTCTCCGCGTTCCACCGGGATATTGCCGTGCGGCACATATTCCACACCCTCGATCTCTACTTTGGCGAGGACCAAGAAAACCTGAACCGCGGGCTCGACATATTCGATCGAGCCAAGGCTGATCCCGTGTTTGCGAGCCGGGTCAAGTCGCTGCGGCTGCACTGGGCATATGAGGAGGGGGACATGCTCGATCTCATGACTCGTGGGTGCGGATCTTGTGTCAGCAGGTACACGCTCACCCTCCCTAGGTATTTTCCGGACGGCGTTGCTGGAGTTTAGGGCCCTAAAAGATTTTGAATGGATCGGATATCCCGAGATGCGGGCAGACATGGTGCAAGCCGTGCTTGCATCGCACTCGCACCTCCATGGGCTCGGACTCATGTACGTCTCCCCCCATCGCATCTATGTCTTTTTTGGGCTTATCCTGTATACAGCGGCTGGCATTTTGACGCCGTCGGCGTGTCCGCGTTCCGCAACCTGCGCAAATTCACCCTGCGCGCCGAGGACGACGACGGGTTCGCCGATATGGGCGAGGTGCGCACCGTCCTTGATCAAAACTCGCGGACACTACGGCATCTTATCCTTGGCGCCTACCTCGCGCGCCACCACTCGTGGGACAGCGCCTTCCAATCCGTCACCATAAAAAATCTCACCCACCTCGACCTGGTTGACACCCGGATATCACACATCGTCTTTGCCCGCATCGCCCATGCGCATAATTTACAGAGCCTGACCCTCCACGGGACGTTCGAGGAGCCGGGCTCCGCCTCTATCGTCTTTGGGAGTGACCACGTCATCGATGGGCAGCACACCTTTTTGCCACATTTAGAGGCCTTCCGGTTCGTCCTGGTCGGCCATGACGACGAGGTGGCGCTGTATCAATCTGTGACACAATTCCTAAGACAACGCAAGAAGCTGCGCAGGCTGGATCTGGGGAGCTGTCCATGGGAACTCGTACTCGGCGTTCTGCCAGATCTGACCGGCCTGCGGGTGCTGGGCGTCCGGATCACCAACCTGGCCCAGGACTCGCTGAATTCCCTGGTAAAATCGATACCCCACGAAATGTGCGCCCTGAACCTATCCACCGTCGTCTCCGAGCAGCCCCTCGTAAGCCCCCTCCCCCCGTTTCTGCTCTGCTCACACGCTGACTGACCAACGACACAGAACGAATACGCGCGCTCGTTCTCCGTCTTCTCGTCGCTCTCGTTCCTGCACCTCCACTCGCTCTCCAAGCACCGGCCCAAGCCGAATCTCATGTCCGAAAAAGACTTCCAGGTCCAGACGGACCTCTGGACCTCCAGCGCGCGCTGCATCGCCACCGCCGTCCCCTCGGTGGACTTTATCGGCTGGCACGGCGAGCACTATGTTGTCGTCCGGAGCGAGGGCGACGAGGGGTGCGAGAGCGTGGAGCTCAAGGAGCTGCCCTCGAGGCGGCGGCTGGACTGCGGCAAGGGCGTGGACCTGGGCAGCGAGGATGCGGCGTGGCTGGAACGCAAGGACGTGCCGATGGATTACGAGATGCCTGGGCTAGAGTAGGAGTGGGGTCGTCGTTCATGTAGCTTATCGTTGCCTTGTATCGTGCTATCCTGTGTATTCTATTCGCTTCGTTTGGGACATGGGTTTTATGAATTAGTCGGTGCACAAAGCCGGTAGGTACAAGTCTGGTCGTGAGCATCATGGCATTACAGTAAATCATCCCGTCGGGTAACTAGGAATTGTTTTCGCTTCCACTATACTTGGTTAACAGGCTCGTAACCTCCCCGGCTCCCACTTGCCTGCCCAAGCCTCAGGCCCATGAACAAACCCTTCCTCGCGCCGCCTTTTCGTCCAGAGCCCATCCCCTCATCCTCGTCTTCGCGCTCTCTTCTCCGCTTGGCCTCCGAAAATCCTTCCATGGGCACATCATACAGCTTCTCATATTCCACCCCAAGTTCCCGCCCGGCCGTCCAAAAGTCCTTGCAATTCCCCACAATCCCAAGATCAAACGGATTCGTCGCTTTGCCCGCCCGCGCAAGCCCATCGACAGCCTTGCCACGCGTGAAACGGTCCAACCCAAGCAGGTTCAGCAGGAACCCGCCGCCACACCCGCCGCGTGCTGATGTACTGAGCCCGCCGCGGCGGCGTCCACGCCCACCAGCGCCGTGTCTTCCGTGTCCACCCCGGCAGCGCGTTCGCGCCGTGCCGGTGTTGGTGGCGGTGTCCCATCTGCCCGTTCAGGCTCGCGCCGCCGCGGCCGCCCATGAAGCCGTAGCGTCCGAGGTTGGACACCTCGAGTGTCGTCATTTGCCGTGCGATCTGCCACAGCTGCGAGGCGAGGAGCACGAGGGTCCATGAGAGCTGGAGCGTCGCCCAGATGCCGACGGAGACGAGGAAGGGATCATGTGCAGTTATGCCGCAGAGTTCTCCTGGGAGGGGGCAGGACGGGGACAAATCGGCGGGGTCGGTGGAAACAGATATAGAGGAGAAATCTGTATGGTGTGTTAGATTGAATTGCAGGCTACTATAAATGAAGGGAACCTACATTTGTAGGTCAGGTAGTCAAACAGCATGATTCCAACGACAAGTGTGGAAACGAAGAGAACGAATTGGCGGTGGTTGTTGGAGCCAACTGAAGGTAGATTGAGACATGATAAGCAAAGAGGGACAGCCGACGTACCACAGTTCCATACCCACGGGCAATGGCTTCATGACGCCCGTTAATACAGCTAATGCCAAGGTTTTTTTGATTCACTCACTGGTCACTCCGTGCAATGCATTTGTCACAAACCCGGCAGTGTTTTGAGCGCAGGGGCTTCCGTGCCTTCATAAGATGAGAAAGGGATTATCATGATTGAACGGGTATCTGGCATACCATGCACTGTATGCAAAAGGTCTGACCATTTAACCGTCCTTCAGACGCAAGGTCTTCGATGATCTAGAAAAGGTATAAATGCTGTGTTGAAAACCAAATAGCAGACTATGGCGCTAACAGATTTCAGCTCCCCATCACTAGCGGGTTTGGGGCAAGTTCCTGGATCAAGAGTAACAGCGCGGAAAAAGTTGTAGGCACATAGGCCAACGGTTAATGCAAAGAACAGATGTGCGAGCGAGTGGGCTTGGGTTTCTGTTGGTATTATGAGTCGTGTGCAAATGCATACGTGGAAGACTTTGCTCACGGTTAACGAGACGGGTAAACCAACAGTACAAAACCCACACCATGGACCCACAAATAATCCCAGCAAAATAGGGGTTTGGTTCACACTATCTGTATATGTAGATTTGTTCAATAGCACACGCGTCACGATCTAGTGCTAATGAGAAATCAATGTGAAAATAGGGAGAGGAGACATACGTGGTGCATTCCAAAGAATTCTGCCATTGCTAGGAGAATCCCAGTATACCATGGCAAAATAGTTAGAGTCATAAAAATGAGATAGAAAAACATGGTGGGGAGAAGGAATATCGCGATTTTGGTGTTTCGCTGTCACCAATGTAAGTTACCAGTTGAATAATGCAGAAAGGGCGAACCTCGCTGAGGGGCTTGCCCTTCTTCATCCCGTATTCATTCATGCCGCCCTCCTCCAGGGCTCGCTTCCAAGCGCCAAGGCTCTTGAGCTCGACGGCCATATCCCTGGCGTGCGGTCCTCCCCATCTTTTGCCGTCAAGTCGGCGCCCTTCTCTACCAGTCGCCGGATGCACACCCGGTTTCCTCGAACCACAGCCCAGTGAAGGGGTGTGAGCCCCGCGTCATCTTTTGTGTTGGGGCTGGCGCCGTGACGCAGGAGAAGTTCGACCGAGAGGGCATCGCCTTGGTACGCTGCCCACATCAGCGAAGTATGGCCCTGCGAATCCCTCGAGTCCACGTTGATGGGCTGGTGCAGAAGATACAGGAGCGGCATGATAGAAGAGGAGTGGGTGACGAGATGCAAGGAATTGTAGCCTTGAGAATCAGTAATGGTGGGATCGGCGTTGTGTGCGACAAGGAGCTGTATGACATAAAGGTATCCATTCCGTGCCGCCCACTGCATTGGTGTGGCTACGAGATCTCCGCCTAGTGCGTCACCTCGGCGCCTTGCTCGAGAAGATACCGACATGCAGCGACATGTGCGTTGATGGCAGCCCAGTGCAGTGGTGTGATGTTCTGCTCGTCTCGGTCGGTGGCCTTGGCTTTCCCCGATTCAATGAGCTCACGAATGAGCGCAAGATCCCCCCGTTGCGCTGCAACAAAGATGCTGGTCTACCCGCGAAAATAGGTTAGCGTGATATTAGTTTTCGAGATTGAATATGTACATCTGGGACGTCAGCGGTCTGGTCCAGAGCCTGAGCGAATGTAAGATTCGTGGCGACTGCGGAGTCCATATTGACCAACGAGGTGGAAGGCTCTGATTTTACGTTCACGATGCCCTTTGGATCGTCCATGAAGGTAAGCGATTTGGAGAGGGGGTGTGGTGTGTAAAAGGCTTGTTAAGCCACGGCGTCACGGTTGCCAGTGTGGGCGGTGCCAAAATGGTGTATGTAAGCTTCGATGATACAGTGGCAGTGTTTCATATCATGTCGGGCGCCCTTATAGCCGCCGATCGTCATTTGGCCAAGCTCAAGACTCAAAAACACCCCCGGCTCTTTCGTTGGGCAATAGAAACTTGCATCAATCAACTCCGTTCTTCAAGGCTACGAATTTAATACATAATTACATTCTACTAGTATCAACCACTACTCAGCAACAATAGATTGTTTATCCTGCTTCAACTTCTGGACGGTAGCAACGGATATATTTAACAAATCCGCGACAACTTGGGGCGGCGATAAAGCTAGCCACTGTGTGGCACTAAAGTCCACGAAACGGTCCGCCTTGAAGATCTCCAGGAATATCAGGGGTTCCGTGGGAGACAGATTTTTCATCTAGAATTAAACCCTCATCAGTTTATTCCTATCATGGATGAGTCCCAATCACAACACGCACGTAGTGGCCATAAGAAACGGGGAAGACGCCAGTGTCACCAACCTGAAACCAAGAATCATCATCACATCAATACTCGGTGGGCAACCTTGACAACGAACCTGAAAATCGAAAGTGCGGGCCGTCCTGATCCAGCAAATGCTGTGGCACGCCCATGTCCTTGGATGATGTACAACCATTCTGCGCTTGATTAGTACCAAACTATAACAGGGATATGTATACAAACCATCTGCAGTGTGCCAATGCAATTCTCTCAGGCCGTTAGGCTCGATATACACAAGACCACTCGCCAGTTGTGTTGAAACCTGAGATGGTTTAAGTTTACTCAATAAATCTCGCAAAAAGATGACCTACTGGGAAGTTGGTGACCGAATCCTGGATCTTTGTCCATCCGCCTCCACCTTTCGCAATCGTCTTCGGTTGTTGGATAGACTAAAGACGTATGGATTCGGACCACACCCTCTGGCGATTTCGGGGCGCTGTTATCACCCTGACCGAGTGGAGGCGGTGGGACTGTTGCGGGAGCATGTATGGGTCTTTTGGGGAATTCCACTCAAAGTGCTGACGTTCAATCCGAAATTCTGCGCGAGAATGTCCAGGGGAGTGTGCGCGAGCCAGTCGGACAACATGAAGGTTGTGCCAAGGCGGTCAAAGTCTCCATCTGTAAATATGATCAAAAGCTCGAGGCCATCACCAAGTGCTTGGATCGAATGTGGGACACCAGGGGGGAAGCTGCATAGAATGTTGAGACAACCACTCGCGAGAATAAAACAGGACCCGCACTAGTAAATGTCAGGATCCGTCCCATTACTGGGGCCCCGGATGTCTGAAATATAGCTTCGACCCTGTTCATCAATAGCGGAAATACGGCCTGTTCCATTGAGAATGTATCCCCATTCTGCTACGCGGTGCCAGTGTCTACAGCATTGTCATTAGAATCCAATATATTTTATATAGCGAATACGTGCAATTCGCGATAGGCATTCGGGGAAAGGCGGAGCTCAGCGGCGGCAATATCCTTGGCTAATAATCTTTAAATTGTGAGGTGGCAAGAAGCGTTCTGGACCTACATGGGGGAAGATCAGTTATAGCTTGTTCTCGGACCCAGCCTCCCTGTCAACATCCTTCAGCATAGCACTCCCAATCACACGTATGGTAACGTTACCTTCAGAAGCCGTGAATGAGATAAGGAGAAACTCCATTTGAGATTCGGGACATTTCCTGGTTGAATATTGTTGGCCCTCACTCAATCAAATTCAGGATTGGATAGCTACCTGCATCCGTAGTTGGTGGGGCCACATTGTCCAAATTCTGCGAATCAAGCTCCTCGTTTGTGTCTGTAGAGCTAAATGTACCCCCAGTTGCCCCACGCTGGGGCTCGGGCTGCGATCCGTTGAAATTAGCGATTTGGCCAATATCTGGAGGTACAATCGAATCCCGGCGAGTAACATAGGGTCGAAGGTGCCGGGGTTTTATTCCTGCGGCATCGCGTCGACAAGGGTGAGGGGCCTGAGGATGAACCTCGCGCTTCAAAAATGTTCCACTTCCTCGTCAGAAAACGGCGCGGCGCGTGCCACTGAAAGAATCAGTGGTAGCAGTAATAGCCAATGTAGGAGTTGGGGCATGATAGCGGTGAAGAACGCATAACCAGAAAACGATCCCCGAATTTTATACTCCCCCTGGTCGAACCGGGGGAAGGGTATTAGCTCATTCACGTCATGCAACGAAGCTGGTTGGCGCTCCAAGTCCGTGATAGGTATGGCCAGCGATATCGTGCAAATTCCACCGTAAGTGCACTGTCAGCGAGGAAGTGTTGGATCCGTCAGCTCAAAATCTCAGCATTGTCGAATGTCAACCCACTTTGGAGCATCGTCATCACGATATTAGGGTCGATGTTCCCAAGAAGCGATCCACATTCGACATCCATCGTACCTCGGGCCCACATTGAAGGGCTCATCATGATGGCATCCATGTGCTCGTCTGCAATGGAGACCCGGAATCCCGCTGGCTTCGGTGGACGCGCCCAGTCCCTCCTGTTCCGCAGATCTTCGTCAAACTCTTAGAAATCTGGAAACGGAAACGGATGGCGGCAGAAAATGGAAGGTAAAGTGGTGATCGCAAGTGATAGACTTCTGATTTCATAACTCGGAATAAACGGTCACGCGCCCCCCGTCCAGTTGGAGATAAGTATTACTATTGCGATGACACCAAACACGATTCCCCTCCTCCGGCCACCAATATGAAGGTTGTCTCGCCCCTTCTAGCTTGAGAAGATTTCCAGGCGGCGCACGAGATCCACGCGCGTGATTTTATACATCCTTTTCTGCCCTTGTTTGGGCTACGTAGGGCCTCTTCGCGGATGAATGGAGCGCATCTTTGGAATCGATTGGAGCGTGATTAGCTTTCGTCAGCTCTGATTACGCGGCGGTGAGAGTCTCGATGTGTATCCCAGCTTCTGCTTTACTGGATGCTCGGATGAGATATTCCCGCTAGGTTTACAGAAATAACAGAACGCAGCGTCAAAACCTTCCAGTGACATCCTGACATGACCATTCGTTTATACTTATTACTAGTAGGGGTATATTATTGCTCCCCTAGACTTGTGAAGGAATGTCATTCGTGATCTATTTTTAGGCTGCCTTGAATGCTGGGTCTTGGGAGGCGCGTTCAAAAACATACCCACGTGAACCCGATGAGCCCCTGGCTGACAATATCAAAAGTGGGCGAGCCGCAGTCAGCTGTCCCCGCGCTCCTTTGCGTTCTACCACATCCACCTCTTCAGGTTGTCTCCCAAGGCACCCCGCCCCACCAAAGCCCGTAAGGCATACCCCAGCGGAACTCGTAGGCGAGAATGAGGGGTAATTGATAGGTGTTTTCGAATATCCTATAGACAATGAGACCATCCAGTAGCCTCAATCACCGCGTGGGGGCGGCACACCTCTTCAATCTTTATGGGTCGATCCCAAGCTCAATAGTCTCTATCAAATATCTCTCTGTCGAGATCAACCAAAATGATTAGTAGGTTGAGGTCAAGATGTAACCTCAGCGCCCCTCTGCTGCAGAACCCAGCCTGGGCGAAAATGATTAATCCTCGCCATGCCTAAAAATTGGTCCAGTTATGTCATAAGTATATTTTGCACTTTAGTTATCTTGAGCGCAATATCACATTACTAAAACACAGATGTGTACAAGCGGCAAACTTCTATTCTGAAATCCAAGATGGGGTTTACTTGAACTATGATCAACTCCATATTAACTTCAATATCAGGATCATAGAAAAAGGTACGCACGTTCTTTCCATCGACCCATTTCTTTCCATCAATCTCCAAATCCCACGCGAGCGCGCTCTCGAAGAACGCCTTTTGCGCCGCATCATTCAGATCCAGCTTGCTGTAGATGTACGATTCCCAATCTGGCGCGCAGTCAACCACGGCCTTCACATCCTGCCCTCGGAGGATCAGAGCTCCACTAATAACGGAGTTGTTGGCCGAGCCGAGGACGCCAACAGAGCCGAACAAGTATTTGCGCGACGCCTCCAGACGATTGAAGAACCCGCCGATCTGGTTCGAGGACATGAATGTCTGCGTGAGCTCTTCATTATATTTGAAGTCAACACGCCATGCAGAGAAGCCCTCTGCATCGAAGCTACATAATAGGAGGAAGGTGAGTTGCTGTGCATGTCAATAACGGAAATCGTACTTTTGGTACAGCCATTCGAGAGCGCCGTCCGCCCCGCGAGTGTCTTTGTTGGAATATGCCCGTTTCCAATCTTCGAGATTGAAGGTGGATTTGGGGAGGTCGTCGAGGGGGTTCTTGGCTTTGGGTTCTTCGGGAACGAGGGGCTCATCGTCGTCATCGTCAGCCTTGGCCTTGGGCTTCTTCTCGGCCTTGGGAGCAGCGGGAGCGGCAGGCTTGGTTTCCTTTTTATCTTTAGGGGGAGGGGTAAATTGAAGGGCCTTCTCGAGGTAGGTGATAGGCTCGAAGAGGCCAGCGAGTTTAGGCTGGTTGACGATGGTCTCGAGGTGGCGAATGAGGTTCGGGATTTGGGCACGGGTGGGGGCATCGATGGTTACGCTGCAGGCCCGGAAAACAAGGGTGGCAACAAATATATCGGCAAGGGTGATGCGCTCGCCAACAAAGAAGGTGCGCGAGGACAGGTGAGCGTCGAGGGTCTTCAAGGTGCGTAGCTGGCGGTCGATGGCGGCGGTGTGCACCTAAGGAAGGTGAGGACATGAACTATACACTCGCTACAGAACTTACGGGTTTGCTATAAGGAATAACACCACGGACAAGGAGGTTGGCGATATCGGTGTTCATGTCCACTTCTGATTCTACCAAATGAACCCATTGGTCGACCAGGGCGGTGTCATGGGCGTCACCGCCAAGGAGTCCAGAGTTGGGAGCAAGACCCGCGACTAGATAAGATAAGATGGTCAGGATCGAGTCATGAGATAATGGTTAGATGGGCAAGGAGTTATCGGTTGGGGCTGCGTAATGCTTCCTCAAAGCCACAGAACTCTGGGCGAATCAGATAAGATGGAGAGACGCACTATACCGAGCGATGGCAGTTGCCTCGAATAGTTTGAATCCGTCAGCACCCTCCCAAGCGGGGATTTTTCCATGGGGGAATTTAGCAAGGAACTCGGGGGTCTTGTTGGTGTTGAAGTGCTCGTACGCCGCGGGGAGGTCAACCTTGATGCCGCCCCAGGCAGCAGCAGCCCGGATCTGGGGAACGAAAAACATTCAGTATAAATTCTTCACTACGAAGCAATGGTGCATACAGCCTTTCCCTTGGCTTGGGCGGGGATCGTCCAGAGAGTGCCAGCAGAAGACATTTTTTGTGAGATGAAGTGTGAAGTGAAGGAGAGATGAGAGATGGTATTTAGATTGTGCTAGAATTTTTGTTGCCGAGTCAGATCAGTCACGAGTTATCTTATTTAGGGTGGGTCAACCGCCACCATTTTATCGATTTCATCGATTTTTGGTCTGTGGTCTGCGATTGAATTGATGGATACGATAATGCATACGTTGCACTAAAGGGAAGAAGCAAACAATCACGCGGCATGACAGCAATCAGCAAAAAGTCGGCCTGGGGTGAGCAAATAGATTATAAGGTTGCCCAAACGACATACAAAGATATGAGGATGTACTCGACGAAGACATGTAAACAAACTATCCAGCGTGGACTGACCAACCCATAAGCCCAGTGGGTAATCCACACTTGGATAATGCCTAGAAAATCATGCGGTCAATGAGATATGTTCAATGAATTATGTCAAAGAATCAGAATTTCAAGGTCTCGACATTAAATTAAGACAGGGATAACTGAAATATGTAATCTCATCGTTTACACAGCGGGGCTGAGGATGGGCAATCAAAAAGGCAAAACTAACCTTCTACATAGACCGACATGTGAAGGTTGTAGGCAATCGGAACGATTGTCTTCCGTCGGTAGTATGACCACTGGACGTCGAAAACTAGAATGTATACGATTAGCATTGGGATGAGGCCGGCAGGGCATAAGGATTGTCAGATTTTCATGGTCTCGACATTAAATTAAGACAGGGATAACTGAAATATATGGAATCTCATCGTTCGGCAGGGTTTTGCCTAGGGAATTCAAAAATGTTGGACTAACCTTATAGCCTCAATATCTCAATCACTGTGTCGTTGTGTCAGACCTGAAAATTATAGCAGTTAGCATGCTAGGACAGATAGGATGGTTTGGAGTAGGGTCAGATTTTCATGGTCTCGACATAGGTGTTAAGACAGGGATAACTGAAAAAGGTGGATATCTCATCGTGTGGGCGAAATGGACGCGTTCCGAGCTCGAGAAACTGGCTGGTTTTACTTACGTTCACGTCATGTTAGATGGAAAGAGTAGGCTTGACATGGAATATTCATGAGTCGCAGTTGAACATGGTGGCCATGGTGGGAAATCTGGGCCAATTCAGCGTTGTGTTATCACGGTGAGGAAGATGGAATTTTTTTGAAATTTTGGAAAAGCTGCAGTGGCACGTGAGAATATGTGCCGACGGGGATCCCCATTTGGCTGTCCCGTCCTGCTACTACTAGCGCCTATTACCAACTTGAATAACCACATTTTCATGTTCCAGCCTTGATATCATATATGGCTGGGGTGGACTCAAATTTCGATGCTTATTTTTCGCCGGGTGGAGGGTCCAGGTATTGTCTCCTAGTATACATTCAATATCGGCTTCGTGACACTCCTCTCGTACAGTTATTTAAGGCGCCCATGGGTTTTATGCTGTAAGGCCACCTCACTTTAACCCAGGAAATCGGTTTCACCTTTCTGAATGAACGCATCAATCCCTTCTTTAAGGGGTGTTTCTCCACCAATAATATCGATGGCAAGACCTGCAGCGTCCTCCCTGTCAACCAGCAGTGCCAGAGTTTGTGCAACATCTTCGCGCTACCAAAAAACAGCCATCAGCAGATGTCTGCGCGGGATTCGTAGGACTCACCGAAATAGTTTCGTCCAGATGAGTTCTGCCAATTGATGCCGTTCCCTTGGCCGGGTTATTGTTCAACCCACCAGGACGGAGTATCGTCCATTTGAAGGCATTCCGTGCCGCGAGGTTTTTATCTGCTTCGTATTTCCATTTTATATAAGCAGGGATGGCGCCTCGCATGCGCTTCGACCTGGCGATGTCGGCTTCATTCTATCAGACCCCTTATTCAAAGCTGTGATAGGTGACAGACAAGGACCAACTCACATAATGGGCAGGAATCTTCTCTGGATCCCTGACGTCAATGGCAGAAACCAGGATGAGCCGCGGCTTAGGTCCCTTCACGGCTTCAATTGCGTCGAAGACTTTGAGCGCCCCACCATAATCGACGGCTTTCGTTCTCTCTTCGCCTCCACTCCCACCGGCCCCAGCAGAGAAGTACACAACATCTTTTCCTTCGAATACTGATGTAAATTCCGAGACAGGAGAGTCCTCGAGAGAAAGTGTCAGCGGTGTCGCCGATGCATCTTTAATATCTTTCTCGTGCTCAGGGTTTCGTATAATGGACGTGACATGGTGATGGGAACCTATGATACGCGCAAGACGGAGAGACACCTGCCAGTTACCCCCTTCAAACCATCGTCGACTGCGATTCAAACGACTCGCTTACATTTCCGTGACCTCCGACGATGATTACTTTCTTTGACAATGACATGGGGAGTGGTAAAGTGTTGTGTGGCTCCAAGTCGGGCAATGTGAATATCCGAGGAACTATATGGTCACATGGGTGGTGTTGGACTATGACGCATCCAAATGTTCGGAGTTAGTAAGTTTAACCGAGTGGATTCTAATTTGGTATGTACCATCATACCACCCTCCTGAATGGACGAGACATTATGTACTAGGCACAAACATATTCAACAACTCAACCAGCACAAGCCCTGGTGTGTAACATATGTTTCCCGTTGGTGGAACTAGGCCGCCACGCCCGGGGCGATTCGGCTTTGATGTCCCAGCGCTACCCCAGAAACACTAACCGAGACCGACAAGGACGTTAACTGTGTCATATATTCCGGAAAAACCATTTCGATGGGTTTCGTGTCTCCATATATTAGTGCTCACAGCGATCCCCCTGATACATCGCTTTTCTAATCTGCCCATGGCTCATCCTACTACTGGCAATACCCTTGGTGTGGCCTTCATTGGTTTTACCATCAGCGCAACGTATGTTTACTCGTTTCTTTCATTTCTGTGTTTGAATTAGCATTTTGCCAGCCTATTTGGTATAACTGTTCTCCAAGCCAACAGATACTACCACGAATACTCCAAGGATCGTCTTCCACTTAAGTTGATTGTGAGCGTACAGACAACTGGGACTGTGGTCTTTTTTAACGCAATTATTTCTCAGATTACGCTCGTAATGTACGGATTTACCTTTTTCGCCGATATCTAAGATTGATCATCACTTCGGTATTAGCCTGGTTGATGCTTTGCATCTTGGGTTTTCCATTCACATGGTATATTATTACTTGGTCGAGAATTTTGGGAACTTTTCGGCCCTAGGCCACTCAGTGTGGTATGTCTACAACACTGTCCTCGTTTTTTTGTTAAATAGTTGGCTTTATTTCAGGAGTATGAAGGTAGTCACACCAGCATGTTCTCCTCGATTATCCTGCCGCTAATATTCAAATTTCACCCCCGCAGGCTCTTGGAGTGACATAGGTGAGACCTATTCTCAGGATTAATAATAAGATATTCAACGATAATTTTAAGGTCCTCTCTGTATGGCTTGTTCACGGGTGCCTCCATTTATCTCCAATTCCCGCAATACACTCTTAACTCACGCCCATAGGCTGTACATCACTCGAATATTCAAACGTAATTTAGTTCCAATTCACGATGTGCTGGCTAATCCTAAGTTCCAGTCGCCCCTCTGACTTTGCGATCGAAGCCTGTGGTCAATACTATTTTTGTGGGTGACCCCAAATTCGGGAAAATTGTTTACCCAAATGTTTTTTAGGCTGTTATTTTTTCGTTGTATGCTGCTTCGTTAGGTATTTCGACTTCAATACTCTTCACCCTACGCTTCGAAGCTGATAGCCTGTCTCAGGTGCTGGAATAGGTATCCATGTATATAACCATCGCACAGGATCTTTCTGACATATGTCCCCCACTCAAGCATTTGTGGTTAAATTGTGAGGATATTTTACCTCCCTCCGCTGATTCTATCTCAATTGGAGGGTTCTGGAAAATAGAATGCGAACGCCTACCATCCTCAGTTTCACCGGTGGATTCCAGGTAACCAAGTCTCCCAATCTTAATTCCCCTCACCGACTATCCAACAGTGGGTGATTTACTTATTTTACGGGATCTCCGTTTTGGTGGATGCAACAGTGGCGCTGGTGATGTGCTTTTTGCTCCATAGAACCGTGACGGGTATCAAGCGGTAGGTCAATTCCTGTTTGATGGCTTCGTTTACAAACTTAGCCTGGGGAATAATATTTAGAACCGACGGTGCTGTTGCGCGGTTGATCCAATATACTATCAGCTCTGGTGCACTCACGAGGTAACGCCACCGCATTCTCGTCGTGACCAATCTAATATTCTTGCCTGTTGTAAGCGTCGGCGCAACTACATATATTGTCTTGGTAAGCCAAACGCAAGAAACGTGCCGGGTCCACCTCCAACTGCAATTCGCTATAGTGCCTCTCCCGACCTCAGACGTTACTTTACCTTGGAATGGAGTTCTCTCTTACACGACGTTAGTTCGGCCCCTTTCATTTAGACTCTTACAGTAGCTGATCACATCTGGCCCAGTTTACGCCAATTGTGCTTTGGCTATGTATGCCTCGTCTTCGCTTGTCAACAGCACCCTGATACGATTGGTATATAGGTACAACGCCCGGAATCGCCTGAGAGAAAGCCTTGGTCAAACTGTCGAACTCAACAGCATAAAATTCACTACCCACGACGACCGAGAGTTGCCCTCAAATTGCAATTCCAGCTCCAAGCAGGAATTGTGAGATTCGTGTTATTCACACGGCGGAAGTCTATTGGATACACTCGCACCCGCAACCGGCACTTGGAAGTTGGGATGCGCCAATTGATTGAGTGTGGTCTATATTATTAATATTGTAATTGATACTTGTTTTGCATAATAATTCACCTCAACTCTGATTTGGTTCGACCAACCGATAGGTTAGGTAGACTGGTTACCCGATTGGGAGTACCACGCGATGGATCGTCGACAGTGGTTGGTCGGCTATCTCGCTCGTCGGTTCTGTGGGTATAAATATGCGTGTTGACCCAACGGCGGAGTGATGTCCCTTTCTTCCTAACCATCACAATGTTTTTTATCTGCAGTGTCGTTATCGACGCCCATACCACATCCTCAAACCCCAAGCCCCATATTTTGTATGTTCTACTCGTCAAGAAAGAAGATGGTACCCAGTACAAAATCCTTCGCCGGTATTCAGAGGTATTGTTTTGTTTTCCAACCGACCATTCGTTTGACGTGTCGCCAGTTCTATGCACTTCATGCAAGTATGAAAAGCCCGTATAAATTTCCCCCAAAACGCACATTCTCGAGCACGCTCCCTTCAGCGTGGGTCGACGACCAACTTATCGAAGAGCGAAAGACTGCTTTGGCCGCATATATCAACTCTGTACTTTGGGATTCGGACCTGCGGGCCAACCCGACCCTCCTCCAATTTCTTTCTGATGGAGCGAATGTAATATCTATGACGTCCAAAGAAGGTATCCCAAGCCTCGTCACAGTGCCCGACATTTCGTCGCCTATAGCTGCGTCATATTACCCGACCTGGTGTGCGCAGTCGAATCCTCCCAGCAAACTCAACTTCTCCAAATTTGACATTATATTCTTTGGTAGGCTCATCCCGATCTAATACCTTCCCCCATTGATTCGGCTCCTAGCATTCGCCGTTCCCACCTCCGCTTGTACCTTGAGATGGGACACGGGGAGCCAAGACACCTTGAAGGAATTGGTCTTAGGTGCCCGCAAGAGCGGTAAAGGGACCAAAATTGTGTTATCTGTTGGTGGGTTATGCGTTACGACGCACCTATATTGTTCAAATCATGTTTCTAGGTGGATGGGGAGGGAGCTACTGGTGGAGCCACGCCGTCAGTACGACAGCCAATCGGTCAAAGATGGTCGGTTCCCTACTAGACGCCGTGAAATCCTTTGGACTTGATGGTAAGCGCAATTAGGCGCAGTTTACCTTTGAGAATAACCCTTTGCGTAGGAATTGATATCGATTGGGTAAACTTTCACCGTTGATCTTTGAAATGAAGCCCATTTGCAATCTTTCCCTAGGAATATCCGAATTCCCCTGGGGCTGGAAACCCCCACTCTTCATCAGACGCAGCCAATTTCCTTAGCTTGCTTAAATTACTGAGAACCTCCCTAGGTTCGTGTGTCACAGTCTCGAGCAAGTGCCATCTCATTCGAGATCTGCAGGCCCGTCCAAGATTATTTCTGCAGCAGTCACACACCTTCCATGGCTTGGATCGGACGGTAATCCCCTCATCGACGTATCAGAATACGCGGCCCAAATGAATTATATTAATATAATGTAAGTATCACAATAGTGCTCCTTCATACTCAAGAACAAACCATTCCAGGAATTATGATGTTTTCGGGGCCTCTTCAAAACCGGGGCCCAACGCACCCCTTGGTATTTGCACACAACGCGATATTCGGATCAACACTGAATTTTCCACAGGGAATTCGTGCGGGTCTTCTCAGCTTCCTCAGGCTACAGCACAGGCAGCATTGACTCAATGGGTCAAGGCGGGAATGCCTGCCTTCAAACTCCTTCTTGGGCTACCTCTGTACGGCTACGTCTCTAAGAGTACTGCCAAAAAGCTATCAGGAAGCCTTCAGCCAGAGTACCCAGCTCGTAGCGGGGCCCACTCGGCGAGCGTGGTGGATAATAACGTTTGCTCTGCAGGTGACCTGAGCAATATGTGGGGGAAACAGATCGCTTTTAGCCAGCTCTTGAGCTCTGGTGCGCTGCAGAAGCAGTCAGATGGTACATATACGGCGGCAAACGGATATACCATGGGTGAATCCCAACATCCTATTCTTCACTCGATCGCTAACTAGAATAGGATGGGATGATTGCAGTGATACTCCGGTGAGCGATTAGGATTAGTGACCCTCCGCCAGCTGCCGCTCAACAAATTTTAGTTCCTGTTCAATGTGGGAAAAACCACGGTTGTTTCCTATGATGACACATGGAGCTTAGCAGATAAAGCAACGTTTGCTAAAACGAGTGGGATGGCGGGGTGTTTTACTTGGTCTCTAGATCAAGTGAGTTACAATCGCTATTTGAACCGTCAGGGGTTGCCTAACGATACATATAGGATGATGGCTTAACTTTGCACAACGTTATTCGCACGAGTCTGGGCAAGAAATAAGTGGGTATTTTGATTCCCCGGGCCATATTCTAAAACTGACATGGGCAGAAACGGTTTGTTTGTTGTTTGTCGGGGACGACGAGGTGGATGTCAATCGGAATTCCACACACCGTGTACTGTACTAGGGTCTATTTGGAATCGACTGGCCTTTTACCTGTCCGCATCAATCGCCAAAATCCGATGCCACGACGCCACAGCCCTCATCCCCGTATGTATATTGTGACGAACTGGGCCGAAAATCAAACCAGATACCTAGAGACTTATGCAGGTTGACACTGCTCACGGACTTCACTGGCTGTTGTCCAATGTCAAATGATATCAACTGACTCCGGCCTTGAGGAGCTTGGGGGGTCTATCCCGATGACACCAAACTAGTACACTGTTCCCCGCTCTGAGTACGCACCTCAAGGGCCTTTGGACACCTGCATCCATATGTCTTGGGCAACCGTCTCTCGCGATATATTGATCTCGCATGTCTCCCTGCACACAGCTCCACGTGTATCGCATGACATTTCGTCATGAGATCATAAATCCGAAAATTACTTATAAATATTGCTAGCACCCTACGACGGTAAGTCGTTTTTGTCGATGCGAACACACGGTGAATATGATGGGAGCTGTAAAAATGGAAGTCGGGAACCGGTTGCGAGTATATAATCCCCCAGGTGAGTATCACTTCCAAGTTTAATTCTTGCCCCATGTCTCCGCCTTCCCCTATCACCATCAGTAAACATACCACCGCGTCGGCACCCCGACCTCATATCTTATACAGCATTCGCGTCGATGCGAATGGAAAATCCAAAGTAGTGGATCGACGATACTCTGAGGTTGGTCATGTCTCACTTACCCCATGAAAGAAATACTTACCATATTGTAGTTTGTTTCCCTTCACGGTGGGTGTTTCCGGTAGTCCACAATACGCTTCATTTTATTCCAAAACTCCTTCAGAAACCTTGAATGATAAATTCACGCTCCCTCCGAGGCGATTGCTTTCTACCACCTTCCTTCCTTCTGCTTGGGTAGACGATGCTCTGATTTCCGAGCGCAAGGCCGGACTCGCTAACTATCTATCCAACCTCTTGGCCACACCTGAGTACAAAAACCATGCATCACTTATGAAGTTCCTGTCGGAAGAGGATGCCAAGGCACCGCCATCCGGAAAACGGTTTGACTTGGAAGATGCGCTGCCGTCAACCCTATCCAGACGGGCGGCTATGAACCTCCGCGCCCAAGCAGAGTCACTCGACACGACAGCCACGTCATTGATTGCTGCTGCGTACTATCCTGACTGGAGCGCCGGTAGCTTCCCCCCCGAAAGCCTAAACTACTCGAAATTCGATATTTTGCTGTTCGGTGCGTTTCTCCTCAAAATTTACTTCGCTACTGCGATTTATCATTTAACAGCATTTGTCGTACCTAATTCCTCATCTGGCATTTCCTGGGATTCCGGTAGCCAAAGTATACTTCAGAGGTTGGTGAGCAGTGCTCGAAACAGCGGCGCAGGGACAAAGATTGTTCTTTCTGTCGGCAAGTATGCTTCTTAGTGTGGATTATCTCCAATTTTGACCCCAAACATCCAGGCGGATGGGGAGGCTGCCAGTGGTATAGCTCGGCTGTTTCCACTGCGGCAAATAGGACTACGTTCACAAACGCGCTCTCCAACGCTGTCAACACCTATGGCTTAGATGGTATGTCAGTTGAATCTAGTATCCTTGAATTCTTTTGACGTTGGTTTAGGAATTGATCTCGATTGGGTGAGCTTCCTCTCGCCACCAATTTAGACTCGGATACTTATTGAGGGAAAATAGGAATACCCTAACTCCGAGGGCGCTGGGAACCCCCACTCACCCTCTGACTCTGCGAACTTGCTTAGCTTGCTGCAATCCCTGCGATCAGCTTTGGGTGCGAGGTTTCTTGAAGAACCCTCTACGTCTGTACCCTAATCTTGCCCCGTAGGGAGCTCCAAGATCATCTCTGCCGCGGTCCCCCATTTACCATGGCTTGGCTCAAACGGAAATCCCCTTACTGATGTTTCAGCATACGCAGCTCAAATGACCTACGTCAATATTATGTGCGTAATTATAGCACACGCTTCTACCCCAACTCTTACCCAATCCAGGAATTATGATGTCTGGGGTGCTTCTTCCACGCCCGGCCCAAATGCGCCCTTAGGTATGTCATTTTTGGCTACGGTCGGCACGACTAACATATTGTAGGGAACTTATGTGGCACCTCTACCCAACCACAGGCCAGCGCCCAAGCCGCCCTTGCCCAGTGGACGCGTGCTGGTTTCCCGGCTAACAAGGTGATTCGGTTTATAGGGATAACCATTCCTGTCGGGACTTAACATCCGACAGATCTTCTTGGATTACCACTATATGGCTATGTGTCGCAAAGCTCCAAGACCGGACTCACAGGAAGTCTGCTCCCATCATCCGAGATGCTTCTTCTCCAGAGGTCCAAGCCGGAGGATGCTGTCCAAGGGGAACCTGGGATGCATTTCTTAAACGGCGCCCATGCGAGGCCGAAAGAACTGAAGACCGCAGCTGCGAATGCGAATTTGCAATCGTGGTATGGCCAGCAGATACCATTTAGTTCGATTGTGTCGTCCGGTGCGCTGGTCAAGAAATCAGATGGCACGTATGGAGAGGGTGGTGGGTTTACGATGGGTACGAGTTGTTTGGCCAATCGACTAGAAAAGCTCACGCTCATCCTTCCTGTGTAGGCTGGGATGATTGCAGCGATACACCGGTGAAGATCAATAATCTTTTCCATCGACATTGACTCAAATTTGAGCTCCTAGTTCTTGTTCAATGTTTCTCAGAAGACAGTAGTGACATACGATGGCCCGTAAACCCAAACGCGCTCCCCGGCTTAGGCTAATATTTTCCACAGACACGTACTCTCTTGGGGATAAAGCGACGTTCGCTAGGCAGAATGGCATGGCGGGGTGTTTCACATGGTCGCTTGATCAGGTATGCGTAGTTTCGGTCCCCTCTCATGAGCAACGCTTAATATCCTTGTGCGAAATAGGATGATGGGCTATCGCTCCAGAATGTCATCCGCTCGAGCCTCGGTAAATAAGGGCCGTACAACGTATTTATGGGATTGGGGTTTGCGTTCGAATTGTATCCTCTGTTATTGGTTGGCTAGCTATTATACGTACGTAAAGTGACGAATTGCAACGAATATTACGATGTGTATGAACTTGTGTGCTTCTGGCATATGCTGGTGATACATCCGTGAAAAAATTTGCGCTACCGTCCAAATAGCAGATTCCTTTGTGCGTTATGCACGTACCAAGCATCATGCATGAAGTGAACAAGGAATTTGGAGTACATTTGGTTTTGACATTTGAACAAGCACTGCCCTCATGGGGCCATCGCTGATCCTGCTGGCGAAGCACCTTTTATACTTGGGGCGTGGCAAACATGCACCGCGGCAACTCGATGGCATGCTCCTGGTGTCCTTGAGTTCCGCCATGCAAGCTCAAGGCTTGATTTACAATCGCATCACTGCTCCACTACGCCGCCAAGGCCAGCAGCCCCATTGGCATCCATGTTGCCTTTGGCCGGAAGTCACTTGGCAACTTCACCGCTGTTGTGGGGCGCTGCGGAAGATAGGTACGTGGCGCCAAGATTAATGCCGCTTCTCCAGCTGGTGTCTAGAACGGTTCTTGCCAGCAGCAATTGGACGATTGCTTCATCCCCTTGCATTATCGCGGCCAATAGTGGCGTGCGCCCATCCTGACCTCGTATATTGATGTCCACATCGTCCCGTGATAGCAGCAGTCCCACAATGCTACCGTATCCCCTTCGTGCTGCAATGATGATCGGCGTGTCCCCAAGATCGTTGCGTGGATTGACATCCAGATCATTCCTTGCCAACAAAAGCCGTACAATTGCTTCATACCCCAAATGTGCCGCAGCTGATAGTGGCGTGTGCCCATCCTCACCTCGCGAATTAATGTCCACGCCATCCCGTGCCAGCAGGAGTTCTATGATGCCGCTGTATCCAAACCATACTGCGATGATGATGGGTGTGTTCCCGAAATTGTCGCGGCGGTTGACATCCAAGTCATCCCTTGCCAACAGAAGCTGTATAACTGCTTCATGCCCACAACGTATCGCAAATAACAGCGGTGTGTACCCATCCAGACCTCGCGCATTGATGTCCACGTCGTCCCGTGATAGCAGTAATTTCAGAACTCCATGTCCGCGCTGCGGTGGGAAGTCCCTTACTGTGTTACCTTCCGAGTCCCTCGGGTTGGTGTTGCCAATTGCTTCATGCAATATCGCGGATGTCAGCGGTGTTCTCCCAGATAGACCGCGCGAATTTATGTCCACGCCGTCCCTGTCTAGGAGTAATTTCAGAATACCATTATGTCCCCCAGCGCTGCGTAGCATATCGGTGTTCCCCCGGCGCTGTCGCGTGGATTGGCGTCCAAATCGTTCTTCGCTAGCAGCTGTTCCACAATAGCCGTGTGTCCACGTTGCACCGCGTTCGCAATTGGTGTTGTCCCACCACTATCATACGAGTTGACATCCACATCATCTCTCGCGAGCAGAAGCTCCACAGCCCCTGTTGCCCATACATAGTCGCCCAGGATAGCGGAGTATTGCCATGTATACCCTTCGAATTGACATTGATGCCTTTCCTTGCTAGCAGGAGTTGCATGATTTCCACTCTACCACATACCGCCGCTTCTGCTAACGCTGTATCGCCTTCCGAGTCTTTCGAATTGACATCAAAACCATTGTCTAGGAGGTACCCCAAGTACCCCTCTAGTCCGAAATGGGCGCAAAGATGGATTGCGGAGGGATTCTTGGTTTGGCAGGGGAGAGAACCAACCATTACAATCCTTCGATCGTCGTGTAGCAACTGCATAGCTAGATCTCGAACGGCCGTATCGTCACAATGCATACGTGCATGTTCTCCCCAGGACAAGATAGCATACTTAGCAAACGGTATTTCTGCGAGCTGTTCCTCAGAATCCTCGTCGAGTGATTCATCAATTCTGAAGGAGTCACAAGAGAGATATCGAAGACAAGCAATCGCAAGATGTGTGGGGTGAGGAAAATGTGGGGAGGCGTGGTTGTACAAGTACTCTTGTGTGGTATAATCTGAATGTAATATGAGATTCACTGTGATAATGAACCACGTTGGGATGACATACGGGCGAGCCCTACGACCTTGCCCCTCCTGTATCCGCCAACCATCCGGTCCTGTAGGACTACCAAGCCAGCACATACTGAGATGAGATGAGCCTCGTCATAAAGATCATTGGGGTCGATGGCTGTTTTCCCCTCCTTCACGGCTAGCGCATGTTGTAAGTCGCGTATTGTCATGGGGCGGGCAGCATGCATCAGCCAGGAAAAGATGTGATATGCAAGCGGCCTGTCTCCATCGCTGATCCGTCCTATTGTCTCGTCGTAGGTAGCATTTAAGTCTCCCGGGAGCCCAGCCAGCGCTCGACGCAAATCCGTAGTGTTAGCTTTTTTCTCTAGAGAATTCATGTGCAATCGAGCTAATAGAAACCTATAGAATTAATGCATTATTGGATTAGCCATCGCGATCATCGGCAGGCTGGGAGTAATGGACCACATACATCCCATCTGCCTTCTTCATAATCCTAGTCACAATCTCCTCACGGAGAGATGTGTTTGCCTCTAGCAGCCGTTTAAACCGCCTAGTACTACCTGAAAGGCGGCCTTCAATGTATTTCCTCATATCTCCTTCATTGGCCACGATATTAAGAGACTGATCTGGCGATAATTCCAGCGCAATCTCGCCTATGTCCCGGGAAGTAGCAAGGAGCTTGATTCCGGATAACACTCGGAGGCGTCTAAGAAGTGGAGCCCAAACTTCAATGTCGGCTTCGTCCAATGCGTCGACGACAACAAAAATTCGGGTGTATCTTTCTGCTTCGGTCTTCAAGATGCCAATTAGTTCGTCCAGTGTCGGGCGGTTGCCTGCCATGTGTGATTGAAGTGACTCCATACCCGAGCGTGTTATCCGCCGCCGTATAAGTTGGGACAATAAAGCCTCAATGAGCTGTGTTATGGTGTACTTTGTTGTATATTCGAAGTAGATGAAAACGACGGCCACGCCCTCGGAGAGCGTTCCTTGCAAGCGACGGATAATAGCCGACCTGTAGTGAAAGTGGGTGGTACACATGAAGATAATACGTCGGATAATACTTACGTCATAACGGATTTGCCCGCTCCCGCTGGAATGAGAATAACAAGTAATGGTTTCAGCATCCAGATATCACTGCTGACAATCCACTCACGACCGCCGGGACACCATAGCACATTGTATTCGTCCTTTTGCCAGGCCAAAAACTTTGGATGGTTAAGGAACCACTCCCCCGTGCCGGAAGTATGCCTCTCAAATGAAATTTTGTGTTTTCCGCTGAAATCAGGCGGTGAGAGCCAATTGAGGATTTCTTGAAGTTCCTGGCCTGTTGGGTCATTTGCTCGGTGAGATATTCTCTGAGATGCGAATAGTGTACACACCCTCCTTGATGATCGCGAGATCAGCCTGCACAAAGCTTCCCTTGACCCTCTGATCTGCATATGCATAAACCTGCTATTCCAAAATTCGTGAACTTATTTGGGTGGGCCTTACCATGCTGGTTCCTGTCTATCATGGCGACCATATTTTCAATTCTCGCAATGCCATTGGCAGAACTCTGGAGCTTAAAGCCCAGAGCCGTAAGATCGACTTGAAGGGACTCGGTCTTCTTCATATGAGCTGATGGGTTGTTAGAAAGGCGATGCTCGCGGTGGTAATCCTCACCCACTCACCGCTTTGATCTGCTTCAAGGGCCAAGATCACGGACCTAAGCTCCTTGACATTCAGCCCCTCGACTACTAATTCGTCAGAGGCCTTGTCAATGAATTCCCTGGTCCGTAACGTTTTGGCCCCAATATCAATTTCCACTGGTGATTATGGCTACTTACATCAGCGATGTCTGGAACGTGAGTGATATGAGCGACGTCAAGCGCCCAATCCGGTCCATTGTCGCTCTAATTCCCCCTTGACGAAGAGGCCATTTGAGGCGCTTCATCTTCCCCGAAAACGAGAGTTCCCCAACGTGCACCTATGGCGTGACACGCTCCAACTCCGCTACAGTGCGTTCTAGGGCACAGTAGCATTGGTCAAGAGGGCCTTTGATCCCGATTTTGACTAGCCTGTTCGAAACACCACCACCGTTTCCGTCAGTGCTGGTATCATCAAGACGGCGGCGGAGGATGCCAAGCAAGGCTCCGAGGACAGACACCTCTGACAATAGCTTTAAGCAGTCCTCGTTAGCACCCTTGACGGCTTGCAGATACCGAATAAGTTTGTTGGCAAGCTGGATTGCGCTAACCACAGTCCCGAAGACATCCATGATAGGACTCGCTACGACAGAGAATTGTTTGGGCCAAACGAGCGTTCATCATTGATGGAAGACAAGTTAGACCCCACGCTCGTCTCGCTGAGAGATATGTCCCACGACATACATACAATGTTTAAACAATGAGAGGAATTTCAATTATAGAGTATGTGACTGTCGGGACTCGGACCCAATGCTCCGGTCACGAGGATCCGGCATGACGAAGCACTGTGGGGTGCGTGGGAATCTCGGATATCGAACTGTTGCTATTTCGACGCTAATTTATTTCGCACTTACTCATCGTCTCTGCCAGCTTGGCAATGCACTCCGCGCGCGAACGCACTTGTTGCGGTGTAATCGAGGAGGCCAAATATAAGTCCCGCGAGAAGCGCAGCAAAAAATCCACCCCACAGCCATGGATCGTGCGCAAGCTCATGGTGTTTCTGACCATCGGGATCATGGGATACACCGCGTATGTTTACATCGGACGGTTCTGTGTCGGCATGATACGTAGGACGAGGGGAGCGCCAGCGGGAAGGGGGACTGGAAGTATGTGGATTAAATTCCGCGCTGGTTGATCACTAATGATGTAGTTGCGCTGCTCGTCCCATTTGCGCTGCTGTATATCTGGATGCTCTGGGCATATGCCAAGGTGGGTGTACAGGGCCCGGCACCTATGTAAATTCTCATGAGATTGGGCAGGTAACATTGACGGCGCCCGGGTTCGCAAAAGATGTACGTTCTCGCAAATCTACCGTTCTATTCTAACACTTCAATACAGCATGTTCCCCGTGAGCCAAACCCCTCTTCCCCCCGTGCGCCCACCTTCCTGGGACTCCCTACAACAACAAGACGAGTACGGCAGCACCCTCAGTCACCTAATGTGCTATTGGCGGGCCATCTTACGAGACGATGCTCCCGCGTCACTCAGACCCACGAGAACAGCAGCACACCCGAGGTGTCAACGTGGGGGTGCTCGATACACTCCCACATCCAGTCACCGCACTAGCCAAACGCACCCCCGGACCTCGTGTGCCCCGCCGACCATCAATGACGCCAGTCCTGCTCCCTGAATATCGGTACTGCTCTCGTGATGGGATAGTCAAGCCCTTCCGTGCCCACCACTGTCGGAATTGCGGGACTGTGAGTGCATTTATCCCGAGTTAGATTTCGGCCGATCATCTGGTTGCAGTGTGTTTTGAAATTTGACCACCATTGTCCATGTACGTACCACCTCCCCTGCGCATTAATACTATCTCTGACATGATATTCAGGGATAGGGCAGTGTGTCGGTGCGAGAAACCACAAGGTGTCGTTAATATAACAGTCTCCGCCGGCTACCTGTGTTGACAGCGTTTATTTCATATAGTTCTTTGTCAACTTTGTCCAAGTCACGTCAATCCTCACACTATACATATTTGCAACACTGCTTGCGTATACTATCCGGGAGAGTTCTGATGTCCTAGCTGGCGATGTAGATCCACAGCAGATCGTCCTTATTGCATTGTAAGCCCCCCTGTATTGCTGCATCTCAAGTGATTGACACAGCTAGGGCGGGCGTGTTTGCGCTATTCACAACGACGCTGCTGCTGTCTCACACCTACATGATATGGCACGGGCAGACCACGGTCGAGAGTATGCAGCAGCACAACGTGAAGGAACGCGAGGCGCGCGCGCTCAACCGCGAATTTCGGTTTTGGGAGTTCGGGTGCGTACGCAGTACCACGCCTGTAACTGACCACTCACAACTCACAGGGCGAAGCGACGCACGCGGGTAGAATGGGAAAGAGAGTGGGGTGTGCTCGGAACGGATGGGAACGTCTGGTGGCTTGGGAGCGGGCGGAAGGGCTGGGAGGATGTTATGGGCACAAGCGTATGGGGCTGGTTCTGTGAGTCCGTTGTCTTCACGGGACGAAGCACATCCTCATCATGTTCCCTTATCACCCAGTGCCCATTGGTCGAAGCATGAACGACGGGCTGAATTACCCTATCAACCCGCGGTTCGACCAGCAGGGCCGATGGCGCAGACGCGCCGAGTGGCCGGCGGAGCTAAGGTAGCACGAGCTAGAGAGTGGGCGCTTGGACTGTTGCAGGCGTCGTGGTATGTTTACATCTCGTGTCGTAATGGATAATGAATGTGTATGGATGGACCTCAGCGTGTATTGTTAGTATTAAATACTTACCCAGCTTTCACTTTGTCGAATACATGCTTACAGGCTGCTCGTACGCATATATGAAACGAGCAAAAAATGTGAAGCTTTTACTACAAGTACATGTATTTGGGTTCGCCTATGGATACATTTCACTGGATTGATCCATGGAGTCTCTCGTCCGTGAGCTCGCTCCAATCACAACACCGATACTGCCTTCCGGCTTCCTCCATCCCTGGCCCACTACATCCCAAATAGAAAGGGCATACCGAGAGAGTGTGATGGAAACCGTCTGCTTTTGTCCTGGAGATAGATGGACGTCGGTGAAGCCCTTCAAAATAGAGGGCGGCTCGCCCGCCGAAGCCGGCATCTGTAGATATAATTGCGGGATCTAATGATTTCAAATTAACCAGAGGAAACAGGTGCAGGAGCAGTTCATACCTCCCCGCCAGCCACCGAGCCGGTATTTTGGATGTCAAACGATACTTTGAACGCGGGTCTGTGGAGCCTGTTTGAGATGTATGCGTTAGTAAAATGGAGAAAACCGTGTATCAGAATCGTGCTGACCATAACGCCGTCGAGGATCCGACCGTCGTTGGATTTACCTTCCCGGCATCCCAATTATCCACCAAGCTCCGTTGGGCATTATCAGTGTCTGCCACCTTGCTTATGTGGAGGTTGCTGTAGGTGAACTTGGTGTAACTCAGACCAAACCCAAACTCGAATCTTGGGGTAATGTTTTTCTTGCCAAAGAATAAGCCAAGGGAACCATCAACATCACGCCACTTACTGCGTCGAAACCGCGATAACCAATGAGCAATCTAACGTAACACAAGAGGTTAGAGTGATCCACAATAAGTGGCTGGACCTACCCCTCATTATACGGAACGGGCAAAACCTGACCCGCAGTGCCACCACCTACGATCTGAGCTGGGTAGTCCGCCAGCTGTTTAGCGATGGTGTATGGAAGTTTTCCAGAGGGGTTCCAATCTCCATACAAGATATCCGTAATTGAATTTCCAGCCTCCTGGCCCGGAGCGCCTGCCCACAGCACCTAAACACAATTCAGATATTAGGATGTCGTTGGAGGCACCGGCTTACAGCTGTAATATTGGGATGTTCAATCCAAGGCTCCACGATCAACGGCCCGACGCTGTGGGTGATGACGATGGTGTTGTTGTTTTGAGCAGCAACAGACAATATCAGGTTATCGCCTCCGTGCCAAGCGGACATATTCGCCCTGTATTGCGGAAACAATAAGTCTAAAGCGAATTAATGGTAAATCTGGCTGACCGATCGCTTCCTTCGCTTGAGTCTGAGTTGACGAAGACTAGAGCAGCAGATCTTCCGATCGCCATGTTTCCTGCTCTCGGGAGGTTGAAATCGTCGAAAATCCAAGAGACACTGGTCCGGTCATCTCTGGCCCGACGCTGGATAGCTTCATAAGGCTAGTACAACAAAAGTGTCAGTGTGTTCCCAACAGAGGAATTAGAACGTTGGCTCACCGATATCAAATAGGTGAAATTCGCGGTTCTGCAAAATAAATAAAAATCATGGATATCACCGCATCTGGCGCGAAAACTGACCCGCTACCGCCCCCCATGGCCAAAATCCCATCATTTCCGCCTTGGTCACGGAACTCATTGGGGCCAGCAACGCGAGCAGGTCCCGCATCGCTTCCAGCAAGGAGTATACTCCGAGGCTTTTTGAGGGGGAGCGCGCCTCTTTCGTTTTTGAGCAATACAACACTGCAGCACCAATTTCCCTGACGACTTTAAAGTGATCAGCCTGGACATCTATATGTTCATTAGTAGCTTCGTCGCCTGGCGCGTTTGCATTGAAGTTCACGGCGGGGTATGAAGGAGAATCTTGATGCAGAAGAACCAGCCTGCAAGGACACGGGTCTATGGAACTAGTATTTAAGATTCGCATGGATGCGGGTGAGGAGTGTACGCACCGCCATATCTTTGACGCGGTCCATGGGGATTGTCTGATTCTGGACAAATGCAGTCAGATTGCCGCCGAAATAGGATCCAGGTCCCGGTCCAACGTTGCCAGGCATCGTCATCTGGAATATACAAATGCAAATATGTGGCTGGTCAAAATCATCAAATCATCAAGCACTGACATCAAGCCCAGCCACGGCTGATAAGGTTGAGTGGGTGCTGTGACATCTGTTAGCGTCCTGGTTGTTTTCCTGATCTGTTTGACACGAACCCTCCCCAGTCGGACATAACATCTGCAAGATCACATAACCCCAGTTAGCTCAACGATTCTATCTTTTATGATAAGGAACGAACATCCTTGGAATCCGAGCTCGGTTTTCAGAATCCCATTCAAAGTTTTGTCATTCTCGCATGCGTAGGTATTATTGACCAAGTCTGGAAATTCATTAACACAATTGAGGGGACCCATATAACGCGCAGGACTTACTATAGCTGCACATCACACTAGCAACCCCAGCCATCACGCTCCGCAAGAATGGATGCGCATAAATTTCGTGCTGCGTCCGGTCATCACATCTGACGATTCAGTCATGCGGGCGTGCTCCTGCTCGCTGCGATCCGCGTCCGGTGTCAGTAGCCTGCATCTAGATCGGTGCGAGCTAAACCCACTTGTCGATAAAGTGCTTCGCGCAGGCTTGCACGCCACCCTGCTGCATTCCCAAAATCGTCTCGTATGCCGCTATATAGTACGTATGTTAACATGGGTGCGGCCGTAGAAGAAATGCAAAAACACCTTCTCCAGCGAGGAAAGGATCCTCGCCGAAGCCTTCAAAGTTTCTCCCGCCCAATGCGACTCGGCCAAGATTCATCATAGGGCCGAGCGCTACATTGACACCCTTCCCCGAATGTTCCAAACCCATGAACAAGCCACGCTGGCGGATGAGGCTGCGGTTGAATCTGCATTTTCCCCTTGTAGCTCGGAAGGTAACCTCTTTGGGCATGCACTTACGTTGCAGCAGTATTGATCCCTAGTGTATAATTTTAGCCTAACATCTTTGAGATGTGATGTGCCAAACCTGTCGGAAATGCCGTTACAAAGTCGGCCAAACGTACCCCGAGTGGCGAGTCCTTTATTTTGGACGTTGAATGTCTCATACATGACGTCAGGATTCAAGTGCATACCTCCAAACAAAGGCCCGGCCATCCTTTGCCGTTCACGGGCTCAATGGGTGGGATATTTCCCTAAATATAAACATCGGTAACTTAACCTGAGTAGCATTATGGAAACTTACAACACATCGTCCTTGGAATCCGGTTGACTGTAAACCAGTCGTAATACTGACTAATTCATCCAGAGATAACGCAGCCACCTGAAAGAAAGTGTGTCAGTCCCGCTTCCAGTGTCACTATTATGAGAAACCAACCTTAGATTTGGCTTTTTGGTACGCGGTATTCCACGCGGGGGAGAAGTCTGGGATCAAATTACCCTCAGCAGTAGACGGGGGATTTTTCGGATCAGAAGAGGGGAAGACATTCGGGATGGGTGCTTGGGAAGATGCCGGTAAAGCACTTTGAGGCCGTGCTGATGTGGAGGAGGCTAACGGAGCCGAGGACGAAAGACGGACGGAAGATAGCGAAGAAATCTGAGAAACGGAAGCAGCAGAGATAACAGTCTCAGCCTTTGACGATGACGCGGGCTGAGAATGGCTCGGCAATGCCACTGTTGACGATGCGCGAGCCGAAGAGACAGCTGACGGAATCGCCCATGTCGCGCTGTGGTGCGACAAGAGGAAAACTAAGAGAATGCTCTGCATATTCCGCAGGGAACGCATAGTGGTCTGTACCCAGTGGGTTAGGATACGCTTGGTCGAGGTTCAGCTTGCTGGTATCGCTGCATTTTTGAAGGTTCAACTCGACCATCTATTTCGAGCGCCCATTCAGAACTGTCGACGTGTTCAGAAGGCCACAACGAATAAAGGGCCGCGGATTATGGATCATCTTTGCTATCTTGGTAATGGTATCATGCGACAGAGGACATGCGGTATGAGGAGGCTGCAGGTGTCCTGGAATACCTAAGCGGAACATCCTCACTTCTTGAGCACACATCCCTGAGAGTATCTTCACCATCCAAGGCCCTATTCTTGAAGAACACAGTCGCAGCATGCTGGCTATCCCGATCACCTGAGGTGGGCGGAATGTTCGTTCCGAAGCACCGGAAGTAAAGCGGAACCTGGTATTACCCATCGGACTGCAATCCAGAGCGGGGATTGAGACAACTACGGCGTCGAGCCATTGATTATCTGGACATACATGATTCATAGGTCACTCACCTCCTGTAAGGTTGGTCTCCTGAAGGAATACCGAAAGCATCCAAGTCAGACAAATGCAAACAAATCATGGCCAAGAAAACTGGAAAGCCTGGGAGGGCTCAGCGTGCTGGATATTAATAAATCGCCGCGAGGCTACCTGAGGCTTGTAATCGTTCAATTTGGCGACACTCGAATTGGCGCTCGTGATCTGGAAGCCCGGTCAGCAACTAACTCAAAATTAAATTTACGAGTCCCTTAGGAAATGTGGAGGCCCATGGGGGTAACCCATGCCGTCTTCAAGCTCCACCTGACCCCCCTTCCATGTTATAAATTCTTGCGAGCTGTAAACTTACGAGAGATAGTGGGAACAACCATGCCTGCAGGCAATAATGGTGTAGGTAGAAGGTTCTGTTTGATAGCCAGTCTGTGCGTAGAATACACATAGCATATGGATCTCCAGCCTTGTGACCAGGGTGAAGGTTGGATGTGGGGGCTCTGAATTTTGCCGACCGAAATATGTGAGACTGAATTTGTATTGGAGGGAATAGAAGATAGCGTACGGGTAAACAATTTACTGCCAGTGTACCTCCTCCCTACCCCCTTCCATATCTACAATCGCTGGCCGATAGGATGGGGGCGGGTACCCCCGATAATGGAATGTTTCGAATGGTGGAGCTACCAAGATGGTGGAAAACCCTTAAGAGTGGCCACCACATGTCGTTCAGCATGATGATGCAGTTATGCGGACATAGAAGCTATATCAGCGATATGGCTTCGATCGTGAGTTGTGAGAAATGGCTTCTCCAATGAGAATCCCGTATAGAACGCAGCGGTACGATGAAACCCATAACGTATTGCATCAGCCACGGTGGTGGAGAGGAACAAGTCCAGTCACGCTGGCACAACCCTGAATCTGGCCTATTCGCCAGCGCTCCAACCATGGTAACCCCCCAGCTTGCAAACCTCTTTGCCAATAAATTATCTGAGCGCTTTCGGCTTCAGCGTCTCCCTCTAATAAATGTTGACTCGGACGAGATATATAGTCATGTGCTCAGCCATCTCTCTGGGACCTCGTGGTAGCTCGCGCGGCCAGTGATTCGGGCAACTAAATGGAGTCAAACCCATAAACCCAACTGGTATGAATTACAAGTCCTGGGAGGGAGTTTATGATCTCCAACGCACTTTTTGGGGGGCAGCAAGCAAAGCTCCGTACCCAAACTTAGATAACGCTAATCGCCTGCAGGCCGACTACGAACACGCGCCGTAGTACATATTTGCCGGCCCAATTTCGATTAGGGCGATGGCATAACATAAGCGAATAGGATGCTTCTTTGGTCCCGTCCATGATGAATATATAAACCACCGCACACCAGCGGGCAAACATCACCTTTGCTCCAACCTGATCATGGGTCCACTCTTTCTCTTTCTCCTCCCATGGCCGGCTTTTGCTGCCCCTAGCTCGTCTCAAGCCCTCTCTGCAACAGGGTCGTCGCAGCCTGCTTCGACGGTGACAGTATCTGCACCTCAGGTCTCATCATCAGTTAGCTTTGGCTCAACATCGTCCATCGAGGTATCAATATCGGCGCAAAGTTCGTTTTCATCTGCGCCTGCTATTTCCTCTGCTTCCTTCTCGGGTCTGTCCTCTGCTGTTCCAAGCTCTTCGGCAGCGGTCTCGGCCTCGGCGTCAAGTGTTGCATCAAGTGCTGCAGCGAGCGCATTCTCCCCATTCCCCGTTCCCTCTCGGGCCCCTGTTCCGGGAGTGTTTCCGGCACCGACCCTCGAAACCCACCGCCGGTGTGTGTTCATATTGGAGATATAATGTGATTATCTCATCTTATATCGTGTAGGTTGGATCACTCTTCTCCCCGACTTTGGCCCAGCATGGGCTGACGCGTATGCAAAGGCGAAAAAAAAGGTTGGTCCTACATCATTCTCTTGGTGACGAATGGATACATGGTGGCATATTAATGCGTCATTCCCATCAATGGCAATCTTCGATCTATCATGATCCTGAAACTGACCGTCCCTGTTAGGTTGCCCAATTCAGCCTCGAAGAGAAGGTCAACGTATCAACCGGTGTGGGCTGGGAAGGCGGTCGCTGTCTTGTGTGTATCCACGGTCCCTGTTTTGGTACCGCAGCTTATAGTCATGCAGGGCAATGTTCCTCCCATCCACAGTGGTGGATGGCCTGGACTTTGTCTCGAGGTACCTTCATTCGTTTTCCCATACACAAATGACTTAAGAATGTCACTAGGACTCGCCACTCGGTGTTCGTAACAGTGATTTTGTGACTGGATTCCCAGCTGGTGTGAACGCAGCTGCAACGTAAGCCCCTCTTCCTTGTCGATATCGCGGATGATTGATTAGTAGATCAGCTTCAATCGTGGACTTATGCGCACGCGTGGGTTATTCATGGGACGCGAGCACATGGGCAAGGGTGTCAATGTTGCGCTAGGCCCCATGATGAATATGGGGCGCGTCGCCCAGGGAGGCCGGAACTGGGAGGGGTTCGGTGCTGATCCATTTTTGACTGGCGAGGCAGCATATGAGACAATCTTGGGTATGCAGGCTGGGGGTGTCCAGGCATGTGCCAAACATCTTGTCAACAAGTAAGTGGTAAACTCTTTGTCGCTGACCTATTGTTCATATATGAGGATAGCGAGCAGGAACACAGTCGGACCACATCAAGCTCAGATGTGGATGATCGTACCCAGCATGAGATTTACACCCACCCGTTCTTGCGAAGTGTTATGGCTGGCGTGGCAAGCATGATGTGCAGCTACAGTATGTCTTTTGACTAGTATATTGAATTGTCCATGACGTATTCGCAGACCAGGTCAACGACACTTATGCTTGTGAGAATGACAAAATCATGGATGATATTGTGAAGAGAGAGTTTGGCTTCCAAGGATGTACGTTGTCTCCCCTCCATTGTACACGAACTAATGTGTCTCCGTAGTTATCATGTCCGATTGGTCCGCGTGCGTACCACTCCCCATCCGGCATATCGTTCATGAACTGATAAATCTTCTAGGACACATTCAACTATCTCAGCAACCGTGGACTTGATGTTAGTATTTTAGTCTGATGTTATTTATCAGCTGATTCCTTTGACTAGATGACTATGCCTGGTAATCCATAGATCTTAGGGAACAATTTACAAAACTAATATTATATTCAAGGCGATATCACATTCAACTCGGGAACTTCGTACTTCGGCGCGAACCTCACGTCGTTCGTTCAAAATGGAACAATTCCTCTCGCGAGATTGGACGACATGGGTATGAATATCGATCCTATTTGTGCCTAGTGCTGACAATCTTACAGCTGTCCGAATTGTTGCGGCATGGTACTACCTCCACCAAGACGCCCCTTCATACCCACCCACAAACTTTGACGCTTTCCTCACTGACAATGAAGCAACCAACGAACACATCGACGTGCAAGATGATCACTTCGAGTTGGTGCGCACAATGGGTGCTGCCAGCACTGTCCTGTTGAAAAACGAGGGAAATGTACTTCCATTGACGGGAAAGAACAAGCCCAGGAGTTTGGCGATAGTAGGGAATGATGCAGGTCCGGGTAGGGCCGGACCCAACCAGTTTGGGGACCAGGTAACATGGGCATATCTTTATGAGAAACAAGCTTATTTTTGGTTGTTTAGGGTGGAAGCGATGGTACCTTGGCTATGGGCTGGGGATCTGGGACTGCTAACTTCACCTACCTCATAACGGTGTGTATGCTCTTGTCCCTTGACCGTTGCATACTCAAAAGTGTCCTTCTGCAGCCACTAGATGCTATCCAACAACGTGCGCGAAAAGACCGTACGAGTGTCAACTGGTTCCTTGATAACTTCGACTTGGCGCGGGCTGGGAATGTTGTTAGATTCAAGTCAGCTGCGATCGTATTCATCAACTCGGACTCTGGCGAAGACTACATTATTGTTGACCAGAATGAGGGAGATAGGTGTGTGCTCTCCCATCTTTCTTGACATTTCCTCAATTGTTCTGCAGGAAAAATTTGACCGCATGGCATGGAGGAGACCACTTGTGCTTGCTGTTGCGGCGCAGAACAACAACACGATTGTTGTGGCCCATAGCGTCGGACCACTCATTGTCGAGCCCTGGATTGATCATCCAAATGTCACTGCTGTATGTTTTCTCCATGTTTTCCGCATAGACGGCTTTAACATCCTCGATAGGTGTTGTGGGCAGGACTTCCAGGACAAGAGGCGGGAAATTCGATCACCGATGTCTTATATGGAGACTGGAACCCATCCGGGAGGTTACCCTACACAATTGCGAAGCAAGCGTCAGATTATCCTGCGCAAGTCATTGTCGCCCCGAACAGCCAAATTATTGAAATCCCATACACAGAAGGGTAGGTGATAGCCAGCTCTTTGTTAACACATGAGGTACTCATTAATGATAGACTGGAGATCGACTACCGACACTTTGACGCGGTTTGTCCCCACTTGTGCTTGCTCCGGACTCTTCCCTTATTGTTTTGTAGAAAAACATTACCCCAAGGTTCGAATTTGGGTTTGGGCTAAGCTACACCAAGTTCGAATACAGCAATTTACACATCTCGACCATTGCGAGCTCCGACCACACCGACGCCAAACTGGAACAGGCTTGGGATGCGGGTAAAGCATCCCCCATCGCCGAAGGATCATCCACAGCGCTATGGTGAACCATATCAATGTTGTATCCAACCGCTTGCTTACATCGCATAGGCTGCACCGACCTGCATTCAAGGTAACCTTCAACGTCAAAAACGTCGGCGGCGTCTTTGGTGGCGAGGTGAGATGAATCTACCAGAACTCAAGAAGCGCTAACGTCTATCCAGATCCCACAACTTTATATCAACATGCCCGCATCTGCGGGTGAACCACCTTCACTTTTGAAAGGGTTCACAAATATTGAGGTGGCCCCCGGCTCTTCCGAATCCGTGACAATTACCTTGTCTCGATACGACTTTCCTTCTGGGACACCGAGGCCCAGGGATGGCGGAAGCCAACAGGGAAGATTGGGGTGACGATTGGCGCGAGCAGTCGAGATGCCCGACTGCATGGTGCCATTCCATCCTAAATTTCTGGATGAATTAATCGCACCCCTTGTATTTGTGAAATACGCTTCCCAAAACACATGCTCTGGACCACTAAATAGAATACCCCAATATATCCATTTGAATCTGAAAAATGTGAACGGTCTTCAATCTGGAAGTGTGCCAGTGAGTCTTGGTAAAGATCCAACCATCGATGCATATACATACATACATAGGGTAGCTACACTGATGTCACTGTTGGCACATGAAAGCACGAGACAATGATTTCCGGTAGCACTTTTTTTTTTTTTTTTAAATCGTGTTTATTCTCCTCTGGGGCGGAGCCCTATGTTAGAGATAAGTACACGGGTAGTTGTCTATCGGTCTGGTAGATACAGTGTCTCGTTTAATGTAATATAAGTAGTCCTCTTCTGGTGCTGAGGAGGTCCACAATTGTGGACCTCAGAGCGGTGATCCGCCGTGAATAAGTATGGTGTTGAGGGCCATGTGTTGTATGATAGTTAGGTATTAAAGGAGTGTAAATGTGTGAGAGATCTCTGGGCGGTGGGTTATTTTTCTTTGAGTACCGGGGGGGTGATTCTTCCGAAGACGCGTCGTAGGCGGTTGGTGTCGCTGAGGAATTGGAATAGGTGCGGTAGGAGTTTGGACTCGGATAGAAGCTTGTGGAGGTCGCGTGTTTGTGGGCCGCCTTTCTGGTTCATTTGCCGACGCGCGTTGGCGTACGCTGGACAATCCATTATGAAGTGCTGGACGGTTTCTTCGTGTTGACCGCATCTGTGGCATAGGGGCGACTCGGATTTCTTGATGCGGAATTCGGTAGCACTGACTCTCCAACTATAAAGGTATTGTTCCAGATAATGTAGCAGCGATAAATCTATAAAATTCTGCGCATTAAGCCCCGGAGCCCACAGCAGAAGAGGGGGAATTTACAGCGAGACCACCCACGATCCAAGTAATGACCGCGTTCATAGACCCCTTCAGAGCGATATCCCACTGATTGGTATAAAGATCGAGAGATGTAACAATGCACCGGGCAAGCCACTGGCAGAACATGTTCATCACTTGCGGAACGGTTGACCAGAATAAAAATAATGGAGGGCAATAGGGCACACTAATGTGGAGCGTCGCGACGGAGAACATAAATGTGGAAGCCCAGACAAATATCTATGTGCAGGCAGTCGGCAGGTTACTTTTGATTAATCGTAGGAAAACTTACCTTGGACAGTCGCGTCCTCAGCTTTTCCCGCCTAATAATTTGGCGTGTGGACTAGCAAAGAGACCCACATAAGTACCTAGGATCACGAATTTAATGAGGTATGAATCTTGCCTACCGTAGAGGATCGCCTAGAGAATAATCGTTAGCACCACACTGGCCGCCTTTAAGCACTTCCGACGCACCTCAAGCACTACAGAAAGCACACCACTGGCGTCCAGCGGACGCATAGCCGCCGTCATGATAAATCCTGGAGACTACCGAAACTCATGACTTTGCTTCTGGCGCTATGGCCTTATATGCATCCACTAGCTTTCGTTCTCAGATTGGAAGACATGGTCGGAGGTTATTTTGAGTCGCCAGCACAAAGCACTCACCACTACACCTCCGTACGTGCCGCATCCTGCCAGCGAAACCTGAACAGCGGATCGTGATTACCCGCCACGGTCAATAGCATCAGCTATCAATGACGTATCCGAGTCGTCAGTGATGAATACCAACCCTAAACAGTTATGGACACCAGCGCTTTTGCTCACCAAAGTGAGCGGCGAGCACCACATCCTAAACATTCAACATCAACACTCAACGTCCAGCGAACAAACGCGGTAAGGATTAACAAATCAGCTCAGCCGTCTACAAACTCAAAGCCCTGATCGACGATTGCTGGTTGCGAGAGGTGGTCGGTACCGATATCGAGCTTCGATCCAGTGCGGGGTGCAGCAAAAATCGTGGGGTAGGATGGGGTCTGTTGCATCAAGTATAGTCAATTGTTATGTCATACATGCGTGTTAGATGTAAGTTATAGGGTGAGAGACGTATATGATAGATTCCAGTGTTCTTGCTGTTGATCCAAATTCGATCCAAATATAGTGCGACAAGATGTAGTGACAGTCCATTAGAATCATGAGAGGGCCTCCCACACCCCGAGCCCTGCAAAAAACGTCCCGAGGGAGACGAGCAGTCCCACATACACGGCGGTGTGCACCCCGATGCGAGGCAAAATGGGCAATGTGTGCAGCGCGGCCAGGAGGAGCTGGATCGTAATGATAAGTGGCAGCGTAATGATGTACGGGACGTTCGTTAGGGGGTGCGGAGTGGTACGGGGTTAGGTGCGGCGCACCGAATGTCGAGCGCAGGTACGCAGAAGAGAGAAGGAGATTAAAACCTAGAGACAAGAAGAGACAATTGATGCGCTGCAGGCATGATATGAACATCGGTATCCGCTGTAGATCAGACAATCAAGCTAATGAGCAAGTTTGAAAAGATTGAATGGTGGGGAACGTACAATGAAAGGCATCCCATATACTTCTTCGAGCTCTTCTCGATTTTTTAGGCACAGCAACTGATCTATGCTATGTTCGACCTGGTCTTCAAGTCCCGACGGGAAAGGTTTGCGGGTCCCAGCCACCCTCCGCGAAATCAAGGACTCGCGCTCGCCAAGATCGCTGTCACTGTTCTGCATACTCACCCCCATAGTCCCATCGCACGGCTTGACGTATCGTCCGTGGTGCGCAGGGGGAACGAGGCATTCTCGGTGGCCCCATAAAACCCGCTGTTAGACGCCGGCACTGCGTGCTTGCCTGTGTCGCGGGGACGAGTTTTTCAACGGTGACGAGGACATCGCGGTAGAGGGCGATGCTTTCGTACCCCTGCTTCACGGCGACAACGGACTCGGCAGCGGCCCAACCCAACGCGAGCCACCATACACGCACGAAGGCTGGGTCAGCCCACGTTGGAGACCTGTGCACCATATGCTGTGGGATTAGGAGGAGTGGGATCGAGATCTGGCGGAAGAGGGTGGTTAGGAGGGTGTGGGTGATGGTTGTGAAGATAGTGGAAAATGCAGCGGAGATTGCTGGGAACGGAGATGAAATGTACAGCGCGAGGGAGTAGTCGGGCTGCGTAGGAGATGGGAAAGGGACCATAAGGCCACCGCCGCGATAAACTCTGGGAGTGGGAAGGGGAAGTATGGCGCATAGGGATATGGGGATGGTGATTGAGAGCGATAAAAGATTGACGGAAGGAAAGCTAGAATCGTGATAGCCAGAATCAAGGTAGCTGGTACAAATGTATACAGCCACACAAGGCGTTCATAGGAACCTAGGTCGGTTGTTCCAGCCATCCTGTTTAGAATATGGGTTATAATGTACTCACCTGGATACAATCCTTCGTCTTCCAGCTGCTCCTCCAGCTCCCAATTTTCGTCGTCACTGTTCTGGTCGAGGGGTATACCGCCAGCATATCCAGGACTACTATCCTCGCGTTCGAATTCCATGGCACCTTCTTCTGGGACCCTATTCAACACGTTTGTTCTGAAACTCTCAGGACTAGCGTGAAGCCCGGTGCCTTCGTCTGATCCCCCAAAGTACGCTGAGACAAACGGCGAAAGCTGCTGGCGGGTTGTGGTGACGGTGCTAAAGGCACTGTTGTGGCTGCTTGCGCCGGAGCTGCCTGTCTGAATATGCAGCAGTGGTCGCCGCAGAATGCCCCGCTCTTCCGCGTCTGGGTCGGTGCTGCGACCAGAAAGGTCACGGTGATGCTTGATGGTTCGGGTCCAGCTTGTGATGGGAGCCACCACGCTTGCGATTAGTCCGGCCCCAGGCATGTGGCGCTCTCAGTGCACACTGATTTTGGGTGCGAAATATGGTGTTGGTACAAGTACAGATGGAAGACAGGGATGCAGATTCTTCTCATGGTTGTGTATAGATATCCCGTTATGCAGGTACATTTTGCGGCAACAATACACTACAGCCCACCCGCTAGCGTGCTTTACTAATAGAAACTTTGTTGTATGGAGATGGAGTAGGTGCACAATTCGTGTGGCAAATGTGCTGAAGAAGCAGATTAGCCGCGCGGCTGTGGCCCTATTCAGTCCTGTTCAAATTAGCATCTGGTGCGGATGTATCCAGATCCTAGCATCCTCATTCCTACTCCACTGTTGGCGGATGGGCATCAGAAGGACAAAGAGCAGTTGCCCATCGGAAAAGATGAGCGGTGTATCCTGGTCACTTGATTGCAAGGGACGATCCACAGTAAGGGTAGAATCATTATGGGTGTTATACATCCCACAGGGTGGGGACGGGCCGAGGGTCGTTGAGACTAGACTCTGGAGTAGAATCGAATGTCGCCGCGGGCGCTGCTAAAATTGGCTGTTGACACTAACCTGAGACCGGGTAACACTTGCATGCGAAGGGAATCAAGGGTGGTGTCCATCGAATGATTTCGGCGAAGGTATCTCGTGTGGACAGTTGTGGTCACTGTACGTTAATTTGAACGTACAAATAATTCACAGCCTGGGGCTGGAAACCGTCCGTGATGGCTGCGGACGTCAACCAGGGTACCGAGCGTTTAAGCCAACTGACCCAATGATGCTGCGTTTCGCTTGTTTGCGAACTTAAGAAGGCCTGCGGGCGATTCAACACACGGTGTTTTTTGAACTGGGATAAATATAAAATTAGGCCTGGTCCTGGTCAGTAATAAGTATGCAACGCGTTACAGCAATTCGTGTTGGTGGAATGAAACACTGGCGGTGTACCGTGAGCGAACACTCCACCAATCGGGTTACAAACCACGCACCTTCAAGATTTAACACTTATTAGAGTGGTACGGGGCTATGGTACAGGTAACGGCAAGACCCGAGAGCCCGGACCTGATACCGGACGAAATGGCGCAACAAGCATTAATCTCGAAGCAATGAGTGTCCAAACGTTTGTCGTGGGGAAGACATGATAGGCCCGCAGATGCAGACAACAATTCTACATGTTTTAGCCGACACAAAGGAGTGCCATTTGTGTGGGTATGTCAAGTCATGGTTCCATGGTTCTTGATCAATCAGAATGCTTCTTGGGTTCGCGCGGGGTCTTTGAAGTATCAGGGAGGTTGAGCCCTGGGAACGGTCAACACGAGATTTACGGTCGCCACTGAGTGTCTTGACCTTCATCCGCTCCAAAAGGTGTTGAGAAACGCCAAACTCACGTCTAGGTCATCAGCAGAAGTCTGGGGCGGGGAGCCTCAGAAGAGGGTGTACCTTGAGCCACAATAATGGTACTTGAGTCGAGTCAGAGAACGCCTGTGAGAATCATGCTGTTTCTGTGCTATAGGGCCCAGTTGCCTGCGGGGCCAATCAAAATCATCAGAAGATTCGTAGATTCGTAGATTCATAACACAAAAGCTCAAAACACGCCGGGAATCAGCTTGCATGGAACTTGCCTCGCCCACACATCCCACTCCTCCCCAAACTGGTCCTGCAGTGCTGCGTCCTCCTTCGACATCCGAAGCAACAGCCCAGCCGTAATCGTAGATACCAGTGTCAAAAACGTTCCAGCAACGATTTTACCCCCAGTCGTTGCCAGGGCACCGCATTCGCGTGCCCACGATCCCTGCAGCACACACCATTCAGCAAGGCATACGATCCAAAGTGCATCAGACATACCGGGCTGGCATTCCACATCACGATCCCCGCTACACCAATCAGGACACCAGAGTACCCGGGATGGCGCACAATGGAGTACGGCCCCGTTGTGACGAGTTCATGGTTCCTGCGGATGCTCATCTCGAACGTGAAAAATTTGCCCAGCTCGCGGTAGCACCTGTACCGGATGTACCCGCCAAGCCCCGCCATGAATGTTCCCGCAAAGAATAGCGATGTCAACTTGATACGTCTCGCGCTGCCCTCGGGGAAGACAAGTGTGTCCAAGATTTTCTGTGAAGCCGGCCAGTTGGGGAAGTAGGTGGCCAAAATGACGGCGCTCTCTGCAAGTGCTGCGCCCCACACAACACTCTGCACCCCTCAAGTCAGCTGGGCAGTAAAAGACAGAACTGAGAAGAAATACCTTGTTAAATATGGGCCCTACCCTGTGCTTTAAGAGGCCTTCAAGACACGTCGAGGTGGCGCGTTCGTTGGCGGCGGGCGGCGGGTGTGGGGGCGTCGCCATGGTGTGCAGGCCGAGCGCTGCGACCATTACACATGGAATGCGAACAAGATTCATGGGGCAAGGCATGATGGGCGTGGGGAAGATGGGATTTCGAACGATTTTGTACTTAAATATCAACGATGTCGACCGCTTGGTCCCGGTCCCCGGTCAGGTACCAGGTGTCAACGTGTAAAGCTATTCCCGATTTACATTTACATAAAGCAAAACTCGGATGAAGTTTGTGAACCAATAACCTCCCCCACGAATACGATGCATGGCCGGCTGGTGTGGTTGACCGCAAGTATATAACTGCGCAGTGCGTAAGCCAAATGTATAAATCTGAACCAGCGCAATCGTTAACCAGTATTAGCAGGGCCTTGGGCCTTCAGGCCTTCAAGCGCCTCAAAGTTTTAGCCTCAGGTTCGGGATAACGTGTGTCTAAACCAGCTTCCAAGGAAAGCCCAGATGTGGGCCTCTCTTGAGCCTTTCTTTCATGTCACCATGGCTCCAGAGGATAACAGAAAGGACTCTGGCACTCTGCTACACCAAGTACACCCAAGCCATCGTCCATCACATATACATTTGAATTTACACATCCAGACCGCAAGCCGAGAGGGATCCCGGATATTGGGCTCAGAGATATTTTCTCTCATTCCACTGTGTACACGTAACGGATCAGTACAAGAAGCCCGTGAGCCAAGTGGAGACTCACGTATACCATGGGGTAGTATCTAACTCCCACAGCCTGCTTTTTGGAAGAGGTGAGAAGACCCAACTCGTTGATCTTCCCCGCACCGAGCACAAACGGCTCAAAACTCTAACATTCCATAACACGCCTCAGCCCAAGTGGAATCACTACTCTTCTGTAACCAACTTACCTCATATCCCATGTGTTCGTACCGATCGCGTGAGTGTATCGACGTAGCTTCTAGCACGAAAGGTGTGCCTGGCTCAGCGTGGGCGAACGCCTCGCGCATCAACATCGACATCATCCCTGACCAAACGAACTGTGAACCGCCACTTGGGCCCGGGGATGCGAACGTAGGCGCACCTTGGCCTTCATAACTAGGGTCTGTCATCACCATTTGCAGACACCACGACGCGTCCGGCGTCTTCACACCCTTGGCCTTGTAGCCCGCGGCAATGATTGCATGACTTGCGCTGCACTCGAGCCAGACACGCTGTGTGTATTTGAGTCATGATACAAATATCTTGGGTAGGACGTACATTCAACCCGCTGAGCCCCCACCCCCGCAGCACCCCAATGGTGCCCCTGTGGAATAGTCGGGGTATCTGCCGCAATGCCGGGCGTTTATTCGGGGGTGACCAGAGTCCTGCGCACACAATCTTTTCGCGCACTCCTCCACTTCCTTCAGCAGGCACCTCATCGTTGATAACAACAACCGTGATGCGCCCACCACTTAGGCTGTGCCACTGTACCATAAAGCTGACGAAGCGGTGCAGGTTGTCGCCCTCGGGAGTGTCGACATCATCCGGAATCAGCTGTAACATGGGTCTCAGGCTAATGAACAGCGCCAGATGGCCCCGAGACCGAATGGGTAGGTTACCTCCTTGACGCCGCCAAAATAGTTGAAGACGGGGTCATGTACAAATGCTTTCCTGGCAAGCTGTGCTACAGCAGCGAACTCGGACGGCTTAGCCTCCCGCACACTAGCACTGGTACGAGGGCTTGGTCTTGGATTTGGGTTTGGTGTAGACATCTAACTCGAGTTTCGGGTTTCTCTTTGGCATCAGTAAATTCTGGGACTTGTGAAGGGCCTATATAAGGCGCCGCAAAGCACAACTTCAGGAGCCCGTCCGGATAGGGAGTCTCAATGCGAATAGCACACACTTTGCTGCCGAACAGAATCTCAAACTACGTACCCCGCCTGTCTATTATGGATATTCTATCACAAAAGCGCGGCATGGCGGATAAAATACAATGTTGGATCCAGCATAATCTTATATTATCAGCAATTGGGAACCAATCACCGACTTGATTGTTCCATTACTGCCTTTATTAATTACTACCTTACATAAAGCTAGCCCAAGATCCGTCCACAAGGATGAATGCGGATTCCATAGAGAAACCTACCAAATTTACGTATGTATGATGTCATTGTGGAGGTATGTAGTTATACAATTGATTCCCAAAGTTACCCAAACGCTGGGTTCCGGGGATTATCTCGACATTGTGTATACTGGATATTATAAATGTGTAAGCTAACGACTTGAGATCCCTTCCAGTCGACCACCATCTACTTACCACAGCCTATAGAGTACTCACCGCTCACTAGCATCCGTGCGTTGTTGTCCTGTACTGGGCATACACCTCATCGGATAGGCTGTAGGACCAAAAGAACAAAATATCTAGTATTCATCCAGTTCAGTACAGAGTCAAGTACGTAGTTGAGGTTTGACAACGTAGTCAGGTGCCAATCCTACAGCGCCCAAACTATTACCCCATAGTCGATAGTACTGTGCCTATATGATTATCACTCCACAGTTGGCAACCATGCCTGTAGCACGTGTGGGCTAATACTAATCCACTAGAACTTGATAAGATATACTGAGCTTATCTGATTCTTAGCTGCTCGCGGCTGCTCAGGGGGTTCTCACCGGAAAAATCCGAGACTGCAACCTCCCGGCCGGGCGGGTACCATCTTATCTCGGACAGAGTCCAGCAGGGAAGTTCGCCCAAGTGGTGTCGGCCTGATGCGTCCTGTGCTGCCCCAGGGAGGGTTTTTGAACCAACAGCCTCCACGAACACGGTACGTAGCCGGCTGGTGTGGCTGCCCACAAGTATGAATGTAACTGCGTGAGCCAAATATGCAAATCTGAACCAGCGCAGTCGTTAATAATTAGCAGCCTGAGGGTGTCAGGCCTCCAAGCGCTTCCATCAAAGCTTCAGCCTCAGGTTCGGACTGTCGGGATATCATACGTGTATCATGGAAAACCCGTACATTTGTCCCCGTCGCCGGGGACCCCTTGGCTCTTGAGGATAGCACATGAGGTTCTGCTGCACTGAACATGTTCAAGGTCACATCGAAGACTCCCGTCGCGTATACATTTGAATTTGAATTTATGCATCCAGACCACAAAGCTGGAAAATATTGTGCTCAAAGACAGGCTTAGATAGCTGAACGTGGCTGGAGCTACTTTCCCTCATTCCACTACGTACACATAATGAATTAGAACGAGCCTCGAGCCCAAGGGCCAAGCAGGGACTCACGTATACCATGGGGTAACACCCAACTCCCACAGCCTGCTCTTTGGCGGCGGTGAGAGTGCCCAACTCGTTGATTTTCCCCGCGCCGACTACGAGCGGCTTAAAGCCCTAACATTCGACTGCCTCAGCCCTAATTTCCGAGCAGAATCACTACATTTCCGTGACCAACTTACCTCGTACCCGATGTGTTTGTACCGATCGCGTGAGTGTGTTGACGTAGCTTCTAGCACGAAAGGCGTGCCTGGCCAGCGTGGGCGAACGCCTCGTGCATCAACATGGACATCATCCCTGGTCGAACTATGAGCCCCCACCTCGACCCGGGGATGTGGGCGTGGGCATACCTTGGCCTTCGTAGTTAGGGTCTGTCATCACCATTTGCAGATGCCACGACGCATCTGGTGTCGTCTTTGCACCCTTGGTCTTGTAGCCCACAACCATAGCCGCATGGCTCGCGCCCAGGCACTCGAACCAGATACGCTGTGCGTATTTAGGCCATGGTACACAATATCCTGAGGCAGGGCGTACTTTCTGTCCACTCAGCCCCCACTTCTGCAGCACCCCGATGATCCCCGCGCGGACGAGCCGCGGTACTTGCCATAGTGCTGGGCGTTTATTCGGAGGTAGCCAGAGCCCTGCGCACACAATCTTTTCGCGCACTCCCCCACTTCCTTCAGCAGGCGCTTCATCGTTGATAGTGACAACGGTGATACGCCCACCGCTCAGGTGACACAATTGCACCAGAAAGCTGACGAAGCAGTACAAGTTGTCGCCCTCGGGAGTGTCGACGTCGTTCGGGATCAGCTGTGACGTATAGATGTCTCGAGATGGCTTTGAGACCAGATAGATGGGTTACCTTTTCGACGCTACCAAGATAGTTGAAGACGGGATCGTGTGCGAACGCTCTCCTGGCAAGCTGTGTCACAGCAGCGAACTCGGACGGCTTAGCCTCCCGTACGATAACATTGGCGCGGGGGCTTGGATTCGGGTTTGGTGCGGACATTCAACTTGAATCTCTCTTTGCGGCTGAAAGTAGAGGAGCTCTTCAAAGTTGTAGAGGTGGTTATATATAACATTGTGTCACGAGAAACATAGCTGCATATTAGGAATCCGGTGAAGATGGTTGGTCGGGAATTGCACCCAGACATGTAAGCCGGACCGGGCGGGCTTCGAGGAAGCCACAACCTGAGCACGGGAGTCAGTAACTTGAGAAACTTTGAAGCCTGGTGCTCAGTAGGATTGAAAACGCCTATTTCCCCACCTTGTGTAGGCCGAGCACTGCGGCCATAATTACGCATGGTCGTGTTAGGAATCACGTGTAAGCGTTCAACATTCAACATGCACGTCGCGTCCCCCCTCAATATGTACAATTCTCTTTCATATATTTCCTTTCATACAGATTAGTTTATATAGGACCCAAGTACATACGTCCACCCTCAGTCGATTATACCGTGACTGAGGGTGAGCCACTTATACTTATAATACTCAGACGTCATACTAATTACAGATTAGATTACTATCTAATCTATAGACACATACAAACAAATATAGTCGATTATACCATGACTGAGGATTACTCTATCTAATCTATAGATCAGATTTCAACAGGAGCCAAGAATCGACTGCTGATTATAGCCTGTGGGGGAGTTCCCGATTGCATAAATCATGCGAGAGTCTCCCCACGAATACGAGTCGTATTCGTGGTACGACTTGGGTGTGTAGGTGTTAGCGCGTTGGCCTGTGTGGGTAACTGTAAATAATATTATGGCTGCATGTGCCAAATGTGCGAACACGAACCATTGGTAGCACAGTCGTTGTGTTTTTGTAATACAGTACTAGGCCATTGGGTCTCAATGGGTTTTCAGGTTCGGGACGACATGTGTGTGGGCAGAATCCGAGGGGTGATGGTGATATTTCAGATTTCAGAAATTTTATAGGTGTTCCCGGAAATAAATATAAATGATGTGAAGGATTCTACTGTATTGAGCATGTTCATGATCGGAGGTCCATTATGAAAGTATACATTTCAATCCATACGTCCAGGTCGTAAAGAAAGGGAATATTGTGCCCAAAGACAACCAAGAGAGGCTGGAGCTACTTCTTCTCATTCCACTGCATAAAATCAGCCAGGACAGGAGCATAAGAGCCAAGCGAAGACTTACATATACCATGGGGTAACACTCAACCCCACAGCTTGTGCTTTAGAGGCAGGAACACCCAACTCGTTGACTTTCCCTGGGCCGAGAACGAGCGGCTTGAAGGCCTAGCATAACGCAGAATCATCAGCTCCAAGCGGAATCGTTGGTTCTCTGCTAATATTCAATTACCTCGTACCCGAGATGTTGATACCGGTCGCGGGATTTTGACGTCGTGGCTTCCAGCGTAAACGGCGTCCCAGGCCCGGCGTGGGCGAACGCCTCACGCATCAGCAGCGACATCAACCCTGGTTGAACTGTGAGTTACGATCCAGCTTGGGTATGCGTGCGCAAGCACACCTTGGCCTGCGTGGTCAGGATCCGTCATCACAGCTGCAGATACCATGACGCGTTCGGTGATGCCTTCACACCCTTAACCTTATAGCCTGCGGTCATAGACGCGTGACTCGCGTCCAGGTACTCGAACCCGACGCGCTGCGTGTGTTTAAGCCATGGGCCATAATATCTTAGGCAGGACGTACCATCAATCCATTGAGCCCCCACTTCCGCAGCACTCCGACGATCCCCCCGCGGACAAGGCGAGGCACCTGCCACAGCGCGAGCCGCTTTTTGGGGGTAGCCAAAGCGCCGCGCACACAATCTTTTCCCGGGTTTCCCCACCACTAGTAGGCGCGTCTTCGCTTATAACTGCAACCGTGATGCGCCCGCCGCCTAGACTGCACAGGCGCAGCAAGAAGCTGAAGAAGCGGTGCAAGTTTTCACCCTCGGTGGTGTCGATGTCGTCCGGGATCAGCTATAAACCATGTCTCAGGCAGACTGCACGCTAGATGGTTTTGAAACCAGATGGGGTTACCTTTTTAACACTACCAAAATAGTTGAAGACGGGGTCGTGTACGAACGCCCTCCTAGCAAGCTGCGATATAGCAGCAAATTCAGACGGCTTGGCCTCCCGCACGGTGGCGTTGGCGCGGGGGCTCGGATTTGAGTTTGGCGTTGGCATTGGTCTTTGTGTGGGAGCGTTGGCCACAGTACGCACCGAAGATGGTTATTTTTAAGTACGACCGAAAACACAGCCACATGTTATCCCATCGGCACTACGGGTAAATGTGAATAGGAGGTCGGGTTTCGGGGGACCACTGTAAATGGGCGCCAAGACAGTGCCATGGTGGGACGTGCAATCAGTGATGGCTTTGACGGGTCAGACAAAAAGGTCTGACGAGGTCGGACCTTAGACCCCACTTCCGTCAGTGTCAGTACCTGATGACGTCGAACGGGTCTGCTAACTCATGTTTGGTAAATGCAGAATAAATGGCAAAACGGCAATTTACATTCTGAGCATTCTTTTGGTATTACACGGTTGCCACCTTCATGACCGGAAATCATGAAACTCTGCCTCGATTCGAAAACCTTCTTCCGCTTTCTGCCAGCAATCCATCATGAATGTAGGCGACGTCGATGAGGTGGTTCACGTTTAAAATTCCTGCAATGCATCGGGCGCCGGCCGACAGGCAGCAATAATATTTGAATTTTACAGGAATTGGTTTAAGTCCACTTCACGTGTTGATGAGGATCGCACACTGACCCTTTGACGGGTCTGACTTTGCCGTCAGACCCGTCAATCCGTCAAGGGCCTACAATTGGGATTTCCTTTCCTTATTTGGTAAAACCCTTAGCAGGGGCCAGCAGGTCTCAGGGTTACTCAGGATCACCTTGCTGTCTCTAGTATTTATGCCGCCAATGAAGACAGTACAATGTGGGATGGTGGTCTCGTTGTGTCTTCGGATAGCCCGGAGAAACCAGCAAACAATTTTGTGCAAATTGGGGTGGATGTGTAGTTGGTCACAGAGTAGGCCGGGGCGCTATTCTCGTGTGATTCGCATCCGTCCTATGTAAAATACATGATTCGGCAAGCCTGCCTTATTGAACCTTCACTCCACCAATCTTTTCTGCGGCCCATTTGGACACCATCGTCCCTGCGGCGGCAAACAAGAATGACGCGTCGAATAGTGAGCCAAACAGCTTGTATTCTGGGATTGTGGAAAAGAGATCCGCAGCTGGCTCCGCGCCGTCCGCAAGACTAGCTGCTGGAGGTGGGAAGGTGCTGCGCAGCTGGGCTATAGTAGAGAGGAGGTAGATGCCCTAATCGGCCAAGTGGTTAGGGCATGGACGCATGCTGAGTGGGTCGTGTTACCATTATTTGAGCAAGCAGAAGCAGCATGATGGAGGCCCCAAGGTTGCGACTTGTGACGTGGAGGGCCTGGAGAAAATAAATTAACGAATTAGAAGTTTACTGCGTAATGTTTCTCATACTCTTGCTGCTGCAAGCAGGACTATGCGGATACTGCTGAGAATCATAAGCCCAACGAGCAGGAGGCTGAGCTGGCGGGACACGAAAGCAATATCATTGACGTCGACGTCTGGGAAGATATAGACACTAGTTTGGCTAGTTCAGTGGCGATGTCGAACGAGGTGCTTTCGGTGTCGAGGAATTATCGACCAAGACGAACAGGCTGAGAGCTGACTTGATGAAGATTTAGGTCGCTGAAATTCTCGTCCATCTGACTTACACTAAAAATTCGGCCAATGCAATAGCAAGCAAAGAGTCGACCGCCGATATTGGTGAGCCTACCTCGGAACGTCTTTGAACGCCTATCTGCCGCGCGGGCCGATATAATGCTTCCAACTTAAGAGACATGTCTTGCTCCAGAAGCTGGAGCCCGCGAAGTTCCGATGCACCTAGTTACAAGGTGTTAGATATAAATGAGGTTGGATGGTTAGATCTTACGGTCGTCACCACCACGGAAACTGAGCATCACATGAGTTATCCATGATTCATTCCTCTAACCATGGTAAGCCAGTGCCGGCGGAATTTTCGGGACGCGTACTGGCTTTCCGGCTCGCATTTCCGCTTCAACCCTTCTGGTTTCAATATCCTTCCTGATACTTGCTAATGAATACTCATTTGCCTCAATATCACTGTCCCCGGGTACGATTCTATGAAGAGGCTCGTCCAGTGAACAGGAGGCAGAGGATGGGGTGTCTCACCGTGGGCCGCGTGGTATGAAGTCCCATGCATTGTTTATGGCTCCAAAGCCAGATAGAAGACCGATGATGATAGTTCCTAAGAATACGAGTCTTGACAAAATTGCCATCTGGAAATTGGGTGATGGGAGAGCATTTGGTAGGGGAACATAAGACAGCCCGATTAAATAGACCACGACTGGTATAAAACTGAATAGTATCCGAATTATGGGAAATCGTTTGCGAGATGATTGACCTTGGAATGTTTGAGATTCCCGTTGAGACATTGTTGAGAGGGTGCTCACTCTCGTTTGCACGCGTTTGAGTCGCGAGCAAGACGCTGATGCAAATGGGTATGATCAGAAGAATCGCTGCCATTAAATAGAGGAGAGAGAATTTCCAATTCATGATGCGGGTTCTGTAGGATTGTGAACTCGTGTAGGGGGCAGATTAATCATGAAGGACAACTGACCGGGGTGAAAACACGTCGACGCCTTCACACATGAGCAGGATAAACATGATACAGCTCTCAGAGAAACATGTAGAAAATAGCACTCGAGAAGTGGTTGAATGTAAGGATGCTATTCTGCTATGAGGTGCCGGGTCATTTGACCTTGGGAGTTGGGTCATAGGAAGTCTGTTCAGTTCGATTGAATCATGGTGGTGAGGAATTGGTCCACGGAGAGACGATAGATGCTGCAGATTCGAGTAGAGACTGCGAAGGAGGAATTTCCGGCAAGCAAAGAAGAGGGAAATTCTATGTATGTGTGTGATGAGTCAATATATTTAGAGTCTAAAACATCGGCATAGCGGACCTCAAAACAACTAGGAGTATCGCTTCAGACGGCTTTGAGGGTGATAGTCTGGAAATGTCGATAGACGGGGTTGACATTTTTGACAGCTTCTGTATTGCTAGCAGGTCGCATATGAAACCTATGTGGTCATTTGTCTCAGTAGCAGAATTAATACAAAAGAGACTGAGCGCACCAATAAGTACTAATCCGAGATTGTCCACCCAGACTGATGGAACGGGTTATTAACCATTGCTACACAGCATCATCATGGCTTGTGAGAAAATGCGGCCCGAGCCGCCTCCAAGTTTATTCGAACCTTCAACTTCTTTACCCCTCTTGGCCATGGCTTCCGAGTACATACATGGACACTGACTCCTTGATTCGTTTGATCGCACCAGAGGTGTGCACTGCGCATAGGCTATATAGATTATGTCGCCCCACCTACTTGCCACCCACAACGAGCTGGCACCGGACCGTCAGCAAGAACATTATTGGATGGTTATTCCGCTATTGACATGACCCACGCGCTACCCAGCTTCTTCTCGCATGCGAGAGCATTTAAAGTGCCGATTCTGGGAGCTGGTGTGGAGCTTGGAGAGCTGGATACGACCCACTATTCGAATACACGATGGGTGCACTCTTAGGTGTCGGCGTTCTCGTTCACTTGCTCGTTGCAACCCGTGTGTTTGAGGTTTCTGCCCAGACCTGGTGAGTGTTGATATCAGAAATACGTTTTGCCCCTGGAGACAGGCAAGGCTGATTAGCCTCATTGTGCGCCAGGTGCAATAAAAATTATATGACAACGGAACCAATTGTTCCTCCAGGTGGCGAATTTGTAATTCCTGCGACTTCTGCAACGCCTCTGCTTGCTTTTCGATGTTCTCCAGCATTGAGACCATACCTCACGGATGATGTTTCGCCCCAAGACCCCACCTCCGTTTCTATTCTCATCGACGCACCTATCACATTCTCACATATCTCAGGCGCCGCCCCAATCACTTTGGCCGACCCCGCTGGTGCTGGATCCTTGGATGTGACGGTCTCGGTCGACGGCAAGGTCCTTACATCTGGAAGCGTTCCGTTGAACAGCACGAAACATCCGCTACCTTTCTCCCTTGCTTCATTGCAGCCGAGAACAGCAGCCTTCAACCTATCGTGTACAGCAAAATTCTCGTCCCAAACCTTCCATGCAACCGGGAGCCTCAGTTATCTCGTACCACCCAGGTCGGACTTCGCCTCTGTCACCAAAATGGATTTGCGGACTGGTGCATTGCTTGCGAGACCTGCGAATGGGAAGGGTGGTCCTTTTGCCCCAGTGTTTCCCATCGGCTTCTACACGCAATTTGATGGATATTTGTCACCGATCTCTCTATTCCTGCCACGTTGAAAGCCCAAGGGTGAATACCATATTTTATCCATCCCGAACATCTCTTATTAACCAATTCATTCAGATTCACCATTGTAATTGTCATTTTTTGTAATTCCATCCATCCCTTACATCGGTTCCTCTAGATTCACCCGGTCCCGACGTTTAGCAACCTTACTCTACTCGATGCTGTCCTGGACAAAATGCAAGAAGCGGGATTGTATATCATGTATGACATGCGAGGGTGTGTAATCTGTATTCTTGTACTCCAACGTGTTGAACCTTTCTCCCAGAACGTACACGAACGCTACTGCGGTAACGGAGCAGGTTAACCGCATCAAGGGGCGGCCTAATCTACTCCTCTGGTATACCGCCGATGAACCGGATGGGACTTCTGACCCCCTCGACGCTACCCTAAAGGCATCGAATCTGATTACATCATTGGATGGTGGTGACGGTGCTGGCGGGGCGGGTTACCACCCTGTGTCTCTAGTTTTGAACTGCGAGAATTACCAATTCACGTATGTTCCTTTCCATCACCTTCACTGCTGCTGATTATTGCGTATCCCCCAGCGCTTACACCAGTGGAGCTGACATTGTATTGCAGGATACATATATGATTGGAAACAATGTCACCTTCTCCAGCCAATTCCATACGGTCTGTACGAAAGACTATGGGGACTGTGGGTGAGTCAGTAACAAACTTTGTGTTGTTCCATTTTGAATATTTTGCAAGGTGTGACAATTGCAAGGGTTCCTTTGAGGATATTTCTACAAGGATGGATGAATTCAAGCAACGTCTTTTCATCAACGGTTGGGAGCGAACGAAGGCCGTGTGGACTGTTCCTCAAGGCTTCGGTAATGAGACGTGAGTCTGCGAAAGGTTTTCAAAGATCCAATTTTTTGATTTCGTTTTAGATATTGGAAGGTTGGTCTTTCATCAGCATAGCATCCAAATAGCTCAAATGTTGCAGAGGTATCCTACTGGGAAAGAGTTTGTGGTGGAAAGCATTGTTGGCATAAACCACGGCGGTCTTGGTAAGTTCGAGTGGTCCCTCTGTTTAAACGCCATTGAATACGTGCAGGCGTGGTTTCCTGGGACGATCCCACCACACCAGACATCAAAGCATCCGCATCACTCCTAGCGCGGTCGCTTCCTCAAATGACCCCATTCATATTCGATCCAGTAGCCGTCTTCCGGCAAATCACGGTAAACCGAGTTGACGTCGGTATTTGGACCTCGGGCTCAAAAATATTGGTGCTTGCGAGCAACATGAACTATTTTGTGGTGCCCATTACGTTGGCTGATCTGGGACTATCTGCTGGTGCGATATCGCAGGTGCTTGATAGTGGCGCGAAGATAAACGGAAAGGGTTTCACATTTGAGTCTATTGGCTCGGGGGCATTCATCCTCACCAAGTGAGTTGGCCTGATTATTTTGAGGGTGTATGATAGTCGAAGTAAAAAGGGGGGGCTCATTACAATTATGATTTGATTATGACAGCGGTGATACCGGAATGGGGGATTCCAATCGTTCCTCGGCAATAATATTCTCGCAGAAAAGTTTGAAAATAACCCTGCTGTTGACAACCCTCGCTCAAATGACATTCCTCGTGACTGACTGCCCCGCGTAAAGCCCACAGTATCCACAGGTCGATATAATGATCCCACATCCATAATTTCTGTCCTATTTCGACGCTCTTAGAAAGAAGGCCTATCATATGATAATACATTGGGGTCTAAGTATGTACTCCCATGTTCCCATCATCTCATTGATTTTCTCTTGCTCCTCTCATCGTAATTAGGATCGCGATGGAGCCGGGCGCGCCAGCGCCAGCTCCAGCGTCGGCGGTATTCGGGCCAGCGAGTCACGTGACCGTAGCACTATGTAGCCACGTCGCGATCGTGTTGTAGACAGAGACCAATCCTACCGTGTGCGATGCGTCGCTGGCGTGCGCGCCTCTAAGGCCCGCCGTGTCCAGCGAGTGACTGGTGACTCCTGGTACTCCTCGCGGATGACTCTCTGGATAAGCACTGACCCGTCTTCTCTCAAACGCCTGCTGTCTCTCCTTGTCTATACTATTCCACTTGTTCTGGGCCAACCTGGATGCCCGGTTCTACTTGCTAAAAAGATGACCAGAAGCCTGCAGACTATACTCACCATTTTTCCCGGTTTAACATCTCAGATCTCAGATTCGAATGAAGTATCTATGATGAGCCAATTTGCAAGTCTGGGTCGTGCTACACCACCGGGACTCGCTACGACAGGTGTATAAAATTAACAATTTGTGGTGCCGTTATGGGCATTAAATATAGAAAATATAGAACACCCTGACGACACAACGAGATCCCTCGTTTGCAGAGTGAATCTAACGGGAACATTGGGGCGGGGCGAGCCCCCTGTCTATATTCATAATTTTGGTTTGGGGCTCGTATGTGGTCTGCGCCTGCTTAGTTGGCTGCAGCTGGCTAGGAGCCATGTATCGATTTGTCCACAGCCACTCGGTCTTCCCGGTAGCCATGTATCTCACGTTCTCTCCTCACCTGATGTTACTCTGCGCCTCAGATTCCCTTAAAGAGGGCTCGTACGAGAATATCATGATGGACGACATCGAAACCCCTCGATAATAGGCGTACATCACAATGCTGATATCCTTGCTCTCATTGTGGCTGACCCTGGCCTCCGCAGCTCCCCAGGTCAAGCTCGGGAGGACGACCCTCATTGGTAGTGATTTCACTGCCTCGGGGTTGAATTCTTCGGTGGTTCGTTTGTTATGTATCTAGCCCAGAGTCCCATTTCTCATCGGGGTCGGTCTTTAGCTATCCCGTTCGCAAAACCACCTGTTGGAAATCTCCGTTTCCAACCGCCAGTTCTTACAACGACATTGAGTGGTCCGGCATTCGATGCCAGCAATTTCGGCGCAGGTTGTCTCCAGACGGTTGCCCCCCTGTAGTCAGGGCGCGGATCATAACTGATGATTCTTGGTAGGCCCTACCTCCGAACCTGGTCTCCGAGGATTGCTTGACACTGAATGTCTTCCGCCCCGCTGGGCTGCACGTTAATGCATCTCTCCCAATCCTCTTTTGGATCTACGGAGGTACGCTCACGAATATCCTATTGAACATCTGGCCTTTAACGCTATAATTAAATATTAAGGCGGCTTCGTGAGTGAGTTGTGACTTGGTCCTGAATCCATCGACCTTGGTTTCATGGCATATTCATCCAGTGGGTGCATCGTCCCTCTTCAATGGGACGGCGATCGTGTCTCACAGCGTTGCCCGGGTGAGACCAAACTAACCAGGCAGCAAGCCATATATAGTTGATTAATCTTAAATGCCAGGGCTCACCTGTGATTTTTGTTAGCGTTAACTACCGAGTTGGTCCACTTGGCTTCCCGCAAGGAGCCGAAGCCGGGGTTAAGAATGCTCTCAACCTTGGGCTCAAGGACCAACTTGCTGGATTACAATGGATCCAAGCCAATATTGGATTATTTGGAGGTGATAAAACTAAGGTAGAGTTCACACAATGCCAACTCAGTCTCTAATGGAAATCTCCCGCTAGGCGTGTACTACTCATGCCCTAATTCGTCGTCCAACACATATTATTATGACAGGTGACCATTTTCGGGGAGAGTGCTGGCGCAACATGTATCCAGACTCATCTCCTCGGTTCCACAATTAACAAGCTAGCGCGGGCAGCTGTAAGTCTTTACCAATTTTCACCCAACAAGGCAACCAAAGCTGTTCGAAGATTATCGAGTCGAGCGCAATTGCACCGACATTTGGGCCGGAGCACAATGAGGCCTCATGGCAGCGCTTTGTTGCAGCAGTTCCGGAATGCGCGCCACTGGCAATGTCCTCGAATACATTTGACTGCTTGCTGGCCGCCAATTCGAGCACCCTCCTCCAGGCTCTCGTCACGGCGGGAATATCTGGAAATGGTGGCTTATTCCCCCCCGTCATTGATGGTCCAGGCGGCATAATTCCTCAAATTCCCTCAACTCTGACGCCCCAGACACACTTCCCGGTCATGATTGGGACGAATCTGGATGAAGGTAGCAAGTCAGGGTGCTTGTAACCAATGTCGCTGACTCCGCGTGCCCAGGTACTTTCCTCACCCCTCAAGACACGAATTCTTCGGGGAAATCTTTGAGATCATATTTGTGGCCAGCTCACCTTCCCCTCGAGGCCAAGCGGCGCTCGCCGCTGCTCTGACTGAGATATTGGCTCTGTATCCTAATGACCCGTCTGTCGGCTCGCCATTTGGTACGGGCACAAATACATTTGGTCTCGATCCGGAATATAAACAATTCGCTGCAATCTGTGAGTAGCGTGTTCTGTTCGACCCCGCCGTAATAACACCTTGGTAGTTGGGGACGTTGCCTTCGAATCCCCTCGTCGGGCATTTGCACAGTCGAGGAGCAAGGCTGGAGGGAAAGTCTTCTCTTATCATTTCACAGACCATGATGCAGTGGTCGATCCCGCATTATTCCCAGTTCCCCCAGCTCCGGGTTCTCTAGGGGGTGCGCAATATTACATATACCAATCATGACCAGAGTTGACTCGTCAGATCGATAGTTACTCATTCGAGCGAGATTGACTATGTCTTCAACACTCTTGCGAATCCTACCCCAACTGCCGTATTACTTAGTGGAATCATGCAGGACTACTGGATTTCTTTTGCCAGCAGCCTCGACCCCAACGATGGTCTCGGTAATAAGCGTATGTAACTATTCGATACTTCTTGGGCGCCCCCGCCGCTGACGCATCGTCCTTCGTTCGCAGGTCCTCAATGGGTACAGTACACCCCCAATAATCAAGTATGTCTGCCCTCTCCTTACTCCACATGTCTTTTATCGAGGGATCAGGTCTCTATGCAACTCGATGGACACCATACGACGATGATCCCAGATGATTTTCGTGCTGAGCAGATTGCGTTCATTAATGCTGACCCCCTCATATTCCATCGATAGGACATTTATCTCCTCTTCTGTATACTCCAAGTTCATACAGTATGTATCATGTTCTCGAGCGCCAGTGCGAATCAAGCGAATTGCTGACAAGCATTGTTGGTGGGCGTTCAATTTCGATTTTCAAAAAATAAATCAAGACTCGCATGGTACGCGTACTATGTGTTCGCCTAGAATTCGAAATAATCCAAGAAAGTGCCCTGATTGGGTTAAAATGATCTCCACTAAGATAACAGGCGATGGCGGCTTTAAATGACGCAGTTCGGGCCCGAATTGCGAGTCTGGGTGTTTCGCGCGCCAGATTCGAGGACAACCCTGAAAAGGTTCGGCACGACATCCGCTGGGAATGGCTTTGGTGGAGCGAGGTTGCTGGCGAAGACGACGATAGAAAATCAATCAACGCAATCAAGGAGGCCGTAGAATTCAAGTTGTTCTGGGCGGTTCCAGAGCCAGTTCATGAGATTGGGCGCGTAGGCCAATCGGGAGGAGTAGTTTGGAGGAAGAAGGCCCTCACGTGCCGGACTCGGAGTGGGAGCAAATGTGAGCTCGCGCCCTCCGCGTCGTGGGGCTGTAAGTACTAGGTACGACAGAGCCTGGGTTTTACGATGGTAAAATTAACTTTAGTTTCTTTAAAATTCTACCAACTTGTTAAGCCCATAGTTTGGCCGGGTTTGGCCATCCTTCAAAATACCCGCAATTCCAGTCATGCAATCAATTTGCATATCTGGGGTACGTGCTACACCTCACCTGGGCTTGATATAGCAGGTGCATAAAATTAACAGCTCATGGTACCGTGATGAGCATTAAATATAGAAAATACAGAACACCTGACAGCACAACGAGATCCCTCATTTGCGGGACGAGTCTAACGAGGAACGGGCAGCCTGCCAGCGTGTCTTCTATCTATGTTCATGATTTTAGTTTGGGGTTTGTATGTGGTCCGTGCCACCTGTACTTGGCTGCAGCTGGCTAAGAGTTGCGTATCGTTAATTTGACCACGAGCCACTCGGTCTTCCCGGTAGCCATGTATCTCACGTTCTTTCCCCACCTGATGTTACTCTGCGCCTCAGATTCCCTTAAAGAGGACTCGTACGAGAATATCATGATGGACAACATTGAAACCCCTCGATAATCGGTGTACATCATGATGCTGATGTCCTTGCTCTCATTGTGGCTAACCCTGGCCTCCGCAGCTCCCCAGGTCAGACTTGGGAGGACGACCCTCATTGGTAGTGATTTCACTGCCTCTGGGTTGAATTCTTTGGTGGTTCGTTTGTTATATATCCAGCCCGGAGTCCCGTTTCTTATCACGCCGATCGTCAGCCATTCCATTTGCGAAACCGCCCATTGGAAATCTCCGTTTCCAACCGCCAGTTCTTACAACGACATTGAGTGGTCCGACGTTTGATGCTAGCAATTTCGGCGCAGGTTGTCTTCAGACGGTCCCCCTTATAGTTGGTGCGTGAATCGCAACTGATAATTCTTGGTAGGCCCTACCTCCGAACCTGGTCTCCGAGGATTGCTTGACATTGAATGTCTTCCGCCCCGTTGGACTGCATGCTAATGCATCTATCCCCATTCTCTTCTGGATCTACGGAGGTATGCTCGTGAATACCATGTCGGACATTTGGCCTCTGACTGCGCTTTAATTAAATATTAAGGCGGGTTCGTAAGTGAGTGACTTGATCCTATATCATTGCCCTCGGTTTCATGGCATATTCATCCAGTGGGTGCATCGTCCCTCTTCAATGGGACAGCAATCGTCTCTCACAGTGTTGCCCGGGTGAGACCAAACCAACCAAACAGCAAATCATATACCAGTCAATTAATTTCGAATGCCAGGGATCACCTGTGATTTTGCCAGTGTCAACTACCGAGTTGGTCCACTCGGATTCCCGCAAGGAGCCGAGGCTGGGGTTAGGAAGGCTCTCAACCTTGGACTCAAGGACCAGCTTGCTGGATTACAGTGGATCCAAGCCAATATTGGATTATTTGGAGGCGATAAGACTAAGGTAGAGTTCCCGCACGCTAACTCGGCCTTTGCCTGTTTCTAATGTAAATCTCCCACTAGGTTTGTGCTCGTGCCTTAAAGCCCTAGTTCGTCATTCAATACATACTATCATGACAGGTCACCATTTTCGGAGAGAGCGCTGGTGCGACATCCATTCAGACTCACCTCCTCGGCCCTACGATAAATGGGCTAGTGCGGGCAGCTGTGAGTTCTCAGCGATTTCCATTCAACAAGGTAGTAAAAGCTATTTGAAGATTATCGAGTCGAGTGCAATTTCGCCAACATTCGGGCCGGAGCACAATGAGGCCTCGTGGCAAGCCTTTGTTGCGGCCGTCCCAGAATGCGCGCCGCTGGCAATGACCTCGAATACATTTGACTGCCTGCTGGCCGCCAATTCGAGCACCCTCCTCCAGGCTCTCGTCACGGCAGGAATATCTGGAAATGGTGGTTTATTCTCGCCCGTCATTGACGGCCCAGGCGGCGTGCTTCCTCGAATCCCCTCAACTCTGACACCCCAGACACACTTCCCGGTCATGATTGGGACGAATCTGGACGAAGGTAGCAAGTCAGGGTGTTTGTAACCAATGTCGCTGACTCCGTGCGCTCAGGTACTTTGTTTACCCCTCAAGACACGAATTCTTCGGAGGAAATATTTGAGACCATATTTGTGGCCAGCTCTCCTTCCCCCCGAGGTCAAGTGGCGCTCTCCGCTGCTGTAACTGAGATATTGGCTCTGTATCCTAATGACCCGTCTGTCGGCTCGCCATTTGGTACGGGTACAAACACATTCGGTCTTGATCCGGAATATAAACGATGTGCTGCAATCTGTGAGTAACGCTGTTCTGTTCAACCCTGCCGTAATAATACCTCGGCAGTTGGAGACTTTGTCTACCAATCCCCTCGTCGGGCATTTGCACAATCGAGGAGCAAGGCTGGAGGAAGAGTCTTCTCTTATCATTTCATAGACCCTGATGCAGTGGTCGATCCTGCGTTATTCCCAGCTCCCCCAGCTCCGGGCTCTGCTGGAAGTGCGTAATATTTTATATACTAATCATGGCTAGAGCTAACTCGTCAGATCAATAGTTACTCACTCGAGCGAGATTGCCTATGTATTCAATACTCTCGCGAATCCTACCCCGACTGCCGTATACTTAGTGGATCATGCAGGATTACTGGATCTCTTTCGCCAGTAGCCTCGATCCCAACGACGGTCTTGGCAATAAGCGTATTTGACCATTCAATCCCTCTGGTGTCCCCGCTGCTGACCGCCCTCCTTTATCTACAGGCCCCCAATGGTCACAGTACACCCCCAATAATCAAGTACGTTTATCCTCCCCCTACTCCACATATCTTTTATCGAGGTGTATGAGGTTCTTATGCAACTCAATGGGCATAATACGACGATGATCTCAGATGATTTTCGTGCTGAGCAGATTGCGTTCATCAATGCAGACCCCCTTGTATTTCATCGATAGGACGTTTATCCTCCCACTTTTGTATATTCCATGCTGTATGTACCATATTCCCGAGCACCAGTGCGAACGAAGCTGACAGGCGTGTTGGAGTTTGAGGCAATTGACACAAAGTCGTAGAATCAGGTGGCGTTCAATTTCGATTTTCAAAAAAAAAATAATCAGGGCCCGCATAGTACTACGGGCACGCGCCCGCCTGGAATTCCAATAATCCGAGAAAAGGACCACTGCACCTGCGACAAGTGCTTTGGCTGGGTTAAAATTATCTCTGCTGAGACAACAGCTCACGGTGTTGACGCAGTCTGGGGCTCAAACTGCGAGTCTGGGTGTTTCGCGTGCTACCTTCAGGGTTGTCGAAGAGATCTGATGTGACATCCGCTGAGAACGACTTTGGTGAAGCTAGGTTGCAATTGAAAACGACGACAATGATGAATCATTCAACCGACGCGGTCGAAGGGGTCATAGAGTGGTCCTGAGACATGGCTGTCCGCAGGTTGAGTGCACCGTACCCTAAACGCATACTGGTGGTTTCGGAGACGATTTATGAGATTGGGCGCGTGAGTAAAACTTAGAACCAACCGATACCGCACCAGCAAGTATTGGACTTGATATCAGAGAGGGAAATGAAGGGTAGTACGAGGATAGCCCTGGGCGGTGGGTGCTGGTACGGCTGGTGTTTGTGGCCGGCAAATATGTGTGGCCACTGGTCTCCATACTTGTGTGCGGGACCGCGGCAAAGGCCTAGGCGGATCCTACCTCGCGGCGGATGTAGTACTATATGATATTGGCCACTGGCCAATTGGCACATCGACCCCGTGACCGCGAATGTTTGAATGTCGGACAATTGAACCCCCTCTCTCCCTCTCTCACCATCACGACCGTTATGAACTCTCCAATCATGTCCTCAGGCTATCATTACTATAATGAATCAGACAACGACCCAATAGTAACAATTAATTCCCCACTCGCGCTAGGTGACATTGAAAATCCAAGAAATGCCGCTAGACGCCCTTGAAGGGCGAACTTAAGCGTCTAGCCATACCAGGTGACCCGGTGTGATTTTCAACCGTTTGTTTGTGATCTCTACCGCAACAAACGGTTGAAAATCACTCCTGCTGGTTGGTACTACCCTCGTCCTATTGACAAGTCCCACCAACATGTCACAACCTGCAGAGTTGGAAGGGGCCACTGTCGACGAGGTCCGCAACTTGAAGTCTTCAGTCACCAAGATAGGGGCGGAGATTTCTGTCAAGATATCTATGCGAGAAATGATTGGTGGTTTGTCCCCATCCAAATTACCAGGATTCAAACATTTTTATTCATGGGAGCAGGCGTCTTGGCCATACAGAAACAGCAACAATCTCTGGTCGAAGAGGTCCGCAAACTAAGCAATAATCAAGCCGCCACCACAGCTGGGCTAGCGGGGGTCAAGGTCGGTCCTCGGCGTTCTCCAGGGCAAGTGGCTGCAAGCCTTTTGGTAACTAATTATATGGCCCCACGTTTCAGGATAACCAAGCCGCTTTTTCGGGTAGGCTAGGTGTCGTTGAAGGGGTGCTCCGTGGCCCCAGTGACTTGGGGTGAGTCTTTAGCATTGAGTCGGTGGCCCACTTTTTCATGTGGCCACCTAGGACAAACAGCCCGAGGCCACCAGGCTCAATGTCATCGAAACATCCATCGAGAAGGCAAGCATTCTAACAGCGTTTCAAATTAACTTTCCGCTAATTAAATGGTTTGGCCACGCTTCAGAATACCCAGGCCATTGTGACTAACCGCATTCGCAATCTCCTTGACCACGCTATACAGGACCTTGGATTGGCCAAGCACGGTTCCGATGTACGCTCGCCAGTCGCAAGAGGTGGTCGCTGTGCCACATAAGTAGACGCAAGTTGAAGCGGGTGCTGGAACATACCGGTGAGTGCATTGCAGGTCATATATCAAATACCCTTAGTAGTTGAGAGCAGCACAACCTCCGTTTCCAGCATCAATGGATGTGATATAGTAGTCGCACACCACGACTCTACGTGCATATATCTAACCTTCAATATTGTTGTGTCGTGGTCTGAGATAGCTTTCAATCTTACCTTCAAGGTTCATTCCAGTGACTCGGTTTTGGTCGCGCTGGCCGATGTTGGTGTCGCACCTCGTCATTTCAGATAAAGCATGGCTAGCCCTTGGAGTGGCAGCCTCATCGTTTTTGGATCCTAAGGAACGAATTGGGGTCGTTGAGACAGGCAGATACGTGTGTTAAAACCGCCGGGAGCGAATCCAGGCCAGACTTGGAGTTGGTAGATGTAATACCCGGGGGCCGCATTGTCAGATTCAGGGTGAAGGGGTATTCTATATTCTCAAGTTGATACTTATGCACATTTTGAGATACTGCAATCGAAGAAACGGGGCGGAATCGATAAATTTCCTGACTGAAGATATAGACTGGGTGGATGGCGCCGCGAGAGCAAACGCATGCGGCATGCCAAATATGGGAAATAGAGGTAAATAGGCGTGCGCAATGGAATTCGCCGCGCGACTTCTCGTTTGGGCTGAAGCTGAAGACTTGAGATCTTGAGAGCTAACCTGGACAATGTGGCTTCGATATAAGTATCCGCAAAAATGTTTTGAGGCTGCCAGACAGGATGGACCTGCTCAGTTGAACAGCCGCGCTTTCAAGTTGTAGAGTGTTTCACCGGCTATGACCCAACCCGAATGCCGGCTCGAAAGAAGCGATAAATTTGGCTGAGGGGACAAATAAAAGAACGAATTTACTACGGGATTCGCAACATGACACGCTGGGGCAGGAACGATCTCCCTTTGCTATCGCGGGGCTATCCCACACAGTCCATATAATCTCTACGTCCTATTTCTGGCTCTTAGAAAGAAGGTCTATCATACGATAATACACTGGGGTCTAAGTAGTATGTACTCCCATGTTCCCGCCATTTCATTAGTTTCCTCTTGCTCCTAGATTCCTTCGCGGGTGCCCAGTCTCTGGATAAGCATTGTTCCGTTTTCTCTCGAAAGCCCCTCTCCCTGTTTATATTCTAACTCGTTTCAAAATTCACACCGACCGATCTTAGTTTTACCGCTTGCGCTGGTCATTCGTTCTACTGGCCGAAAAGACGATCGAGAGCCTACAGAATATACCCATCATTTTTCCTGGTTGAATATTCAAAAGCACGCCGGCACTACAAGCCTGATAGTGTTTGCTCTGCAGTGCCTGGATCAAGCGGCACATAGCCAGTACGTTACCGCTACCATCTGGTGCAATTGCAATTGTCGCTATTGAAAACGGTACTGTTCCGAAATGAAACACTAGTATTTCTGTTGTCGATCAATTTTCAGGCACTAAAAGCCATACAATCTGAGAAACAAATATGGCGATGGTGATTGAGCATTGAATAACCATCAAACTATCCACCAATATAACAGCTGTGCAAGAATTAACGCGGGAAACAGCCGTAGGGTTCGAGGTGAGTGCTCTTATTGTAACCGTGCCTTTCCCAACACTCCGAGCTCCGACCCTAGAGGGCTGCGGATTCCGCTCTTTCTGGTCTATATGGTTCTGCCAGTGGTCACGCGATGGGTCAATTTGCAAGTCCGGGGTACGTGCTACACCCGTCAGGAAGATCGACAAATCGACTCGATATGATAGGTGTGTAAAATTGACAATTCATGATGCCGTTATGGGCATTAAATATAGGTCATCCGACAGCACAACGAGATCCCTCATTTGCAGGGCACTGGGTCTTCTGTCTTCATCCACAATTTTAATTTGAGGCTTGTATGTGGCGTGCGCCAATACTCAACTTCAGGTGTAGTGCATTGTTATTAGTCAATTTGTCGGCGAGCCACTCTGAGTCGGCATTCCTAGTAGCCGTATATCTCACGTTCTTTTCCCACTTGGTGTTTCTCCTACTAATTCTGTGCCTCAGATTCCCTCGCAACTCACTTCGAATCGCACCCGAGCCTAGAATGTACCTTCCGATCCATTGGTTCTTCTGCATATCAAGTTAAAAGGAACTCGTACGGGAATATCGACGACACCGAAACCCCTCGTTAATAGGCTTACATTGCGATGTTGATATCCTTGCTCTCATTGTGGCTGACCCTGGCCTCCGCAGCTCCCCAGGTCAAACTTGGGGGAACAACCCTTGTTGGTAGTGATTTCACCGCCTCTGGGGTTGAATTCTTCGGTGGTTAGTTTATTTACATGTCCGGCCCGAGGTCCCGTTTCTCACTGTGGCCGGTCTTTAGCTATCCCGTTCGCGAAACCACCCATCGGAAATCTCCGTTTCCAACCACCAGTTCTTACAACGACATTGAGTGGTCCGACATTTGATGCTAGTAACTTCGGCGCAGGTTGTCTTCAGACGGTCACCCCCTCAATAGTCGGTGCGCGGATTAAACTGACAACTCTTGGTAGGCCCTACCTCCGAACCTGGTCTCCGAAGATTGCTTGACGCTAAATATCTTCCGCCCCGCTGGACTGCCTGCTGATGCATCTCTCCCAATTCTCTTCTGGGTCTATGGAGGTACGCTCGTGAATACCGTATTCAATATTTGGCCTCTGACAACGCTATGATTAAATATCAAGGCGGCTTCGTGAGTAAGTAGCTCGATCTTGAACTCATTGACCCTGGTTTCATGGCGTATTCGTCCAGTGGGTGCATCGTCCCTCTACAATGGGACAACAATCGTCTCTCATAGTGTTTCCCGGGTGAGACAGAACCAACCAAGCAGCAAATCATATACCAGTCGATTAATTTTGAACGCCAGGGATCACCTGTGATTTTTGCCAGTGTCAACTACCGAGTTGGTCCACTCGGCTTTCCACAAGGAGTCGAAGCTGGGGCTAAGGGGGCTCTCAACCTTGGACTCAAGGACCAGCTTGCTGGATTACAGTGGATCAAAGCTAATGTTGGATTATTTGGAGGTGATAAAACTAAGGTAGAGTGTCCGTATGCCAACGCGGCCTTCACCTACATATCTCTAATGTAAATCTCTCACTAGGTCTGTGCTACCTTAACATCTCTAGTTCATCATTCGATACATATTATCATGACAGGTCACCATTTTCGGAGAGAGCGCTGGTGCAACATCTATCCAGACCCACCTGCTCACTTCTACGATAAATGGGCTAGTGCGAGCGGCTGTAAGTTCTTAATAGTTTCCACCGAACAAAGTGGCCAAAGCTATTTGAAGATTATCGAGTCTACTGCGATTACGCCGACGTTCGGGCTGGAGCACAATGAGGCCTCATGGCAAGCCTTCGTTGCGGCAGTCCCAGAATGCGCATCATTAGCAATGTCCTCGGATACATTTGATTGCCTGCGGGCCGCCAATTCGAGCACCCTTCTCCAGGCTCTCACCACAGCGGGGATACTCGCAAACACTACCTTATTCACACCTGTTATTGACGGCCCAGGTGGTGTGCTTCCTCATCACTGGGCGGAGGATAGATAATGAAAGTCACTAATTCCCTCACTCAGAAGTAAGTTATATTCGCCTAATTATAAGACATTTTCATTTGATTTGGAGTGAATACCACCATTCATGGTGAAAATTGAGTGAATGTGTTTCATTTACTATCTGTCCACGGTTTTTCATTGCATTCTGAGTGAAAAAGATTGGATTGTCACCACATTCTTGTATCATTTTCCATATCCAATGAGGTGATTTTTATTGAAACTTTCACTTAGGATAGATGGACTTTCATTTAGGACAGATAGATTTTAATATGAAATAAATTGTTTGATATCAAAACATTTATATCTACTTCGAAGAGGGACTAATAGAATGTAGCAAGGATGTAGTGGTTAACTATTAATAAGGGGCATGTGTTGAGATACAAGCTCACCTACAGTATTTGACTTAGGATTAATGTCCGCTTTATGATTACATAAGCGCGCCCAGTCTTTTACATTCGTAGATTGTCTCTCAATCATAAACAATATCACTACTCATTATACATTTCTAATAATATCTATTTAATCTCCCATCTACTTCATCCACTGCCAATAGGTTATGGGCCCTGGGCAACCTACGATGTCGTCATCTTGGTCTCTTGAAGTTCCGAATGTGAATCTCGAAGACAATGGTTCAAACTGGCTTACCTATAAGGAAAGGTTAATATGGACTCTGACTCACCAAGGACTCGAACGACATCTGTACGGAACCGCGCAGAAGCTTGAAGAGCTTCTCGAGGTAGATGGGAAATGGTTCAACAAAGAAGAACCTACGAAATCGCTCGACAGAAAGGAAATCAGAGAGCACGAAACGAAAATCGATATTTTTGTGCAACAGGAGGCAACGGCTCGCGAGTTATCTACCAAACAGTCAGCCAATACACTTTCCTTCGAATATACAAGGAAAAGACCTTCGCAAAACTCTGGATAAAACTTGTCAGCCTTTTCGAGGATGAAGAAACCTTTGCGGCCACCTTGCGATCCATCCGAATGCATGCCGAAAAACGCGTCGAAAACGCGATGGTAATTGCTGAGAAAGGAGGGGAAGAATCCGAGGAGAAGCTGAAGGAAAAGAGTGAGGAATCGCGCTCGAGCGCGGGGAATGCTCGCGACGCTGAATGCTATAGGAGAGGAGGAGAAGGAGATGGTCAGGAACCACAGGAAGAGAAAACGACGGACACCGACGAAGAGTCGGATATACCCCGCGCGAAGATCTCATACCCCCGTGAAGAAACCCTGCCCAATCCACTCCAGGACCCTCGCCGCGCACCGTCGATCGAATCCCCAAGAGTCGAAACTCATATGGCGTCAATCTTGCTAATAAACCGTTGAAAATCCATCTTGAAGCGTCGAATGCATGCGAAGCGTCGACGAAAAACGCGAATCCTCCGGAAATCACAGCAGATAGAGAAGACGAACCAAATTTTATTGAAGAACAAGAATATACAATACAGTATCAATGCCCCGGATCTCAGAAAAGCGAACCAGAAACGGCCGAAGGCCATAATACAGGTCTTGATGGAGATTCCGCGGATAACAGGAGCTGTAGGCCAGAAAAGCGATCAGTAACGGTCGAAGGGAACACCTACCTTGATAGGAATAACCTCCCAGAAGCTCGAACCGTCCAGATCGAGGGGAAGAGAATGCCCAACATCTCCAATACCCCCAGGCCAGCCACCGAAAATGAAACCATCGAATCGCCGCGCGCGTATAGGCACAATTTAAAGCCCTTGGAAGCCGCTTTCGAACGGTCCAGGAATCAGCCAAAACCGCCGGAAAATGACTGGGGAACGGACGCACCTTCGTCCAAGCCACTCAGCCAAACCACCAAGGTCCGTTCGGGCGAACCGCCGGACGTGAATAGGCGCGATTTAGAGCCCTTAGGAGCCGCTATCGAACGGTCTAGTGATCAGGGAAAACCGCCGGAAAATGGTCGCACAATGGACGCACCTTCGTCCAGACCACACAGGCAAAGCACCGAAATCCGTTCGGACAAACCGCCGGACGTAAATAGGCGCAAACCGAAGCCCTATAGGACCGCTATCGAACGGTCTAGGAATCAGCCAAAACCGCCGAGGAACGGTCGCGCAACGGACTCACCTTCGTCCAGCCCCAACATCAACCTTCCCAGATCTCAACCAGATTCCCCAGCTCATCGGACTATCAAAGCGACCCCAGAAGCGACCCGGAATCGCCTACCCGCCGCGCCTTTCGTGGCAAGGAGCCTCCAGGATCTTCCAAAGAGTCAACAAGCGATACCTCAGAGCTAGGAGGAGTCAACCCCCGAGACTGCAAGAGGATGCCTGATGGAAAAGGGAAGTCAGAAGGGCATTCAACAGAGGGTACTCACCTTCTCGCGTCGATCACCAGAGTTGAACCTCGAGGAAGCGTCCAAGAGGAACCAACCATCGATCAGTCAGCAGTCAAACGTCCAAATCGGGACATTTCGACTTCGAAAATCATTCACACTCGTTTTGATCATCTCAAAATGATTCAATACATTCTTTTGTTATATCAGGTATACTCTACCTACTTACAATCTCAAATACCTCCATTTCGCTTGAGGGGAAGTGTTGAGATACAAGCTCACCTACAGTATTTGACTTAGGATTAATGTCCGCTTTATGATTACATAAGCGCGCCCAGTCTTTTACATTCGTAGATTGTCTCTCAATCATAAACAATATCACTACTCATTATACATTTCTAATAATATCTATTTAATCTCCCATCTACTTCATCCACTGCCAATAGCATGTACTGATGGAGACGGCGGGTCCTGGTGGAGATGCGGATGGAAGACGCGAGCATTGGCAAGGTCGTGCTGGGGGGGGGATAGGTTGCGCTGGGGGTAGGGATTAGTGGACGGTCATCAAGGAATACTAGCGATATACCTAGTGCATGAGCGTCGACGGAGAAGGCGAGTCCCGGTGGAGGGGCCTGCATACAAATGCAGATGGAAGATGTGACTCCGAGTGAGTATTGACAAGGTCGCGCTGGAGGGTGGAAGTTAGTGGACAGTCATCAAGGAATAGTGATATACCTAGCGGGCACTGGTGGACAAGGCCAACCTCTAGGAATGGCAAGCGCTGGCGGGGTTCGGCCATGGGGGAAATGAGCGTGGCGCGTTGGGAGCAATGCACAGGAAGTGCTCGAGTTTGGGGGCTGAGGGTGTTGCTGTAGTGGTGGGGCGTTAGCAGGATCACGCTGGAATAACAGAGAGCCATGCTGATGAGAGCAATCACCAATCAAGAGGGCGAGCATCGGCAAGGGGGCGAGCACCAATTGAATGGGAAAGTGGTGGCACCCTGAGGATAGTGTCCGTGGAGCGCCCAGAATCACACTGAGGGCCGGGAGGTATTGCTGTGGTGGGAAGGTGTCGACAGGCCCACGGTTAGCGCATTTTTCTGGGAAGTGTGGACCGCTTTTCTGAGCTGCGGATGCTTGCCAAGGAATAACGACATACCTGGTAGGGCACCAGTGGGCGGGGCCGGCATGTTGAAGTTGCATCAGTAGTTGTGCAGGCAGCCTAGGTGGGGTGGTGTGACGAAGGTGGGGTGGCAACAGCAGGTGGGCTGTTGGGAAAAGCCTGAAGGCATAATGAGTTAAGATATTGGGACACGCGTACCGTGGGCGCCATCGTCCTCCCCACAGGAGTGCTGAGATTCTAACATCCCACATAGAGTCTGAGAAACACTCCGTTGACGCCGTGGTTGAACGTTGAACGCTGAGCGCTGAGCATTGATGGTGATACAATTGAGCAAGTTACAAAGTTTGAACATGAGTCACGGAAGATATCGTCACACAATCACAATTCATGTTATTTTTTCTAAGTCCCTCTTTACCACAATGCACATTGCACACTGATGGACGTCTCAGGGAGTTCTCAACACTCAACAGCATGAACAAGACAAGTACGTCCTTCTCCTCCTTGGCTCCCTCAGCGCTTGCCCGCTTCCCGACTTTCCACCTGTGGCACGCAACACAACACGGCAACTCGCTCACCCTCCTCTATGGCACTACTCGCGCATGCTCCCACAGCCGCACCTCGACCTTTTGAAGCACCTGTCTGCTCGTGCGCGCCCCTGCTAGCATCCCTTTTGCAACGCCCTCACTTGCACATTATCTGCACGCTCACGCCCTCACTAGCAATAGCAGATGGCAGAATCTGTTCCGAATGTAGACGAGGTGTGCTCATCATGTCTTGCCCCAGACCAGCTAACCTCTTCCTACAGCACGACACCTATGTCAACACTGGGTGCTCCCCCTCCCCATTCTTACCCGGCCTCAACCACCACCTGCCGTTACCCTCACTGGCTTCTAGTGACAACGACCACTGGCAGGCGTCGCAAGATGACGAATGGGATAACGGGATGACAACCCCAAGAGATAACAAGGTGGCGACATCGTGGCGAGGGGAGGAAATGGTCTAGGGTATGACGAGGCAGCGCCGCAGCCTACAGCGCACCAGTTGTGCATCGCCCGCTCTACTGATGTACAAGGCTCAATCTGCGTGGCTACAACTCGGCGAAGCCGCCCCTCCCGCCGACTCGTCCACCTTCCTGCCCTCTACCATTAACCACTCCCCTATAGCAAACACGCTAACCAGCCAGGTGGCCACAGACACAGTCACGCTCCCCATTCCGTCCCTACGCCTGAATGCCCCCACATCACCTGCGCACTCTCCGGCCACGCCTCCACCTCCATAACCCACAGCCCCCCATCCATACCACACCTCAAAAGTCAGGATATGCATTCTACCAAGCCGCGAGAGTGCGAAGTTCGTATCCCGTGACTACGATTCAATCAAATGCGCTCATCCCTATTGCCACCAGCCACGTGTGCCGCTGGATTATCCCGCTGTATGACACATGCACCTACATCCCCATGACCTCATTCTCGTTTGCTCGGAGTGCCAGCTCTCTCGCTGTCCCACTTCCGGGGGAGCGCGTAAGGTACACACTTACTCACCGCTTGCCACCTCCCTCTCTTGTAAATGAGAGAGTTGGAGGTGTAATGGTTTGATGCACCCCCTCCACCCTCGTGACCCCGTTCGCCACGTCAATTGACGCGTGCAATGATGTCGCGAGGCCAAACGGGGGAGCATGAACCGCGAGAAACTCGAATGTCCCGCGCATCCTCCGCCCCACAACCGCCAAGGGACGATTGCGCGATTAACGCCCCGCAACTATCTGGGTACTGTCTCTTGCGAGCCCGAATATCTAGTTTTTACTTGCATAAAATATATCTACCAGTAGGACAGCTTTCGGTTCGCTACAAATTCCCTTCAGATTTAAATGAATTTATTAGTGAATTAATGCCTATGGTGAAAATTGTTTGATAATTGCTACATCTCGAAATATGAGTGATTTCTATTTCACTCAGCTATCACTATGTAACTAGGTGAAATGTAAATATCACTCAGGGGGAGGATGACTTTCACTGTCTTTCCTTTGTTCAGTGTCAAATCCCCTCAACTCTAACGCCCCAGACACACTTCCCGGTCATGATCGGGTCCAATCTGGATGAAGGTAGCAAACCAAAGTGCTTGTAAACAACGTCGTTGACTCCGTGCGCCCAGGCACTCTGTTCACCCCCCAAGACATAAATTCCTCAGAGGAAATATTTGAGACTATATTTGTGGCTAGCTCACCTTCCGCTCGAGGCCAAGGGGCACTCACTGCTGCCGTAACTGAAATATTGGCTCTGTATCCTGATGACCCATCCGTCGGCTCGCCGTTTGGTACGGGCACAAATACATTCGGTCTCAACCCGGAATATAAACGATTCGCTGCAATCTGTGAGTAACAGTTTTTCAGTTCCGAGTCGACCCCGCCATAATAACGTCTCGGCAGTTGGAGACTTCGTCTTCCAATCTCCTCGTCGGGCATTTACGCAGTCAAGGAGCAAGGCTGGAGGAAAAGTCTTTTCTTATCATTTCACAGACCCTGATGCAACAATTGATCCCTCCTTGACCCCAATTCCCCCAGCTCCAGGCTCCCTCGGAAGTGCGTAACATTTCATGTGCTAATCATGATCAGAGTCGGCTCATCGGGGCGATACTAGTTGCCCATTCAAGCGAGATTGACTATGTTTACAACACTCTTGCGAATCCCACCCCGACCGCCATATCACTCAGTGGAATCATGCAGGACTACTGGATCTCTTTTGCCAACAGCCTCGACCCCAACAACGGTTTTGGTAATAAGCGTATGTTACCACTAGCATTCAATACCTTTAGTGCCCCCACCGCTAACATCCCCCCCATCTATCTACAGGTCCTCAATGGGCACAGTATACGCCCAATAACCAAGTGCATCTATCCACTCCCTACTCCATATATGCCTCTTATCAAATACATCAGGTTCTTATGCAACTCAACGGACACAATACTGTTACAACGGTTCCCACCCCTATCTTTTTCCTTTGTTCACCGATTCCCTTTGTTTAACTATGCTTACATTGTTCTCTGATTCTACATCGTTCTATCGCATGTCCAACACATGCCTCTATTCTTAGATACTGACTCATCCATGATGTCATAGCTGACTGAGCTTCAACAGCTCTTTTACCTTACATTGTCTTATGTTCCCATTGTACTATATTCTCGCGCCTCATAGTCTCAGTATATAAACCCTAGGTACATTGGCTGTATTCCCTATCTTGACCTAGGCAATACTACACCCTTTACCTTTGAACCTTGATCACTGAACTCTGATACCCAAGTCAAAGCCTGACTTGGAGTGACTATAGTCTTGTTGGTGTTGACCCAAGACTCTGACTAGAACCTCTGGACGATATTCGACGCTTGAACCTTGGTAAAGGCACTCCACCTTAACAAATACGACAATGGTTCCAGATGATTTCCGTGCTAAGCAGATTGCATTCTTTAACACTGACCCCCTTGTATTCCATAGATAGGATGTTTCCTCTCTTGTATATTTCACACTGTATGTATTGTATCCTGAACACCAATGTAAATGCTGTTGTTGGAATTTGGACCAAATTCAGGCACTGTTTACGGATAGGGTCAACCCATTAGCCCGAGATATCAACAAGAACAAATGTGTACCATCTATAATCATGACCGCGACGAGCGTCCAACTTGGCAACAACTTGAAGGCTTGTGCAATTCATTTCTTTCAACTTCGAAGTTCACAAAACCAAATCTGTTGATTGGATTTTTTCTCCCCGTTTTTTTGGTCATGCTATTCGTCGGGGCTCTCGGCGTCTGTGCGGGTCCCAGCACGCGAACCATCCCTGTACTATGCCTGTAACCGAACCCTCCAGCGACGGATCTGCAGATTTCCCTTCTTAATATAATAACTGTACATGAACTAGTAGCCTTAGGGGTGCCGAGGCCTCCTATTTGAGGTGAGTGGAATGGACTCTCATTGCAATCACGCTTTTCCTAACACCCCAAGTCCCGACCCCAGAAGGTTTTAAAACTCCATTCTTCTGGTTCATGTGGTTTTGCCAGTGGTCATGCGATGAGTTGATTTGTAAGTCTGGGGTGAGTGCGCAGGTATATAAAATTAGCAGTTCATAGTGTCATCATGTGCTAAATATAGGTCGTCTAACGGCACAGCCAGATTCCTCGTTTTTAGAGCACCATGGGGTGGGGTAGGTCTTCTATCTCTGTTTACAATTCCAGTCTGAGGCTTGTATGTGGCCTACATCCGTGCTTGGCTGCAGGAGTAGCGTATTGTTAATTAAATTTGTCCACGAGCCACTCGGCATTCCTAGTACTAGCCGTATATCTCACGTTCTTTTCCCACCTAGTGCTTCTCCTGCTAACTCTGCCTCATATTCCCTCGCAACTCGCTGTGAATCGCGCCCAAGAGCCACTGGAAAACACCTTCCGACTCATTTGCTCTTCCGCGCATCAAGTTAAAAGGAATTCGTGCAGGAATATAGGCGATATCGAAACCTCTTAATAATAGGCTTACATCGCGATGCTGATATCCTTGCTCTCATTGTGGCTGACCCTGGCCTCCGCAGCTCCCCAGGTCAGACTTGGGGGAACGACTCTTGTTGGTAGCGATTTCACCGCCTCTGGGGTTGAATTCTTCGGTGGTTCGTTTACATATCTAGCCTGGGGTCCCGCTCCTCATTGTGGCTGGTCTCTAGCTATCCCATTTGCAAAACCGCCTGTTGGAAATCTCCGTTTCCAGCCGCCAGTTCTTACAACGGCGTTGAGTGGTCCAACGTTTGATGCCAGCAACTTCGGCGCAGGTTGTCTTCAGACGGTCGTCCCCCTTTTCAATTACCGTGTGAGTCGTAGCTGACGGTTCTTGGCAGGCTCTACCTCCGAACTTGGTCTCCGAGGATTGCTTGACACTGAATGTCTTCCGCCCCGCTGGGCTGCATGCTAATGCATCTCTCCCGGTTCTCTTCTGGATCTATGGGGGTACGCTCGTGAATACCCTATCGAGCATTTGGCCTCTGACAACGCTATAATTAAATATCAAGGTGCATTCGTGAGTGAGTAACTTGATCTTGGAGTCATTGACCCCGGTTTCATTACGCATTCATTCAGTGGGTGCATCATCCCTTTACAACGGGACAGCAATCGTGTCTCACAGTGTTGCCCGGGTGAGATCAACCAACCAAGCAGCAAATCATATATCGGCTGATTAATTCCGAATGGCAGGGATCACCCGTGATTTTCGCCAGTGTCAACTACCGAGTTGGTCCACTCGGCTTTCCACAAGGAGCCGAGGCTGGGGCCAAGGGGGCTCTCAACCTTGGACTCAAGGACCAGCTTGCTGGATTACGGTGGATCCAAGCCAATATTGGATTATTTGGAGGCGATAAAACTAAGGTAGAGTTCCCAACACGGTCTAGGCCTATCTCTAATCTCCCACTAGGTTTATGCTCGTGCCTTGTTAGCCCTAGCTCGTCATTGAATGCATATTATCATCACAGGTCACCATTTCCGGAGAGAGTGCTGGTGCGACATCCGTCCAGACTCACCTCATCAGCTCCACGACAAATGGGCTAGTGCGGGCAGCCGTAAGTTTTCATAGTTTCTACTCAACAACATAGTCAAAGCTATTTGAAGATTATCGAGTCGACTGCAATTACGCCGATATTCGGGCCGGAGCACAATGAGGCCTCGTGGCAAGCCTTTGTTTCGGCGGTTCCAGAATGCGCGCCATTGGCAACAACCTCGGATACATTTGACTGCCTGCGGGCCGCCAATTCGAGCATCCTTCTCCAGGCTTTCGCAACAGCGGAGATACTTGGAGCCTCATTTTCTCCCGTGATCGACGGACCAGGCGGCATAATTCCTCAAATCCCCTCAACTCTGACGCCCCAGACACACTTCCCGGTCTTAATCGGATCAAATCTGGATGAAGGTAGCAAACCGAAGTGTTCATAAGCAATGTCGTTGACTCCCTGCGCCCAGGCACTCTGTTCACCCTCCAAGCTACGAATTCCACGGAGGAAATATTTGAAAGTATATTTGCAGCCAGCTCACCTTCCGCTCGAAGCCAAGGGGCACTCACTGCTGCTGTAAATGAGATATTAGCTCTGTATCCTAATGACCCATCTATTGGCTCGCCATTCGGTACAGGCACAAACACATTTGGTCTCAATCCGCAATATAAACGAGCCGCTGCAATCAGTGAGTAATGCTGTTCTATTTGACTCCGCCGTAATAACATCCCAATAGCTGGAGACTTTATCTTCCAATCCCCCGCCGAGCATTTACACAATTGAGGAGCAAGGCTGGAGGAAAAGTCTTCTCTTACTATTTCACAGACCCCGATGCAGTCATCGATCCCTCCTTGACCCCAATTCCACCAGTTCCAGGCTCTCTTGGAAGTGCGCGATATTTCACATACCAATCATGACCAGAGTTAGCTCATCAGGACAATAGTTGCTCATTCGAGCGAGATCGACTATGTGTTCGGCGTTCTTGCGAATCCTACCCCGACCGCCATATCACTCAGCGGAATCATGCAGGACTACTGGATCTCTTTTGTCAACAGCCTCGACCCCAACGACGGTCTCGGTAATAAGCGTATGCAACTATTTAATGCCTTTGGCGTCCCTACTGCTGACAACAACTTCCTTCATTTGCAGGTCTTCAATGGGCGCAGTATACTCCCAGCAACCAAGTATGTCTACCCTCTCCCTGCTCCACATGTCTTTGATCGAATGCATCAGGTTTCTATGCAACTCAATGGGCACAATACGACAATGATTCCGGACGATTTCCGTGCTGAGCAGATTGCATTCTTGAATGCCGACCCTCTCGTATTCCATAGATAGGATGTTTCCTCTCTTGTACATTTCACGCTGCATGTATTATATCCTAAGCACCAACGCAAATTAGGCGAGCCGTTGTTGGAGTTGGGTCCAGACTCCAAAATTCAAATTCAAGCAATTGACACGCTTGAAGTTATATAAGGTCAACCCACTGTTAGCCCGAGATATTAACAAGAACAAACGTGTACCATCTATAACCACGACCGCGACGAGCGTCCAACAACTTGAAGGCTTGTGCGGCAACTCGTTTCTTTCAACTTCGAAGTTCACAAACCCAAATCCGTTGTTTGGATTTTTTCTCCTATACAAGAACTAGCGCAGGAAACAACCGTAGTGGGGGCGGGCCTCCTACTGCAGGTGAGTAGAATGGGCGCTTATTGCAACCGCACTTTCCCCAACACCCCGATACCCCGAGTCCCCACCCCAGAAGGTTTTATTCCATTCTTCTGGTTCATGCAGTCCTGCCAGTGGTCACGCGATGAGTCAGTTCGCAAGTCCGGGGTAAGTGCTACACCTGCCAGGACGATCGACAAATCGACTCGATATGATAGGCGTATAAAATTAGCACTGGCAGTTCATGGTGCCGTCATGCGCTAAGTATAGGTCGTCTAACGGCACAACAAGATTCCTCATTTTTAGAGCACCGGGGCGGGGTAGGCATTCTGTCTCCGTTCACAATTTCGGTCTGAAGGTTGTATGTGACCTGCATCGACACTCAACTGCAGGAATAGGGCATCGTTATTAGTTAATTTTTCCATGAATTATTCGGCACTCCCAGTAGCCGTATATCTCACGTTCTCTGGTGTTGCTTCTATTGACTGTGTGCTTCATAAAGTTCCCTCACAATTCATTGTAAATCGCACCCAGGACCTACTGGAAAGTACTTTAAAAGAACTCGTACGGGAATATAAGCAATATCGAGACCTCTTGACAATAGGCCTACATCGCGATGCTGATATCCTTGCTCTCATTGTGGCTGACCCTGGCCTCCGCAGCTCCCCAAGTCAAGCTTGGGGGAACAACCCTCATTGGTAGTGATTTCACCGCCTCTGGGGTCGAATTCTTCGGTGGTTCGTTTTTCCGTACTATCTAGCCTGGGGTCCTGTTTCTCATTGCAGCTGGTCTCTAGCTATCCCATTTGCGAAAACACCTACCGGAAATCTCCGTTTCCAGCCGCCAGTTCTTACAACGACGTTGAATGGTCCAACGTTTGATGCCAGCAACTTCGGCGCAGGTTGTCTCCAGACGGTCGTCCCCCCTCAGTGTAATCAGCGCATGAACCGTAACTGACGATTCTTAGTAGGACCTACCTCCGAACTTGGTCTCCGAGGATTGCTTGACGCTGAACATCTTCCGCCCCGCTGGGCTGCCTGCTAATGCATCTCTCCCAGTTCTCTTCTGGATCTATGGGGGTACGTTCATGTGAATACCCTCTTGAGCATTTGGCCTCTGACAATACTATGATCAAACATCAAGGTGCATTCGTATGTGAGTGGTTTGACCTTGAAGTTATTGACCCGGTTTCATGACGTATTCATTCAGCGGGTGCATCGTTTCTCTACAACGGAACAGCAATCGTATCTCGCAGCGTTGCCCGGGTGAGACCAAACCAATCAAGCAGCAAATCATATATCAGCTGGTTAATCCCGAATGGCAGGGATCACCCGTGATTTTCGCCAGTGTCAACTACCGAGTTGGTCCATTTGGTTTCCCGCAAGGAGCCGAGGCTGGGGCCAAGGGGGCTCTCAACCTTGGACTCAAGGACCAGCTTGCTGGATTACAGTGGATCCAAGCCAATATTGGATTATTTGGAGGTGATAAGACCAAGGTAGAGTTCCCACATGCCCAGGCGGCCTTCACCTATCTCTAATGCATATCTCTCACTAGGTCCATGCTCGTGCCTTAAACTCCTAGTTCGTTATTCATATATTATCACTATAGGTCACCATTTCCGGAGAGAGTGCTGGTGCGACGTGCGTCCAGCTCCACCTCATCAGCTCCACGACAAATGGGCTAGCGCGGGCAGCCGTAAGTTTTCATGATTTCTACTCAACAACATAGTCAAATCTGTTTGAAGATTATCGAGTCGACTGCAATGACGCCGACGTTCGAGCCGGAGCGCAATGAGGCCTCATGGGAGGCCTTTGCTGCGGCGGTCCCAGAATGTGCACTGCTGGCAGCAACCCCGGATACATTTGATTGCCTGCGGTTCGCCAGCTCGAGCACCCTTCTTCAGGCTTTCGCCACAGCAGAGACACTTGGAGCCGTATTTTCACCCACTATTGATGGTCCAGGTGGCATAATTCCTCAAATCCCCTCAACCCTGACGCCTCAGACACACTTCCCGGTCCTGATCGGGTCAAATCTTGATGAAGGTAACAAGTCAGGGTGTTCGTAAGCAATATCGTTGACTCCATGTGTCCAGGCACTCTGTTTACCCCCCAAGACATAAATTCCTCGGAGGAAATATTTGAGACTATATTTATAGCCAGCTCACCTTCTGCTCAGGGCCAAGTGGCACTCACTGCTACTGTAAATGAGCTATTGGCTCTGTATCCTAATGACCCATCTATTGGCTCGCCGTTTGGTACGGGTACAAACACATTTGGTCTCAGCCCGGAATATAAACGAGCCGCTGCAATCAGTGAGTAATGCTGTTCTATTTGACTCCACCGTAATAACATCTTGGTAGTTGGGGACTTCACCTTCCAATCCCCTCGCCGAGCATTTACACAATTGAGGAGCAAGGCTGGGGGAAAAGTCTTCTCTTACTATTTCACAGACCCCGATGCAGTCATCGATCCCTCCTTGACCCCAATTCCACCAGTTCCAGGCTCTCTTGGAAGTGCGCAATATTTCACATACTAATCACGACCAGAGTTAACTCGTTGGGACAACAGTCGCCCATTCGAGCGAGATTGACTATGTGTTCAACACTCTTGCGAATCCTACCCCGACTGCCATATCACTCAGTGGAATCATGCAGGACTACTGGATCTCTTTTGTCAACAGCCTCGACCCCAACGACGGTCTCGGTAATAAGCGTACGCAATCATTTAATGCCTTTGGCGTCCCTACTGTTGACAGCACCTTCCTTCATTTGCAGGTCTTCAATGGGCGCAGTATACTCCCAGCAACCAAGTACGTCTGCCCTCTCCCTGGTCCACATGTCTTTGATCGAATGCATCAGGTTTCTATGCAACTCAATGGGCACAATACGACAATGATTCCGGATGATTTCCGTGCTGAGCAGATTGCATTTTTGAATGCCGACCCCCTCGTATTCCATAGATAGGATGTTTCCTCTCTTGTATATTTCTCGCTGCAACTATTGTATCCTGAGCACCAATGCAAATCAAGCGAGCCGAAGTTGTTGGAGTTATTCAGGCAATTGACAGCGCTTATAGATAAGGTCAACCTATTAACCCGAGATATCACATAACAAGAACAAATGTGACCATCTATAACTCCAGGACCGTAACGAGCGTCCAACAACTTGAAGCTTGTGCAACTCGTTCCTTTCAACTTCGAAGTTCACAAACCCAAATCCATTGATTATATTTTTTTCTCCCCGTTTTTCTAGTCATGCTATTCGTCGGTGCTTTCAGCGGGTTCCAGCACGCGAGCCATCATGATCCGTATGCTTATATTCAGAGTAACCGAGGGGCAACGTTATAAAGCCTCTTATTCGAGGCCTGTGAAAAGTACGCTTATTGCAACCGCGCCTTTTCCGATGCCCCGAGTCTCGACCCCAGAAGGTTGCAAGATTCCATTCCTCCGGTTTATATGGTTCTATCAGTGGTCGCGTGATGGGTTTGAATTTGCAAGTCTGGGGTGCGTCCTACACGATTGGCAAATCGATTTGATATGATAGGTGTATAAAATTAGCAGCTCATGGTGCCGTTATGTGCATTAAATATAGTTCATCTGATGGCACAGCGAATCCCCCATTTTCAGGGCACTGGGGCGGGGTAGGTCTGTCTCCGTTCACAATTTTGCTCTGAGGCTTATACTACGTGGCTTACGTTGATACTCAACTGCAGGAACAGCGCATCGTTATGTTAACTTGTCCGTGAGCTACTCGGCATTCCCAGTAGTCGTATATCTCACGTTCTTTTCCCACCTAGTGTTGCTTCTATTGACTCTAAAAATTCCCTCGCAACTCACTGTGAATCGCACCCGACCTACTGGGAAGTGCCTTCCGACTCATTGGTTATTCCGCGCATCAAGTTAAAAGGAATATAGGCGATATCGAAACCTCTTGATAATAGGCCTACATCACGATGCTGATATCCTTGCTCTCATTGTGGCTAACCCTGGCCTCCGCAGCTCCCCAGGTCAAGCTTGGGGGAACAACCCTCATTGGCAGTGATTTCACCGCCTCTGGGGTTGAATTCTTCGGTGGTATGTTTCCGTATCTAGCCTGGGGTCCTGTTTCTCATTGCAGCTGGTCTCTAGCTATCCCATTTGCGAAAACGCCCATTGGAAATCTCCGTTTCCAACCGCCAGTTCTCACAACGACATTGAGTGGTCCAACGCTTGATGCCAGTAACTTCGGCGCAGGTTGTCTTCAGACGGTCGTCCCCCCTTACAGTCAGCGCGTGAACCATAACTGACAATTCTTGGCAGGACCTACCTCCGAACTTGGTCTCCGAGGATTGCTTGACGCTGAATATCTTCCGCCCCGCTGGGCTGCCTGCTAATGCATCTCTCCCAGTTCTCTTCTGGATATACGGAGGTACGCTCATGTGAATACCCTATTGAGAATTTGGTCTCTGACAACGCTGTGATTGAATATCAAGGTGCATTCGTATGTAAGTGGTTTGATCTTGAAGTCATTGACCCGGTTTCATGACGTATTCATTCAGCGGGTGCATCGTTTCTCTACAACGGAACAGCAATCGTATCTCACAGCGTGGCCCGGGTGAGACCAAACCGACCAAGCAGCAAATCATATATCAGCCGACTAATTTTGAATGCAGGGATCACCCGTGATTTTCGCCAGTGTCAACTACCGAGTTGGTCCACTCGGTTTCCACAAGGAGCCGAGGCTGGGGCCAAAGGGGCCCTCAACCTCGGACTCAAGGACCAGCTTGCTGGATTACAGTGGATCCAGGCCAATATTGGATTATTTGGAGGTGATAAGACCAAGGTAGAGTTCCCACATGCCCAGGCGGCCTTCACCTATCTCTAATGCATATCTCCCACTAGGTCCATGCCCGCGCCTTAAAATTCTAGTTCGTTATTTATATATTATCATTATAGGTCACCATTTCCGGAGAGAGTGCTGGTGCGACATCCGTCCAGCTCCACCTCATCAGCTCCACGACAAATGGGCTAGTGCGGGCAGCCGTAAGTTTTCATAATCTCTACTCAACAACATAGTCAAATCTGTTTGAAGATCATCGAGTCGACTGCAATGACGCCGACATTCGAGCCGGAGCGCAATGAGGCCTCATGGGAGGCCTTTGCTGCGGCGGTCCCAGAATGTGCACCACTGGCAACGACCTCGGATACATTTGACTGCCTGCGGGCCGCCAATTCGAGCACCCTCCTCCAGGCTTTCGCCGCAGCACAGATACTTGGAGCCGTATTTCCACCCGCTATTGATGGTCCAGGCGGATAATTCCTCAAATCCCCTCAACTCTGACGCCCCAGACACACTTCCCGGTCCTGATCGGGTCAAATCTTGATGAAGGTAACAAGTCAGAGTTCTTATAAGTAATGTCATTGACTCCGTGCGTCCAGGCACTCTGTTCACCCCTCAAGGCATAAACTCCACGGAGGAAATATTTGAAAGTATATTTTTGGACAGCTCACCTTCCGCTCGAAGCCAAGGGGCACTCACTACTACTATAAATGAGCTATTGGCTCTGTATCCTAATGACCCATCTATTGGCTCGCCATTCGGTACGGGTACAAACACATTTGGTCTCAACCCGGAATATAAACGATACGCCGCAATTGGTGAGTAATGTTGTTCCGTTTGACTCCGCTGTAATAACATCTTGATAGTTGGAGATTTCACCTTCCAATCCCCCCGCCGAGCATTTACACAATTGAGGAGCAAGGCTGGAGGAAAAGTCTTCTCTTACTATTTCACAGACCCCGATGCAGTCATCGATCCCTCCTTGACCCAATTCCCCAGTTCCAGGCTCTCTTGGAAGTGCGCAATATTTCACATACTAATCACGACCAGAGTTAACTCGTTGGGACAACAGTCGCCCATTCGAGCGAGATTGACTATGTGTTCAACACTCTTGCGAATCCTACCCCGACTGCCATATCACTCAGTGGAATCATGCAGGACTACTGGATCTCTTTTGTCAACAGCCTCGACCCCAACGATGGTCTCGGTAATAAGCGTATGCAACCATTTAATGCCTTTGGCGTCCCTACTGTTGACAACACCTTCTCTCATTTGCAGGTCTCCAATGGGCACAGTATACTCCCAGCAACCAAGTACGTGTACCCTCTCCCTGTCCACATGTCTTTGATCGAATGCATCAGGTTTCTATGCAACTCAATGGGCACAATACGACAATGATTCCGGATGATTTCCGTGCTGAGCAGATTGCATTCTTGAATGCCGACCCCCTTGTGTTCAACATATAGGAAATTCTCTCTTTTGTATATTTCACGCTGTATATATCATGCCCCCCGTTGTTGGAGTTTGGGCTCTGGATTTAGGCTATCGACACGGTGCTAATCTATGAGGTCAGCCCATCAGCTTCGGATATCAACGAGGACAAACGTATACCATTTATAATCATGACCACGATAAACGTCGGACTTGAACTCGAGGCCTTTGCGACTCGTTTCTTTCACCTTCAAAGTTCACAAACCTCGATCCGTTGATCGAATTTTTCTCCCATTTTTCTGGTCATGTCGCCTATTCGTCAAGGCTCTCAGCAGGCCTCAGCACGCGGACCATCCCCGTATGCTTGTACTCAGAGTAACCAAGCACCCCAGGCGGGTGTACCGGGCGGAGACAGTGCTGGAGTAACTACCTACGATAGCGGGATCTCTGGTGACGGACCCGCGGATTCCTCTTTGCCCTCCCACGACCAATATCGACAGCTCGAGGCGAATTATCTCGAGCGGATGGACATTCATTCAAGGCAAAGGGTGCTCATCTCACAAGGACTCTTTGATCAAATTTGGAATGCACTCCTGGACCATCCTAGCGACGACATTAACGACAATACACGTTTCTCTCGCTGGGCAAAAAAGACATTCGCAATACACAGCGATTACGTGTCTACTGGGCTTGACGAATCTGACTCGAGGGTCTTGAGCCATAACAATCGTATTGTCGTAACACGGGATCGAATCTACGGACTGCTGTGCCGCGTTCACCGAGCCACGAACCATGGGGGGCGAGATAAGATGTGGTATATGATCCGCCAACGTTACACCTGGGTTCCAAAGGCACTTATAACCGCATTTCTTCGCGCGTGTCCAACATGCGCGAAAAAGCGCAATGGCGGGTGCTCAAGGATCTCCATTCCTAAGCGCAGTAATTCAGGATCGCATGGATCAATCGCGTTCGAAACCACTTTCCCAATAACTAGCTCAATCATCGAGAACTCAACCGTCATAGGAACGGGGCAATCGGAGCCAACAGGAACAATAAAACCGAGTCCACCGCTACTCGAGAACTTGGTGCCTGCGCCTCCCATGACCCGGGGTTCCTCTGGTTCTAGTCTGGGAAGCCACGGAATGTCTCGCGAGGTCTCACTATACCAAGGTTTACCGAACGGATGGCAATTTCGTTCGGACTACCCTACTGCCCACGCTGCATTCTTGGACGCGAAGAACCACGCAACGAGAGATCCAGTCCGGTCTTACCTCCGGGTTTCCAAACCTCGTATCCCAAGCATTGCGCCGATGTTGGTGGGGCAAAACCAAACCTACGATAGACTACAACCGCGCTTGATGGAAGATTCTAAATCTAATGCTATTCTACCGTACGTATACCTGCAGGAATCACCAGCAACCACGTGCCCGATTCTAGGGAAACCGGGCTATCAGATTGACCCCCAGCTATCCACTTACGCGGAAATAGCGAATACCAAAACTATCACAAACTCAACTGTATTATCCAGGACCCACCGTGATTTACCACATAATAAATTCCCTAGTCCGCCTGGATCCAGCGAGCTCCCGGGAGACCAGGTACCACCACGGCTCACTCTGGATCTTGAAAATATGTCGTCTCGGCATTCCCTTCAGGATAGGCATTTATTGTACAAATCGGACGTGGATTCGATGCCGATGTCCGCGACCAGTAGTGGGTCGTCTGAAGCTGCACCCCGGACGCCAGTGGATGAACCCACCTCAACAAATCTAGGAAAACATATCCAAGTCAACACGGACCCTCTGCCCCAGACCATGATAAATTTCCAGTCCCAATTCTAGACCAATAGCTCTAATCCTACTCGTACCACTGCATGTTGGCATCACCTAACCTTGTTTTGTAACTTTATCCAACAGCCGGCATATATATGTGTTATTACCCGGTCATCGTTTAATTGCTCAAAGGACCATGGAAGTATAAGTTTGATGAAATTCAAGATGCAACTAAAGCCCGTAGAGTATCGTACACAAACCCATAGCTCCTCAAACCGCCTCGCAGTCTGCGGATGTCAATACTTAGTGTGTCCTTCAGACCACTGATCCTTGTTAATTCTACAGTGAACACCACCTCACCGCACGGGTCTTGGGTAGGATTTTCTCCATATAATGCGGGTTGTGTAGGCAATATGAATGTCGCAGGACTTATTCCTTGTGGTCCATCAGCTTCCTCTGCCGAGTTAAGTACACCTTCTGTGTGCGCCTATTCACGAAACTTGAGACTGGCGGGAAACTGCCAATAGAGTCAATGTTGTTACCTTAGTATCCTCAGATCCAGCCGCGTCTGAAACGTTCGCACCCCCAACCGAGCCCTCTGGTGCTCCGAGTCCTCCAAAATCCTTCGACGGACGTATACAGCGGCACTTGTACGTGCCTTCTATTTCGATTGAGACGCCCATACTCTGTAGCGACTTCATAATGATGCCATCGCTTCGGCTGGTGGTTTCGTCGTTACAGTGGACTGGTCAATGGCTCCTCGATGGACGGCCAAGGCCGCGAGGCAATCCTGGTTTTCTGAATTGTCCGTGGACATCATGTCTGGGGATCAAGATGAGAATCAGCGCACATAGCGTTGACGTCTATTAAAATAGGTTCACATACGGATAGGGGGTGCGTTGTTGGCGTGAAAGGTGTCAGGTGGGACACCACCCCATTCATACAATTGCCTTAGGCTGTGTATGTCCTTGTACTCAGTTACAAGCTGTTATAGGATATTGTGGTTACTATGAAGTCGGCATCTGTATCATTCTTTGCCTTACAGATTTCCCAATTTAACAATATGTATGCCATCAGACTCCAGGAAATGTCTTAATAGAAATTCATTAATAACGACGCGGACCTGTTTAACGTCAAATGGAACAAAGCCGTCATAAGATACCCCACACCAATTCCGGGCCTGAGGGAAAAACCGATATATATATATACAAAATCCGCCCCGTCATATCCAATAATGTGATGAATACATTGTCCGTTCTAGGCAAGGGTTTTCCAATGGTGAGGAACTTCGCGATCGAACAGTAGGAGGGAGAGGGAATAATCAGGGCGAGAGCGGCAAGTAAAAATGGAAGGTGAAGGAAACTGAAGATAAAGGAAAAAGTGGATGATTGATTTTGTTGGGCTGATAGAAAGTAGAACATTAAAATAGAACGTGAGTATGTATCATGGAAGATAAAGTGAGGAGGATAAACAATGCAAGGTAGGGCGATCGAGTTGAGTGAATAGGGAGGAAAAAAACTACCGTTGAAGATTGGCACGACTAGCGAGGAAATTAGACTAACCAGCATAAGAAAGAGGGGACCACTCACTCCCTGAGCGTATCATATAAGAACTTGTAACTCCTAAGGTTACCTTTAAGCCGCCTAATGTCTAGGCTGTATGTACCTGTCAAGCCGCTCATCCGAGTCAGCTCAACAGAAAATCTAACTTCGTCCCCAGCGTCTTGAGCTGGGTCACCGTAAACCGAATCCTGCCCTGATGGCTCTGTCGCGATGGCCGAGTCCTCTTCATATGGGAGAGAAGGTTGAGATGTCGAAGCCAGGCCCGTTGAAGAGACCTGGGAGGATTGGCGACGCATTAATAGTCCCCGAAGCATACCGCCCGTGGATGAAAATGATGATTGGGATGGAACAGGCAACCCGCGCTTGTCGACCTGGACTTACAAGTCAATCGGGAAAGCATTTCAAAAAAACCTCATCACCTACCCCGTTAGACGCTGCAGTGCCCATCATGGCGACAGCAGCTACACCTGATCCATTTGCTCCATTAACACCAACATTCCCTATAACACCAACACCAACGCCATTGCTCATCACTCCTTTGCGCTTCTTACCACGAACGCATCGGTACTTGTATTCACTTTCAACCTGGACTTCTATGCCCATACCCTCAAGGACCTCGCGGACATGCTTCATGACGTCCGGCGGCGAGCCTGTTGTAACAGTCGTTTGATCTACAGCGCCATGATGGATTCGTAGGGCCTCCCCGCCAGTCTTCGCTGACTTGGACCCCCGTGAACCCGACCCACCAGAAATGCTACCACCGACAGTGATCGAATTCCTGAACCGTGTGACCAAACTGGGGGTAAATGTCGAATCAACTGTAGTGGTGGAAGGGGTACGCTGGGGGTGCAGTGGAGCGGATGCAGAGATAGAAACTGGCGGCGGGGGTTGGGGTACAGGTGTACTGGGCGTCGTCACGAAGACATGGACAGGCGACACTCCAACATTAGAGGTGTCAGACGCATTTTCCACTCTCCTGTTGAATTTAGTTTGTGTAGGAGTTCTGGGACCATCCCTTTCTTTCTCATCAGCAAGAGCAACCTCTTCGTAATCACCGCCCAGACCGATGGATTCGCGACCTTTATTTTTCGTTCTGAACCACTGCATCACTTTTTTGGCCTTGCTGGTCGATGCTTGCATTCCTACTCCACCGGCCACATCAGTGGCGGATGTATTCGTACAGCCAGCCTCGCTTGATGTCGCAGACATGGCAGCAGCGGTAGAGGGAAGCATCGTTGCGCTCTTGTTTGCCTTTTCATCAGTACCGGTGGTGGCAGCAGGAGTGGAAGCCATCCGCGCGCCCGTTTTGCTCTTTCCTCTGATACTCCGACTGAAGGGCTCGACCATGACAGTTAGAGTATTGCGCCTACTCTTCTTGCCATTCCCTGGACTAGTTCCATCCTTCTCTGAAGTCACAGGTACCGTTGAGCCATCGGCTTCAGCAGTAGCGGGGGTGCCATCACCATTTGGAGCGTTGCCAAAGATCTTACCCAGCCCCAGGCGATCAACGGAAGAGCGGCCTTTCTTATGTCCGGGCGCATATACTGGGCTACCTTGACTTTTGACGGAGGAAGATTGTGAAGCGCTTGGTCCCGTTTTTTCCTGGCTTGACGTCTCGACGTCAGGGGGAGGAGGCGCAGGTTTGGAAGGTTCCCGGTACATATCTTTACTAGGATCTCGATGCGGAATCCAGTGTGTTCTGGGTTCCCTCTCTCCATCTTGGTTTTGTGTTGTTTCGGTTGTGTACCTCTTATTTTCCCGGAAGGATTTATCAGCATCTTTACCCATGGATGGAGGATCACGCTCTTTGCCATATGCTGGAGAGGGGGGGAGTGGCTTTGTAGGTTCTCCACCATGAGAGGGCCTTCTGGCGTGTCCACTTTGGTTTTTGGGAATACTAGTGCTTGGGCTCTGTGCTGTGGCTTTTCCTTTCCCATCACGGTCCTCGCTTTCTCTTCTTCTCGCACCTTCACGATCTTCACTGACCCTCCGGCCTTTATCTGGAGATTGCCCCTGGGGTTGGTCGTATTCGACCTGAATCGTGTGTCGAAACCCACCTCCGGCGCCGCCACTATTGTTCTTCTTATGCTGGCCTTTATTATTACTGTCGACAGCCAGACTATCGTTTCGAATGGGTTTTGAAGTGGAAGCGAATGCGCTCCCAGATCCGCCGCCACTACTCGGGGCAGCAAATGGATCGTCGTCATCCATCGGCAGTGTCGGGCTACCGTACGTCTTCTTGGCAGGTTGGTGGGTAGGGGTTGTAATCGCTGTACCGGGTGTGGAAGTGAGAGACTGGTCCACGGACGTTTCGTAGTACATTTCAGGCTGCGTAGACCGACTACGGGATTCCGAGTGTGGAACTGCACTAGGGGCGCTGCTGTTTGCAGCGTCTGGGCGATGACTCACACTCCGAGTATTTCCACCAGCCCAGAAGATGGAGACGCGTTTGCACTCGCGGCCTTCAACTGCTTCTGATAAGCCAAACGCTTTTGCTGGTGTTGGTCCATGGCGGTTTTCTCTAGTTCTTCAACCGATTTCCCGAAAGCAGTGGGTGTTCCTGATTTTTTTATGTCGCCCGTCCCTGGACCAGCATATGCGGCTAACCAAGGGTGGCGCATTACTCCCTCCAAACTTGCCGTCGTGTTGGATCTGGAACCAGCATCATCCCCAGGAGATCTCGAGCTTCGGAAGAAATATAATCGGGGAAGGATAGGGGAGTATTGACAATATATTTGTACAGGAGATTGATGTTGTCTCCGTCAGGGTTCGCTGGGTCGTCGTCGAATGGTAAATACCCCGCCAACATTGCGTAGAGGATAACGCCACAACTCCAAATATCAACAGCGCTGCCAACGTAGAGACCTTCACTAATGACGAGCTCGGGGGCTGCGTAACACGGTGAACCGCAACTTGTTTGCATGAGGTCGTCGGCACGGTGTTCGAACCGGTTGGCGAACCCAAAGTCGGTGATGATGACATTCCGGTGGCGGTCCAACAGCAGATTCTCTAGCTTCAGGTCACGATGGACGATTTTCTTCTGGTGGATATACCAGACGCCAGAAATTAATTGAGAAAACAATTTAGCGGCATCCTTTTCCCGCAGATAACGATGGGCGAGGATGTGATCGAACAATTCGCCTCCGGATGCATATTCCAAAATGATACCGATGTACTTGTCTGTTTCGATCACATCATAGAGACGAACAATATTCGGGTGTTTGAGCGTCTAGCGAACAATGATTATCAATATTGGCATACATGCCAGGTTGGGCAAGGCGTACCCGAAGGACCTCGATCTCACGTTCAACCTTGGACATACGGACGGTGCTGTCAACGTTGCCACGTCGGATTAGCTTCACTGCTACTTCTTCGGCCCATTGGTTGTGCAAGCCTAATTTTACTTTACCAAACTCGCCTTCGCCCAGGGTCTGGAGTAGGAGATAGGGCCCAAATTTGGGGATGGTGCGCCGGGGGTGGGCAGAGGCATAAGCGACAGCTGCTGGATGGTTATATACACTTAAAGCCTGCGCATCGTTGTCCGATGACTGGTTATTTGCAGCTGTAGCACTGTTCGCTCCGCTGTGCTGATGGCTTGAGACGGGGCGGCATGAGACGCGCGATATTTTCGAGAAGCAGATGGGGAAGTTGAAGAATTGGTTGTTGTTGGATGTACGGCGGCTGAAACCGGTCGAGATGCGGATGCCGAATAAGATGAATAGGATTGCTGCGAGGACTGCTGCTGATGACGAGTTGACGAGCCAGTGGGTGACTGTCCATCAGGAATCTGTAAACCCCCAGGCGACATACTTGGAGGACAGTGCCGTCTGGAACGAGTCTGTGGGTTTAAAACACTGAAGGAAATGTCAAGATTGTTTACAACCAATTAGTTGATGTGTGCATACCAGTTGGGATGGTGTTCGGGCGCCTGTGAAACAACAAAGATGACGAGTAAATGTTACAAATCAACCGTGCTCCTCTCCGCAGTCGAATCCACTATCCTCTAAGTTGGTGGTCGAGAAATGAGTTGCTCAGGTCAACAGAGCCGGAGGTTTGCTTTTTGGCACCAGGAATCTGTGCTGTAAAGGAAATATTTTAGGCCCGGGGACGAATGATGTGTCAAAAGTGTCTCACTACCGAATGCTGTGCGCACTGTATTATTGAAGCAATGGTGGGAGTGGGAGAATGTGAGCTCGCTTTGGAAGAAAGACGTGCAAGACTGGTTTGACGTTCACGTTCAAGATCGGAAATTCTCCCACGGCCTCCCACCATAGCTGGTGACTCTAAAGTGTTCAGCACCAGCGTTCCCCTTTTTGTGAAACTCTATGGCATGTACATATGACTCAGAACAGGGGTTATCAGTTGGACCAACTTCAAGCATCATTATTGATCAGGCTATAATTGATGCATGATATCAAAGGTGGTATAACTCAAGTTGTTCAAACTATATTGCTAGTACTAGTAGTAGGATTAGTCCACGGATAAATAGCCACCCCAACCAGGGGAGCAAAGAATGTTAGAGATCCTATATCCAGGGCTTGGCCCCGAGCCATCCAGTCTTATCACAATGCGACACCATTGAGATCGGTCATCGTAGTTTCAAGTTTGGTAACCATGAAGTCAGGGTCTACATAGCGCTCATGAGAATAAAGATATCAATCAGATATAGAACGTGAGTACAGACAAGCAAACCATGCATCGTCCTACAAGTATGTGTCATAATGAATACAAACCTCAAGGCGGGGTGGAACCAAACAGTAATAGTGATTAATGCGAGTAGCAAGACTGGAATAAGGCAGATGGTGTGCCAAAAGGGGTGTTTCTTATGGTAGAAATAGGATCAGAGCCAAGTGATCATGCTTCGGGCTTTTTTGGTACTGCCTTCACACTTGTTGTGAGACTTTTGTGGATGAACGGCAATACACCTCCTCCAGCAATAGTGGCTCGAACGAGTGTGTCAAGTTCCTCATCACCACGGATAGCCAATTGTAGATGGCGGGGGGTTATGCGCTTGACACGAAGATCCTTCGATGCATTACCTGAAACAAATAAAAATATATCAACCAGAGACATAAGCCGACATACCAGCAAGTTCCAAGACCTCTGCGGTTAAATATTCCAGAATGGCCGACGTATACACTGCAGCTTTGGCTCCAATTCGAACGTTGTGCTGCGTGCGTTGTTTTAAATATCTGTGGATACGACCAACAGGAAACTAAAAACATGAGTGATATGCCACAAATTATGGCCAATCAAGCATACCTGGAGCCCGGCCTTCTGGCTTCGCGTTTGGATCGTCCGTGGCTGGGGTTGAGCGCCAACCGAATTTGTTGTTCCGGGCTTGGACTTTCCGCCAGATTTTGCCGCAGGTGCCATTCAAGTGCAAGAGTAGGGTTCTGAATGGGAGATTAAGAGTCGACGCAATGGAAGAGTAGATCACATACACGATCCGTGTAAGAATTCGAGAATCCTGATGAGGTGGCCTATTTAGTCCTATATTCCACTTTGGAAGTGAATGCGACCACTTACAGCTGGGTCAACGCGAAAGTGGCTGAACGGCTGTGGTGGTTCCAAAGAAAGGCGTGTTGTTACCTATTTGCCGCTTTCGCACAATGAGATATCAACGAGATCACATGCCACGCGGGTTCCAACTTCCGGCGACTCAGCAAAAATCTCAGTGCTTCCGGAAAGGACACACACTAGAAATCCAAGCACCCTCAAGTACCGTGGACGCTTTCGCCCGAGATCTGGCTCTTGTTGGGTTCGATTTTGTGTAACGATCCTTTGCGCAGTTTTTACAAACACAGGGGAGTTAGAGTCGATTGTTGACCGGCGGCATCTGAGATAAATAGAGAATCGAGATTTGTGGGGAACCACACAAACGTGGGGCAAGTCTCCCCATTTTGTTCCTTATCTGATAACAATGACATGGCAAGACGATCGCACTCTTCTCATTCTCTACGCAACTGAGACCGGAAATGCTCAAGATGCAGCCGACTATATTGCCCGCCAATGCCGCCGAATAGACTTCACCTGCCGGGTGATGAGTGTGGATGCATATTCCATCGTATGTTATGCAAAGTCACCGTTTCTTCTGGACAGCACTTAGTTTCTCCAGCCTGACTTGATTTCAGAACCCATTGTCATATTTGTGGTTGCTACCACCGGGTCTGGGACAGAGCCAAGAACGATGACACCTCTCTGGACTCTGCTGCTCCGGTCGGATCTCCCGCCGGACCTCTTTGAGGATATGTCTTTCTCAGTTTTTGGCCTAGGAGATTCTGCGTATGAAAATTTCTGCTGGCCAGCGAAAAAGTTGGAGAGGAGACTACAGAGTCTTGGGGCAGCTGCAATATGTGAGAAGGGGGAAGGGGATGAGCAGAACACACTCGGGTAAAGTAGGTTCTCATAGAGAGCACCCGTATAACTCACACGGCTTAAGAATTGAGAGCGTTCTAATATCCTGGTCCAAGCAACTACTTGACAAACTCTTAGAATTATACCCCCTTCCCGCGGGGGTGTCGATCATTCCGGAATCCAGCGTCCCACCAGCACGCGTTTCTCTCAATGGACTTGGTATTCCCGGAGATTCCATAGATAATATCGCCCTTCAAATTTCACAAACACAATTAGAAGATAAGGCCGCAATACACCCCTATCTCCCATTCCGCGTGCGCGAAAACAAGAGAATAACTGCGCAAGATTGGGTGCAGGATGTTCGGCACTTGGAATTTGACTGCGATAACAATGATAAGTGAGCACCCCCAATCTACTTAGTATATCTAACCCATCCAGAATGGATGAATAAGCTATGATCCAGGCGATACTATGCTCATCCGCACTGAAACCCCAGCTGCTGAAGTTCAGACATTCCTCGACCTGCTGGGCTGGGCGGGCGATGCTGATACCCCAATGCTTGTCCACCATACATTCCATGGTACATTCACCTCTTCGCTGCAGAGTAGGGTGATAATGAATTAGAAAGATCAATCGCTCCCCCACCTATTCTCCGAACCAACCCCGGCCCGAACAACTCTTCGTTCTCTGTTCACTCACAATATCGATTTCCGTGCTGTTCCAAAACGCTCCTTTTTCCAGTATCTCCGATATTTCGATGAGGATGAATTGGAAGCCGAGAGACTCGATGAATTCCTCTCTCCAGAGGGTTCGGTGAGTGGGGCCCACAACCCGCCTCTGTTACCCCGGGGCTGGCTAGAACTCAAACCAACCGTTAGGATGAGCTCCATTCTTATGTTACTCGCCCTCGACGAACGATCTATGAAGTTCTTACCGAATTCCGACATGCCAAAATCCCGAAGGAATACATATTTGATATATTCCCACCTCTCCGGCCGAGGGAATTTTCCATTGCATCTTCAAAGAAAGCTGTGCCAAACGAGATCCACCTTTGCGTAGCCATTGTCAAATACCGCACCTTGCTGAAGGTGCCTCGACAGGGCGTGTGTACCACCTATCTGGCTGCGCTGAAACCTGGTTCGTATTGACCATTTCTCGCACCGTACATTAATTGAACTGCCAATTCAAGGTGATATTGTCTCTGCGAGAATCCAGAAGAGCTCTGCAATGCAATTACCAAAAGATCCAAAGACGCCGATAATTTGTGTTGGGCCTGGGACAGGGATTGCCCCCATGAGGGCTTTAATTCAACAGCGCATCAGCAACGGTGCCCAGTGTACGTCTATTTCAACGAACCCTGCCTATTCCAAGGGCCGACATGACCCCACTATAGCGAATACTCTGTATTTTGGTTGTCGGTCGGCTTCAAAGGACCACCACTATGCATCCGAATGGGCCTCTGCGGAATCTCGAGGGTTGATATACAGGGCGGCTTTTTCTCGCGACGGGCCGGAGGGGCAGAAGCGGGTGTATGTACAGGACCTGATGGTTCAAGATGCTCAGACCATCTGGGAAATTGTAGGAAAGCGGAGGGGGTGGCTGTACATCTCGGGGTGCGTTCATATTCTCTAGGAGTCCCTGGGGGTACATATCTTCGTGCCCAGGTCCTCAAATAAGATGCCGGAGGGTGTTAAGCAGGCGATCCGAGAGGCCGCACAAAGCCATGGAAGAATGTCCGAGACGGAGGCGCAGGAGTTTGTGGCTGGGATGGTGAGGGAGGGGAGGCTATTTGAAGAATGTTGGTCCTAGACGGTATCTAATAGCCCATTTTGTTTTGATAGATTGTTAGAGAATTTTAAGTTTAGACGAGATTTCAGCACCAGTCGAATTCCCGCCTGTGACACATTCAGGGCGCGGGCCGTTGCCGTTGGTAGAAAATTGAAGCAGCAAGGTTCTTCATTCCCGTACGCGTTTTGGTGCCCAAAACAGCCAGGTCAGGCTCGAGAAGAACAAGTTTGACGTTCTATCAGACTTTGCTCCTGTAGCCGCGTCCAAACGTAATGAGTGCCGCGATTGAGTGCGGGCAACATCTCGGTGCACTCGGATTGATGGAGCTCGGCGACATAGTGATAATTACTCCCACAGAATTTAAATTCCTGTGCGCAGCAGCGCAAAATAGAGTTTTCCCAGGACCTCTGTTGGACTAGGTTGGACTTGATCCTCTAGAATCTGTGGGCCATTATTAAAGCAGTGTTGATATCTTCTCAGAGAGCTTAGCTCAGATGTCGAAGCGTTGGCACCTGATATGATGCTATTGCTGGCATTATTGAACGAGTCTGGATTTGGCACTATGACGATTTTTCCGAATGCGGCTAAGCTGTTGTTGCCGACTATGATGTCACTGGGGTATCCTCAGCCCAATAGCCTAGTACTCTACGGAGTTGGGTGAGTAGAGCTTGTTAGCTAGATTCAACTACTAAACCAAATCAAATAGTTTGACCTATTTAACTATTTAATTAGGTCCCGTCGAGGTAGGCGCGCACACTGCAGCCATCCTAGTTTCCTCGGCCAAGTCAAAACATATCAACCTGGGGACAGGCTTGTACCACTTGGTATCCCCAGAGATCCGGGTTTGTCTGACGTTGCATTCCACCGGCGTTCAGATCGAGGATCCCGGAGAAATTCACAGTCAGAGGGTGTGGATTGGAGCGACTGACCGCATTGTGGTGTTGGCTCCTCCCGACGTCATCGCTAATGGTTATATAAAGCCATTCCACATCCACCTCCTCAATCAAGAAATCAATTCCAACCCCACCCCACCAAGACCCTTAAACCGATCTAATTTCATCATGTCTGACTTCCCACTACCCACCCAATCGCTCAACCGTCCCGAGCATCACCTCCATGACAGCACAGACCCGCTTCCTGGAACAAAGGGGATATCCCCTGCACCAGACTACAGCCCAGAGACGATGGAGCGCTTACCCTCATCAGCATTTAATGATCAACCCCAGAAAAACTGGAACGAGACATCCCCGCTCACCAATCGCCACTCGGCTCTTGGTGGCGTACCGTCAACCAAGCCCGAACCCCAGCGCCAAAGAAGCGCCGAGGGAACGACAGCTTTTACAGATGATCGGCCGATGAATGTCAAACCCGCACCTACTGGTAGGTTTCTAAATCGTCTCAACCTGTGGGTCCTTGCTTACATTTCCGTATCTAGGCGGTGTCGCGATCAACGGTCAAGATGACTTGCCTGAAGGAAAAGCTAGCATGACCGATAAGCTCGTTGGCAAGACGCAAAAGGTATTTGTGTTTACGTTGTGGGTATGAAGACCCATTAACGTCGCTTGATAGGTTATTGGCAAATTGAGCCACAAGCCAGAAATGCACGAGAAAGGCGAGCTAAGAGAATCTGGAGGCAAAGCTGCCGTCCGTGGTCAAGCTCGAGCTCCTCATGACTGATTAATTGTAACGCAACACAGCCCATCCTATACCCCACTTTAGTACATATGTGCATGTATAACTTGTATAATAAACCAGTCCTCATTCAGTGGTTTAGTAGTCATGGTTCGGAAATCCAACTTCTCACCAGATTTAAACCCAGCTACAGGTGCAATGTCCTACATAATCGAGGGCTGCCAGAAAATTTTAGATCAAGCCCCCCGACTGGGGTGGATTTTGGTTGGACAGTGGACACCGTGGCTACTAATGCGTGGCTATCATCGCGTCGCGCACGGCTGGCTTGCAGCCTCGAATCCAAACAACGACATACGATTTCGTAATACGCCTTTGATGGTGGCTTTTACGGCACCAAACGTTAATTGATAGCGGAGCTATTCATAGCCATTGAACTGCAGCATGAAATGTGTATTGGAACCTACATATATGACGTGAAATATGAAATGTTAGGGGTGACGTTCTGGTTATCGTGGCTGTCCACTCCACGTGTCCAAACGACGTCATACCGAAAGAGGTCTAGTACCTTTTTTTGCCAGGGTTCGATTTTCGGTTCTTGGCTTTTATAAACTCGCCCCCAACACGATTTTCTCGCGTTCCTCACCCATTACTCCCCCAAACGACCAAATTCCCCAGCAGAGTGATGGCCCGCGCTTTTTGTATCCCAGGGATTATTTTCCTGGCCGCCGCCTTTGTTTTGAGTCTTATCACCTCCATTTCTTTGCCCTTCCTCCCCGCCTTGGATGTTGCCCGAACCAGGTTCGACAGCAGCGAGATAACATTTGACCAGTCCCCCGCTACGGAAATTAGGGTGCGCTTTGCAGCTTGGGATGTCTTTGATGTTGACCCTAATGTCGCTGGTTTTTCATAGTTGGGAGTCTGGTTCGTGTCGGTTCTTAGCTGTTAGCCTACCCCATTGATGGATGTCTTGCAGGACACCATGCTACTACAATAAAGATGATACTCGGACATGCTTGAAGTCCGGATATGGGTACACAGTCCCTGTGAATTTGAAGACGAGCAACCAGACCCAGGGCGTCACAATCAGCGGAACCTGGACACGCGGGCTTGCTGTGCACCCTGTTGGTAAGTAAATTCCAACTAAACAGCTTACAGCTCACTCATCATTCAAATAACAGCGACGGCGGTCACCCTCATCGCTCTGTTATTCTCGGTCTCGACCCACATAACTCTTACGCTAATTTCCTCCTTGTTGGCATTCTTGGCTGCTACGCTCACCTTGATCGCGTTTATCATCGATATCGCGCTCTTTGCACGCCTAGGGCATGAGGTTCGCAAACTTCCTGGATCGGGCTCCCATACCCGCACTGGACCTGGTACGTTTGACTACCTCTTGTGTGCGATTCATACCACTAACCAATTTCTCTAATTTCACAGGCTTCTGGCTTACCTTCGCATCCCTCATCCTCCTCGTCTTTGGGGGTCTCACTGTGTGCTTTGGCAGGCGCAAAGATCGGCTTGCAGGTGCGACAGCTGTACCCACCGCGAACAAAAGGACGGGTAAGTGGTGGAGGTTCCGGCGTTAGGTTCCTAGATGTCGGGCGGAGGTAGGCACGAATGAGATTCTTACGATCCATATTTTTTGGAATTGGCCACGCTAGTTACGACTTCTTGAATACTACGATTCGGTTGTACTCTGATTGAATATCCACTTGGCAGTGTTCGACATCGTTGGCAAACTTGCGACCACTGGATGCATAGATAGCTAATTGGGAGCTAATTGCTGGTAACTGAAGCCTATTTTTGTTGTAGATGTTACTCACACTGATTGAGTCTCAACAATATACGTTTGAACCAATGGTCGATGTATCAGCGCCCACCGATCAAATATAGTCACCACTGACGGGCCCATGCCATCGCCTGGGCGCAGATGGGTGGTGCCAAGTTTGCTGTGCTCAAAGTCGTTTGAGAATGAGCACTGGCTCGCCATGCCCAAAAGCTTCCTGTTTCCAACACGCCAGGCAGAGGAAATATGTGAAGCATATGGCATGGCCAAAGGAATCAGAATGTGATTGATTCGCTCATTCCCTATCAAGTCGGCGCCCGTCGCCCGATCCATCGTCACTCCGATTCGGGATCGGCTGCCAGTATCTCCAGCAAGCGATCCACATTGTCCCATTCGGCTCAACACACATGCTCGGTTGAATGCAACACAAGTCAGACCCAGCGCCCAGTGGGTTCCTTGTTCACACCCTTTAGTCCTGTCTTAGGTTCCAGACTCGTCTGGAGCGCTCAGTGTCACCCAAGCCGCTTGCCGGTGATGTCTGTTTGAGTCCTCCACTGCATTGGTCAAGTACCCTAACGCGTGGAGGATTCGATAAGATGGCTGAGAACACCGTATGCTCAATAAGCTGGGATACCCATGGTTGTTGGGTATGTGTCGCCAAGACACTGAAAGTACCACCACGGTCATGAACTGCTGGGAAGGTTACACCCCCCGAAAAACACAGCGACAAAGACACACGGTATGCCCGGGCCCCCCAATGGGTTTGGCTTTTCCTAGTGCCCTTTGCCCTTTTCTTTTCATCATTCCTATCAATCAACCCATTCACGTGTTGACTAAACGTTAATTTCATTATCCCCACAACGAAGCGTACTGTCTATTTTGTGTTGGTTTGGCTCGACGTAGGCGACGCTCCGTCTCAGGGAGCCAGACGCGACCGCGTGGCTACAACAACTACAAGTTACAACAGTGAGAAAAATCCAAAAGGAGAACGTTGAAGTAGCTGGGTCAAGGGGAGTTGGTATCGGGGGAAAGAAGCAGGAATTTGGCATGCCCAATAAATAAAACAAACAGCACATGCAGCACGTGAATTTAGTTGGTATACGAATCGGTGTCAATAAACGTCGCTTGTCATTAGTTCTTCCTGAATCGCGACCAGATGGATGTTTGATTGCTAAAAGCGGGATATGATCCGGCCTCCTTGCGTTTGCTGATAATCGACATGATGCCCGAGGCGATGAGGAGAATAAGGGACACAAATGTAAGCCAGAATCCTGTGCTCTGCGTTCAGATACTGAGAGGGGAATGCAGAATTTCACATACCAGGCGCGGTCGAGGTCGTCACATTGCCTATCGAGAATTTCTTGACTTGGTGTTTGAAATACACAAAGAGCGCAATATCGACAGCGAACGCGAGGAGAGTCAAAAGTGCCGCCAAGAAGGAAATAAATGGCGAAAACACCGCCACTGAGTCCTTTTTAGAGAAGGAAAGAACCAGAGCAATAAAAGCGACAGCAGTGGCTATGGGGGAAAAATGAGATAATTTCAAGAATGAATTGCGAATGCCTTACCGACAGGGTGTATGGCGAGACCGCGCGTCCACGAAGATCCGACGAAAACCACCTGGGGGTTAGTCGGGTTGGTCGGGTCTAAAGTATCAAGCTGATATCCGTGGCCTAAAAGCAACGATATGGGTCGCGTTAATTAGGCAGAGGATATGATCATACCAAGATGAGGACATTCTCTGTCGCCGCCAGTAGGGTATTCGCAAGGTGCCCTGTAAATGTTAATAATGGCAGCGGAACAGTGACGCGAAAAGTAATCACCAAATTCCTAACTACGCCGTGAACAGTATCAATCAACGTGCTCTTCTGAAACCGTGTTCCACTCACTCGAAGTTCGCCCCCCAGCCCAGGAATCCCCGCGCCGTCGGCTGTAGCACGCGTGATATCCAAGGCTGGAAGAAAGGGGAGCGAAATAGAGGTCAAAAGGCTCAGGATAAGAGCGCAGACCAAGAGAATAGATGGAATTGGAGGTGCGCGAACCATAATGGAGGAGAGTATGAGGAAAGGGGTGTAGGGTAACCCAAGATTCTGCGCGCGATAGATTTTATAGTCTCCATTTTCACACAGGCCATTTCCTTTGATAAAGGCGGTGGATGGACTTCCAATCGCGTTGAGTCATAGACTCGAAATAGGGGCCGACTCATCAAATCCATGCAGAAAGTTCACCGTCGTGTTGGAAAATTCGTTTACCCACGATACCTACTACGTGATGATCACTACAGCCATTCAGTGCACTTAAGTAAGACCGAGAAGTGTCGGACTCGCTAATATGTTTTGTTGGCGGGTCATGGTTGCCATGTGGTTTTTTTTTGGGTTCAAAAGTGAGGGCATCACTGAGCCACTGCCGCAGTGGTGCGCACTGCACGCTGGTTACTGGTGATAAGATGTTAGAGCCCCTGTAAAGTGTGGTTTCCTCCAGGTCGATATTATTGAGTAGGGCTTGGGGGTGCGCGGCGAAAGAGGCGTTTTGTAGTGTCGTTACCAGGCTTAACCTTCCTTTCATGTTGTCATCGTCCTTTGGTTTCGGAATTCAGCTGAATTTATATCTCCGCCGGCTTGATGAACAAAAGCACCGGTTAGCCTGAACCAAAAACGAGACCAGAAGGGGGGTGGTAGCCGGACATCATGAGTTGGGGTAATCATAGTTTATGATCATGTTCAATCTGCAAAGCTTGATACACAGACATCATCCACAAGAACTTCAGATTGTTTCGGCCCCGCATGTTTCAGCCCCGGGCTGGCCTGGTTCGGTTTGCGGAGTCGCGTGATGTATGAAGTGAACCACCTGACTCGCAATCAGGGATCGCAAGGCGAGTATGTTATATCACACATAAATTCCAATGAGCTTGCGAGCTCCACGAAAGGGGGAGAACTACGAGCTGAGTGTAGACCTCAACAGCGAGTATCGAGAGAAACGCAAAGATGCCATCAAGCGGACCATCGCGTCGATGACAGTAGGAAGGGTGAGCGACGAATTAATTGCTGGTGATCAGTACCTATTGACACTCTGAAAGATGTTAGCGGATTATTCCCCGACGTTCTCAAGAACATGCAGACCGATGATCTTGAGCAGAAGAAGCTGGTCTATCTCTATCTTATGAATTACGCTAAAACCCAGCCGGAGCTGGTCATTTTGGCAGTCAATACCTTTGTCAAGGATACCGATGACCCAAATCCCCTCGTCCGAGCTCTGGCAATCAGGACTATGGGGTGTTTGCGTGCGGAAAAGATAATCGACTACCTGTGTGACCCATTGCAGAAATGTCTTCGGGACGAAAACCCATACGTGCGCAAGACGGCGGCTCTTTGCGTTGCAAAGTTATACGATCTCAAGCCAGAGTTAGTTATCGATAATGGTTTCCTAAATCAACTGCAAGAAATGATTGCTGATAGCAATCCCATGGTGAGTGTTGTGTGATTTATTCTCAAATCACCGCCTACTCTAACACTGCAGGTTGTCGCCAACACGGTTGCTGCATTGACGGACATTCACATCGCTGCAACTTCACAACCATCAACCTCGTTATCTGACCCCGGCATCTTCGTTATCACTTCGTCAATCCTTGCGAAACTTCTCATCGCCCTGAATGAGTGTTCCGAATGGGGCAGAGTGGCAGTCCTCAATGCCCTAGCACGCTACGATGCTCAAGACGAGAAAGAGAGCGAACACATTTGTGAACGCGTGGTCCCGCAGTTTCAGCATGCCAATGGGAGTGTCGTCTTGGCAGCAATCAAGGTTCGCAGCGTTCACACTCCATACGCCCATAGGTAAATATGCTCCCAGGTTATCATGATCCACATACGCGGTGTGCGCCGTGAAGAATTGATCAAACAACTTATCCGGAAATTGGCGCCACCTCTTGTGACTCTCCTGTCTTCTCCACCGGAGGTGCAATGGGTCGCGCTTCGAAATATCAATCTGTTACTCCAAAAGAGGCCGGACATCCTTTCAAATGAAATGCGAGTTTTCTTCTGCAAGTACAACGATCCACTGTATGTCAAAATTGAAAAGTTGGACATTATGGTTCGCTTGGCTTCCGAGAACAATGTGGATGCCTTGCTGAGCGAGCTCAAAGAGTATTAAGGTTTATTTCCTACATGTTACCTTTACTCATGTCATCAGATATGCTTCAGAGGTCGACGTAGATTTTGTTCGCAAGAGTATCAAGGCTATCGGTCAAACTGCAGTTAAGATTGATATGGCTGCGGAGCGATGCGTCAATGTTTTATTGGAGTTAATTGCGTCTCGAGTGAGTTACGTTGTTCAAGAGGCTGTTGTGGTCATGAAGGTGCGTCCAGGACAACGCGGTGAAAGTGATGGCCTCATTCCATATCTTTTAGGATATCTTCCGGAAATACCCCTCCACTTATGAAGGCGTTATTCCCACATTATGCTCTAACCTTGATGAGTTAGATGAGCCAGAGGCCAAGGCATCATTGATATGGATAATCGGCGAATATGCCAACAAAATCGATAACGCGGATGAGCTTCTGGGTATTTTTGTCGATACTTTTGTTGAGGAGTCATACCCAGTATGTTCCGGTCCCACTGCGGCTTTCCTGCATCTCAATTGTTACGTTTCTAGGTACAACTACAAACCCTTACCGCTGTTGTGAAACTTTTCTTGAACAAACCAGATTCGTCACAAGGCGTTGTCCAACGAGTACTCGATACCGCTACCAAAGACTGTGACTCGCCTGATGTTCGAGATCGGGCTTACATTTATTGGCGTCTTTTATCCACAGACCCTGGAGCTGCCAAGGCAAGTCATTGTCCTCCGGAGCCTGACCAATGTTTTAATTTACCCCCGTAGGCCGTGGTTCTTGCGCATCGCCCCCCAATTTCTATCCCCCGCACAACGGTCTCCCCCGCACTACTAGAAGAACTTCTTGGCGAAATATCAAGTTTGGCAAGTGTGTACCACAAGCCAGAAGAAACCTTCATCGGCCGCGGACGAGTGGGTGCTGATTCCGTGCAGCGGAAGACAACAGAGTAAATTGTATTTATCCGGAAACTCGGCCATCCCAGCTGACCATTAATTATAGCATGGCCGATGATCGCTTTTCTGCTCAAAAAGCACTACAGACAGTGGCAGCTGGGAAACGAACGGAGAACCTACTGTGAGCTCCTATTCTGGGTTGTGCTATCGCTGTGCTAACACAAATACACCCAGCGATTTTGATGATGAACCTGTTGAAGGGCATCCCTCTGGTTTGGCAGCGACAGAGATCTTATCCCAAACGCCTGCGGCTGCCAATCTCCTTTCGGGGATGTCAAGTAACCCGCTCGACGATCTCGTCTCTATCTTCGGTGGTTCTTCCACGATCCATGAATCAAATGCTCCAGTGGGCGCTTCGTTGTTTGGGGAGGATACCGGATTCGGGTCTTCTGCACCAACCCCTACGGTTGCTGCAACACCTTCGGACGGGGGAGCAACACCCGCGCACCCCCAACCTCAGAGACAAGAGGAAGATCTTCTTGGACTGTTTTAGACTTACTCGTCTTGTTACTGCTTAATCGTCCTTTTGTCAGTTTCCTCCCAAGCTATAAGTATTTTTAACAAGCATGGAATTGGGTGACTATGATCGAGGTGTTCATCAACGAACCCACGCCTGTTGACTGCGTGGGTTTGATATAATAAATTAGAATACAACACAATTCTGGATGAATCACGTATGTCTCTGAATGGCGACCTCTTCCCATATGGCATCCCTCTGATGAAGCCCTCTGGTATAGGACCACAATAACCGGTGGGTAAATCTGAGCTATTGCGGTAGAAGTCACCCATCCGAAACTTGCATCATCATTTTTTTTTACATATGATCCACTGGCTCCTCAACTGTCAATCTCAAGGTCAGTGCGTCATTGCTAAAGCTGGAGAACTCAGTGTGACCCTAGGCAAGTGGAAGACAAAAGGGCTGCCGATTCCTAAACTAGCACTAGTGAATTCGCCCCCCCTTGGAACTAACCTTACGAAAGTTGAACATTGGAATCAGATATGCTGTTTCCCTTCATAGTAATCGGCGCCTTTCTCGTGCACAACGTTGCTTCTCAACAAATATGGGATATCGTAAGTCATTTGTCCACATATATATTCCGATCTAAAGCCGGTGCCAGTGGCAAACTACATGGGATCGCGCGGAGCTATTCACATCCCTTGAGCCCAAAAATCCGATTAATTTTATCTCACCAAGTGTTATCGGGAGTGCAGACATTGATGTTGATGATACTGCCACCTTTCAATCTGTGTGGGGATTCGGCGGGTCATTAAGTACGAATTGAAATCACTCGCACTACCTTCTCCGAGCTTAACGCCAGCGGGGACAGCGGATTCGGCGGCGTTGACACTGAACAATCTAAAGGTGAATTAATCCATGAGCGGGTGGCCCACTGGAGTCACCAAATCGAACAGGCAAAGAATCAGAATAACTACTGGGAGCTTATAAATTACTTATTCTCACCGACCGATGGCGCGAACGCGGCTGGCTTGAGTTATTTGCGGGTGCCCTTAGGCGCCTCAGACTTTTCCTCACATCGTGAGTATTATGCATTGACCTAATTCCATCGGAATTCTGCATCGCTTACCGACGCGTCCATTGAAGTATATAGCTTCGATGACACCAATGGGGACACCTCATTTAGCAAATTCAATATTAATGCAGCTCCGGCATATGTCTTCTCAGTCATCAAAGATATTCAATCAGTCAATAAGCGTATGATCCATTAACCTTCACCGCAATGATGGGGAATAACCTAAATTTAGTCCTCAGGGTCCATATTCTACCTTGGTCCCGGTAGGTACTATCTGGCGTGAAGAGTGAGGCTGACCGCCCTTCCCCTAGCCCGGATGGATGAAGGATAGCGGTACGATGAATGGGGGTTCATTGAAATCCAACCTCGCGAGTCCATGTTTGTCATGCCCAAAATCGCCATAGTCGTCTTAAATTACCCTCAAGATGCACCTACCTTCTTAAATGTTTGCAGGGCTTTCAGAGTAATGGTGTGAAAGTGTACGCCATATCAATCCAGAATGAGCCCCAGAACAGCAACCCAACATATCCCACGGCGAAACTGACACCTACAATGAAGGGCAAATTGGAAGGGTATTGAAGACCCTGATGAAGAACAATGGCTTCTCTGGTGTAAAATGATTGGTATGTGGATAGCGACTCAGAATAGGTGATATAAGAGCTCCGGTAGGATACGAACATAACTGGGACGACGCTGCGGCGTACCCAGTTCAGTTAATGCAAGCCGCGGGGATGTGTTCGATGGTGTTGCGTTCCATTGCTACGCGGTATGAGTTCCGTGTAATCGCCCTGATCTCACATGATTATCAGGGGTCTGTGGACCAACAAGATTCATTTCACACTAAATTCCCAACCAAAGTATGTGCGCATTTATTATCACGTTAATGATTCAAATTGTGCTCCATAGGAGATATACTTCACGGGTCCGTGTGTTCAAACCATGCAACCAAGTTCTAATTTCTCTTTTAGAGTGCGCTGGAACGATAGGGAGCGATTGGTGGAGCGATATCAAGGTAGGCTACCCAAATTCGTAATGTGGATGTCGCTAAGCACATTTATTTGAGTAGTGGTATATGGATAACTTGTAAGCCTCCCTAGCACTCTAAACTACAAACACTGAATGGCCCATAGGTTCATTGGTTCATGGACTGCATATTCCTTCGTTATCTCAGCTGATCGGTGGTGCAGGTGCCGTGACCCACAATTCTCATTCCGTGTTGATGTGGAACATCGCCCTGGATGGGCAAGGTAATCCTAAACTACCTGGAACAAGCAGCTGTGGAGGAAATGGGTGCCGCGCTATTGCCCAAGTTAACAGCGATGGAACTTACAGCCTCAACCAAGAATGTAGGTTGCCCGGGGGGCTACTACTATGGTGCTGACCGCACTTCCAGTTTATGCAATGGCGCAAGCATCCAAGGCAACCATACCCCGGGACAACGGTGGCCCATGGGGGAAGCGGATCCGTGTGACCGTCGGAGGACAATTAAACTGGGCCCTGCGCGTAGGGGCCTATGTCACTGGCCGGGTTAAGTCTACCGATTGGTTGCGTTATTCATTGGTCGTTCTGAACTGTGAGACGAATTCCCCCATTCATTTCACTTGTCCCTTACTGACTCGCCCCTCAGGGGACGACAGTATTGGTGGGTGGAGCCCAACTCCCGTTCAAACGACAATCGAATTTCGTGGAAAGCAGGTGAGCCTTTGCGAATTTTTTTTCACTAATCCAGCCAGCCAGCTAATCCAGCCTCTCCAGGCCACATATACTTTTCCCGTTGGTGTGACAACACTTTGGTGGTATGGTGAGTTGTAGCGCCTGACGAAAAAACAACACAATCATTCTGATTATGAATGGTGCAGCGCCTCCATTGAGCTTAAACACCACATCGCAAGAATTTTCTGCGTACGCTGAAGCGGACGGCAAACAGCAAGTGTTAGATTTCAAGGCATGAGAGGAGACTTCAGCGACCGAAGCGCTACGTAATGAACCCCCATTCTCGAAATGCTTACCAACTACTGAGCACATGTCGTATTCGCAAGAATTATGATTTATTGCTGGCACAATGCCCTGATGAGGGTTGCGTAAATTCATAACGTTGGATCTAAACGAGTCAAGATTTCCCCGCATAGAAGGAGCGATTGACCTGCTTCGTGGAAGACTCCATGCCACATTACCAGCCCGCTGACAGGGTTCGTAGAGGTTCGAAACTATGTTGGAGCATCTCCCGCTATTTGACATTCCCCGAAAGCAATGGGTAGATCATGCGTTCAGTTCAGGTTAGGAACAGTAACGCGATCTGCCACTGACAATCCGTATGGAGTGTGATTGACTTCATCCCCAGGCGGACCTTCTCCGTATTCAAGTCGTCCGCATACATGCAGCAGATAGGAGCTACAGCGAGAGGTGGCTGACATTAGTATCACCGGCAAGGTCCACTAACCTGGATTTAAATTTCCCGGGCGGCTGACTTGTCATGTTACTGTCAGCCACCGCGGCAAGGTCAAAAAGAGGGGAACACTGATTCGCCACTGTCCATTATTCTAGCCGATAGCCACCATCACTCACGTCCCAATACATCCTATTCCGAATGGCCACTGTATCCCCAACAATGGCTGACGTCGTCCACGGTATCCAAACCCTTATGGCACGGCTACAGAAATACGAACAGTCCAATCGAGAACTAGACCTGCGTCGCGAAAATCTGGAAAGCGAGATTCTGTCCGTGTACCATCACATTGAGCTCGAGAAGAGGAAGCAAGCGGACCTCCGGGCTGAGCTGGCTGGTACGGAGGCTGAAAGCGTCACGCACACGCATGGCAAGGCCAAGAAGTCCGGAATCATAGGTTAGCTCGATCCAGGGTGCTGTATTCTACCTCAGCTGATATCCTTCAGGCGCTTCCAAAGAAATCGTTGAGGATAAGGTTTCTCGGGCCAAGTGCTGCACGAAGACGAAAGCTGAGACAGGGCAGACGGGAGTATGGACCAACAGCTTTCAGCCAAGCTCCGAGGATCACCTGCATGGTCGTAATGAAAATATACTCCAAACGCGGGAGCCCGTGGTAAACGCGCTTCCATCAACTATCTTTATGTCTATTTGAGGAGGCGTAGAGAATAACTTGATTCCTGTATTATTTTGTTGAAAGTGAATTGGAATACTTGGAGTTATTGTGGGACGCATACGCGAGGGCCCGATGACCAGCTTTGGCATGAGATGGGAAAGTTAGATCGGGGAGGTGTTTGTCAGGTAGGAAGACATGTAGGCCCATTTGTGAGAAAGTGGGCGCATTAGATGGGAAATATCCCCCTCTTTGAGATAAAGAAAAAAGAAGAGGGCGTGCTGTCATCAGCTATGTGGATTTGGGGCTCGCCATTGGCTAGAATGAGGACTGAATAAGCGCAAGAAAACATCGCGCCATGCCCTTCGTGGGACCCGATGGTGTGGACCCTGGCGGTCGATCAAATCGGGTGTCAATATTGGGGCATCGGGAAAGATTAGCATGGGCCCGATGAAATCCCGATCCAAAAAACATGGACCTGAACCCCATGGATTGATTAACGGGAGGACGCGGTAACATCTTGTCTATCAGTCTGAGACTTTGTCGTCGACCTCCTTGAGCTGGGCTCTATTATTATGGAACTAAATGGGGAATAAGAAAAACTCCAGTTGGTGATGTGGCGTCCTACTTTTTTCTGACAGGTGTTATCATGCAGACTTCCAGGCTTCATGACGCCCGCGCGACGCGTACCTTTAAATTTATCAATCCATGGCACAGGGGTCGATGAACAACGGAGTGGACCGGCCTTTTATTGGATAGGGTTCAGCTAGCAAACTTTTTGCTGAACCCTGCCACTACCTTGGGGCGGATGGCCGTGTTCGACTGAAGGAATACCAAATCTGAGACGCGCAGTTCCCCGGACCAGAAAACCTATCATAGGAAAAGCTCCCCAATTGGCCTCTGATCACTACCGCCGCCAGCAGACCCAGGTAGTATCGGATCCGCGACTTCGCTACATAGATCAGCAGGCCGTAATGCCATATAGTATGTATTTATCATTTACAAAAACGAAGGTCAACCCGAAATCAACTTAAAATATCCGCTGAATACTCACGTAAGTTTTCAAGTCCCGAAAACGGAATGCCAAAAGCTTGTATGATGGTTGGGAAATAGCCCCCGGCGCGGGTGTCTTGAGGTTATCCCCAAATTATTACAGGATTCAATAACCCCAACTTGTAAAACAAACGCCTAGGGCACCGCGTGTCCTCAAAGGCACGAGTGACTTGGTATGAGCTTGGGTATTCCCGGTACGATGGATGGCGGGACATTACTTAGTAGTAGGATCATCATGATTCAGTTCAATTGGTACTGGCTGTAATTAGGCAGGACTAGAATCCTCCCTGTATGGTGGCATTTCCGTGCGTATGGTTCGCGGATCCAGCCCGGTTCACCTACAAATAATTTTAAAGAATGAACTGTAGGCCTGGGTTCATAGGGAAACGCACGGCGTTGAAGCGTTGAAGGCTTGAAGCCATGTTAGTAAACCCAATAAGGTGGTCACATGATCATCCTCGATTCACAATGGCGGCATTGCAAATTTTCTTTGGCTCCTGCGCCCCTCACCCAGTTGAACCACAAGGGTCATCAAGAGTCTCAACTTGGCACTAAAATGGGCAATCTCCTAGAATATGGCGGCACCGGAATTATCTATCACGCCTGCTTCTTCAACTCGGAGCGGTGTGCCTGAAGAGGGACTGGATGTACTGTAGCTCTGGCTTCGATTGATCCTCCTACTGCGACAAGCTGCCAGCAGCGAGAGAATCGGAATTTGCCAGGGATGTCCCATAATGGTGGCGAACCTTCCTTCAAACTTTACGGCCAATCCTTTGAAGCGGCCAGCCCGGTCATCAAGAGTAAAATCTGGCCCGCAGTTCCCTGAATTAATGCTCTGGATGTTTCCTGTCAACTTCCGGAGTATTGGTCTTATCCGTCTTGGGCGCTGAATCGTGTGTGATATGTCTGCGAAAGAGGACTGACAAGCGCATGTGAACTGTCACGGGTCTTTGAGCCTTCTTTTCGGCGATCGGTGGGGTGCTGATGCCCCAGCTGCCTCTTTCTCTTATCCTATACAGTTCCTCTATTATAATTTTTTCCATCGCAGAAGCAACCTTGATCGGCTCCAATTCCGCGCTTTCTGTTGCTTTTAAACCACAACTTTCGTGAGCAAACCAGACTGCACTCGCCTCCCCACTTTTCATAGCAGGATGGCAGCCTTCGTATCCCACATCAGCTCATGGACAGAGTTCGCCATACTCGCAGCATTTGGTTTTATCATCTATCGATTCCTGACATCCCAACGCCTTCACTACCCCCCAGGCCCAAAGCCACTCCCAATCATTGGAAATGTCCACCAAGTCCCAAAACACCACCCAGAGGAACGTTTCACGGAATGGGCAAATAAATATGGTATATCCTCCGGATACCCCTAACCTCTTCATGCTGACCGTGCCCAGGCGACGTGGTGTACACACAGATGTTTCAGCAGCCAATGGTCATCCTAAATAGCCTACAAGCCGCCCGTGACCTAATGGAGAAACGCAGTTCAATATACTCTGACAGGCCTCGTTTCGTTTTATTTTCTGAACTGTGCGTGATATCCCTCTTCACGCGTTCTCGGCACATATTTTTTATAGAATGGGCTGGCAAGGCGCATCAACACACGTCCGATAGTGAGCTCCATTCCACCCTTCCCCCGCTCCAAACTTAATCGCGTGTCAGTGGCCCGAGATTCCGAAAGCATCGCCGGTTCATCAATCAGACTTTCAACCAGCGCGCATCACCCAGTTTCCGCCCATTACAGGAACAAGAAGCGCTCGTGCTTCTTAACGGTTTCACAGAATCACCGCATTTATTTGTACAACATTTCCGGCGGTACGTACCAGACAGCGAGAATTGAGTTTTCTGTCGTACCTTGGCTGATGCGAGTAGATATGCCGCAGCAACCATCCTCAAAATCACATATGGGCACGACGTTACATCAATAGACGATCTTTTTGTCCATCTGGGTCTGTATTTCCAAATCACGTCGGTTGCTTTCTGGCTCACGCGCTCAATAGCCGAACGGGCTGGTACGTTAACCGTGGAATCTGGCTCCCCGGCAGCTACATTGGTAGATTATTTCCCATCAATGAGGTGAATCTTAGAATCCTAGCCTGGCGATAGCACCTAACAGATTCCCTACAAGGCATATACCCACATGGGCCCCATTTTCCGGATTCAAGAGGGACGCGCTTAAGGCTCGCAAAGCGGTAGAAACAATGATGGATGTCCCGTTTGAGATGGTCAAAGCTAGAATGGTTGGTATATGTATATGCCCCATTTTATTTATTTTTTCTTACAATCTGCCTTCCTCATAAGAAATCTGGAACGGCACCCCCCTCTTTTACGTCGACACTGCTAGAAACGCGTCAAAGCCAGGGCTCTATTGCACCTGAGGATGAAGAGGACATTAAAGGTGCCGCCGGTACTCTTTACGCTGGTAAGCTCAGCACTTGTCGGACCTATCTTGCATTAATCAACAATATGCCCAGCCGCGGAGGACACCGTAAATTCATCTTTTTACTCTGGGTTTTTGGATTTAACCGCTCAATTATTATAGACGGTATCCGTCCTAGAAGCCTTCATCCTCGCTATGGTCCAACATCCAGGTGTATTCAAAAAAGCACAGGAGGAGCTTGATTCTGTGGTTGGAACATACCGACTACCCACCCCCGAGGATAGGCCATCCCTTCCATATTTTGAGTGTGTCCTAAAAGAGGTCTGCCGGTATGTCCAACCTTAAAAATAGAGCGCCACCGATCTCACACCTCATGGAGATGGAACCCCCCAGTTCCATTGGGCATGCCACATCGGTTGATGGAAGACGATGTGTACCAAGGCTATCACATCCCCGAAGGGAGTACAGTCATTGCCAACATATAGTAAGCAACCCTTGCGTATGTATTGACAATGACCCTCATCACACCTGCCTGCAGTGCGATATTGCAGGATTGCTCACAGCCACACCTATTCCTCCCTGAACGCTTCCTCGATGATTCAAGTCTTCCTGACCCGCGTGATGTCATATTTGGTTTTGGCCGCCGGTAAGCGCTTTACTTCCTTCCACCTGAAATCATGTTTCCCACACCACTCGCCACAGGATATGTCCCGGTCGCCACTTCGCGGATACAGGTATCTGGTCAGTCCTTACCAGTATCACGGCGAGCTTCGATATTTCGAAGGCTCTTGATGCGGATGGAAATAAAATAACACCAGCATTGGATTTTACGGACGGATTTGTTCGGTAGGTGCTCCTACGCTTAATTATTTTGCGCGGCATCACTGACGCCACGAGAAGCCATGCGAAACCTTTCCCATGTTCGATCCAGCCTCGGCCAGGAAGACAGATCATCAAAGATATTGCCTAAGCGTAGCACGGGACTCGCCTTCATTCTTTTTCGCTCACAAATCATCATGGGGCACAATAAACCGGATTATATGCGAGCTAATCCCACTACACCACTGATAAGATTTCGTTCCTAATAATTATGCGGGTATTGTACATAGTTAGTCTGATTCCATGTACTTGTACTTATTGTCGTTAGTCCTCCCGAACCACCACCCCATTAGTACGTTCGAGTGGGGTTGGCGGACTCAATCAATCAGATTTCCTTACTGCATTCTCGCGTCTACTAAACTGCCCCAAGGAGCATGAAAAACCGTGCACCCCGGAACGTTATTAACATTTACCATAGGAAAACACAACTCCGACGCCAAGTATTGACATCAAGTTTTCAAATTTCAACCACGGCCCGCTCGGAAGTACTCTAACGGGCCACCGCCACGACTTGGACTATAACTCATCAGCTCCATCAGCAGAATTTCTAGAAGTAAGTATCTTCCATCTTACATAAGTGCTTTCGACACCATCATGTCCAAGTCGGAGCCGTCAACATTAGAAAGACCCCTGCTTGGGCCCCGGCGATGGTGATAATACATTACTGGATTCAACACCACAACCCACTGCTAGAATTGGGGAGGCCACGGCCATTCAACTCGATGAGCTGGGCCCCATGGTTGTAAACAGCGATGGCGTGCGTCTGTGCTCATTTTAGCCTACCTAAAGGTGTAAATTTGGCATCCAGACTCTATCCCGCATCTCAAATTGGTCACAGCTGACGGAAGCAGAGCGCGACCGAACCCTCCGAGTTCTGTCAGCTAGAAACAGGTGAGTGAACGTTGATACACTAATGGGGTGCTTCGTATCTCCGCCCCTCGCACACGTATGGCTGACGTGCTATTATTTTAAATGGCTTGACAGGATTCGGCTTGGAGAGCAAAGAAAGCTCCAGGAACAGGCAGAGGTCGGGAGTAGAAAAGATGAGGCCTCCGATCAGCCCGCAACAGCGTTGTGAGCTCGACAAGATGATCGCTCAAGTTTTCGCGCGACATGCATGATGGTGATAATGATCACAACCCGGATTGCGCCCGGGGGTATATTTGTACACTGAACACCCAAATACTATATACGCGCCGATCTCCAGCACCTGCGCAACCACAAGTGTGGTATGATGATGATAACATTATGTACCGTGGTGCCTTATCCCAGGGAGCTTTACGCGCGGAACGCCTGCGCACACAAAATTCCGCCGTTCCGTGTACCTCCTTTGATGCAATCCAGACGCCCTAGAATCAGAATCACACACAGTGAGCCGGATCCGGTGGGCTCTATGTGGCGTTATACCTCCCAACAGATATCATTCACTACAAGTCTTCTCAGCGATGGTGACCCCCCTCGGATGATTTTACCCGCCAGCTGTTCATCAGCGGCTACCGCGCGGGCTTTTTTCCTGCTAACATTGCAGATGTCGAATGAGGCAGTGTGAAGTCTCGTCAACCTCGGGGCGTATTCTGCAAAGATCCGCTGGCACAACCTCGGGTCAAAACAAAATGCCTACGGGAATAGATTGATTTGGGCTAACCAACACTTTCTCCCCCGATGCTACATGCAGCTCTTCCAAGGATACGCAGCTCCCAAGGAGGCGTCGTAGGCTGTCTAACCCCACGAAGGCGCCTCCGAGATCAAGGAACCGCAGAGTCACAGCTTGCTTTTCAACTAGATGGTATATGAGGCTGTCGAAGGAGATGTGAGCACCCTGGCGGCCTCTTCTGAGTCTTTTGATATTAAGCGGAGTGTTTCAATAGGTGAGCTTGATATTATCCTTCTAATCCACTTGCACAGAAAGCGAGCCTCAAATCTATTGAACATGCTGTGGTGGCGAACCGTGAACGACCGGAGGTGGATAAGCCTGGGTTTGGTTAGCGGTGCTTTCAGTTGCTATCCGCCGTTTAACTTGGGAACATTGGTATCTGGATGACTTACAAAATAATAGCGGAGGTCAAGGTGTCGGATGTCGGGTATCTGCGAGAGGAAGTCTAAGACATCATCGTCCGTCAGCGAGTATGAAATTCCCAGCGCGAATGAGCGGACCCGTTCCCGAATTGGCGGGGCGAGAGACCTCAAGACACCGGGCGTGACGGATCCACAGTTATCCTGTTCCGTTGAGGATCAGGTCTATGCGACCCGTGAGTCGGCCTGAGCTTACCAGGAGATGCAAGCGCGTAAGGGAATCAGACAACCTACCAAGCCACTCGGGCAGGAGCCACAAGACAGCTCTGGAAGGATCATGAATCGTCAGCGAGTCCAGCCCAGTCATGCTAGCTAAGATAGGGGAATTGGCTTCATCCAGGCAGGAGGCGTTGACCACAATCGATCCGACTCGCGTTAGTCCTTTGAGGGTTTCAGTGAATACAGCAGGATGATATGTTGTGGGCGTCAGTTTGATTGTTTGCAAGTTTGTGAATTGTCGAACAGCGTTCGCAACTATGGGCGCAAGTGCATTCAGTGGGGGTGGTCGCGTCGGCAAATGGCCTTGCATTCATGGATTAGCGCGTAGTGGGACAACACGACTAAAACTGAAGCTATTACCACTGATTTCGAGCGTGATGACATGGGGGAATTTTTGGGTAAAATAGCGGAGGTAAACACTGAGGACTCCTATGAAAGGGATTATTACGAGTCATTGAGCAAATGATGGCCTACAGAAGGGATTCCTTTATCTTTCAAGTCAAGGACAGAGCGAAATGGCGGTGAATATACCACCCGAGAATACAGTAACCGGGATGCGACACGATTAAATTCCGAATTTACAATTGCACATTGGGAGAGTAGGTTTACTCTAGGTCTGTATACAGCCCTTCCAGACGTGAAGAATAATGTCATACGAGAGGTGAGGTTGCTCAGTGGACTTGATCATGTGGATATCAAGCAGGGTGATCATGTGCACTCAAGTCTCATCCGATTCCGAACATGGGATGATGACGAAGATGACGATCATACCTAACCTCAAATTAATTGCTGCAGTCAGATAGATGCTTGTGGACGAGACGCGTGGTAACTAATGGACATAGCAATTGTTGAGCTTACTGAAGGCAGGACATGAATGTTCGTTTAATGAGCCTCCAACAGGATGGAGTGTGGGACTTTGGCAATACGCAATGGCTAGACTTGGCTAAGACAGGTCCAGTTTCAGAGTCTCGAGGAGTGACGTAGATTCAGAACTTTGTGGGTTAGTATTCTGGGTGTTCAATGCTGGTGCCCCAGGACCTAAGGAAAGAGGATGAAGATTGCAGCTAGGTAATTATTTTATATCTAAAACATGTGAATCTCAGTAATAACGACCGAAGCGAATGGAGTATCCCTACAATGGCTTATGACTATCCAGTTATTTATTTCTTCACCGATTGGGACAACTCCTGGTGCTCCTTCTCAAGGTTGTCCTGTGTAGCAATATTATAATATGCTCATGAAAGTGGGGAAATGAACCCAACTAATTCTTTTTTCTTCGCCTCGATCTAATAACTGTTGAATTGTGTTTGTGGTGCTGAGAACATGACATACCTGCTCCCTCATCTTCTTCAACAGTTCCGCTTCGTGACGGCGGGCGTATTCATCTATATCGTACTTAATAAACCGCAAAGAATTGTCCAGCCTGATTCCCGAACCTTCATGAGCTTTTTCCTTTTTGCTATTTACAAGAACAGAGTGAGAAGCGATCGGGTGAATACGTTCCGAAAATACCTACTTGAAACCTTTGGACTGTGCAACACTCCCCTCCACTTGGCTTGAGCTATACCTCAAGGCAATGGCAGTGAAGCGAGGAGCACGACGAACAGATAGACGGGAAAGCATGATGATAGTGGTGGTGGTGGTTTGGATTGAGGGTCTTTGAGCGTGAAATGGCACACCCAGTTCGGCCCAGATCTCAAAACTGTCACGGCTTGTGATATAGGTCACGTCACATCTTTCTTTTCCTCCGTCATGTCAACCTTCCTCAGGCAAGCAGCCAACGCCGTATGTTTTGTCCTCATTCTCAGGAATAAGCTTATAACGCAATACAGGCCCGCAATGCGTCCCGCACTCGCGCCTTCTCTTCCACCGCCGTTTCCCGCAAAGGTGCGACTTGAGTCTGGGCAAACCAAAAATCTAATTCCGAATACACCCGCAGACCTTGTGCAGGACATATACATTCAACAAATAAAAGCGTACAAGCCAGCGCCGGTTGTAAGTGTCGACGTTTTATTCTGGTCTGGATAGCGTCGCCGAATGACTTCCCAGGCAAAAGATGCACATGTCGGAGTCGTGAAGGCCTACTCTCTCCCTCCCGCACCCCAACCACCCACACTTCCCACTGATCTTGCCTCCGAACTTTCCGCGTACGATTCAGCTGAGCCAACAAGGGCATCAGAGGCGCCAGCCGCCGCAGGTTTGGAGGAAGCCGCTGGCGGAGCGGAGGCATATCTCAATTTCCTCGAGCAGGACCTGCCCAAGGCCGCCGCGCATCATTAGACGTAATTACACGTTGAAAATAGATTATTGTGGAGTTGATGCCTGGAAACTGCATGCCCAGGTCGAAAACTGCAATTGAGGGGATAGAACTTCATTATTCAATTTCCATTCATTCATTCCTTCGTTTCTATTTACTTACTATAAGAATGATACACTATTAATGCGTGCGGGGTAAATGCTATGCAAGATGCGATAAATACAGCGAGGAAAGCGAGGGGGGGATATAAAAACGGAGAGTGAGTGGTGGGCGGCGGGCAGGATGTCGATCTATGAGAAGAAGTATTGGGATCCTTTGATTGTCTCGACCTGGAAGTCGCCTTTTTTCGGGAGAGGGGGAAGTATGTCTGTCAGATTAACGAATTTGCCCAATAGTTCGACAGCTGCCTTGTCTTCTTGGGTCTTCTTCTTTGCGGCCGCCTTGACGCGGGGCGAATCCCAGTCGTCTTCGGCCGATTCATCCTCTTCGGCCAGCATATCAACGAGTTCCTGAGCCTCCGAAGTTGGATCCGAGTCGTTCCCCTCAGCGAGGTCGGACAGCAACCCCTCAAGACTGCCTAGAGCTTTGCTGGCCTCCGTTTCGTCCACCATGGGTTTATCCGTCTCTGAAATGGCGAGCAGGCCGCTGATCGCGGCAAGTGACTTGGCTTGTTCGGGCGTCGCTACGATTTGGGAACCAGCTTCGCGGAGGTTTTTGACTAATTGACCCATGCGCAGATTCACAAGGGGAATCTTATATCCTTTATAACGTTCCATAAACTACCCGGGGTTAGCATCTTTTTCAAGATTTATATATAGCTTGGGCGAACCTCTGTGTGGAGTTTCCCAAGAACATCGGAGGAGTGGAGGGCTATAAAAGTATCGCGGATAATTTCGGACATTTTGTCGATATTCGACGCGTGAGTCCAATACGAATCATGAACGGAGGCGAATGTCAGCCCTTGTGTCTGGAGGAAGGTATTGAGTAGATGGTAGGGAATAAGTATAACGGACTTACCCGACACTCCAAAGCGGTCAGCATCATGTGAGTTGCATCGAGACTGTGGATGAAGTTAGGGGGGAATGCGGAGGCTTGCTTCATTGAATTGACTATAGGGTATAAAGTTATGAGTTGCTTGAGAATTCTACAAAACATCATACCCTCAGCTGGTGAATTCGGATCAGATATATAAACCGTCTGAAGCGCGGTCATGATCTGCTTGCGCGTGGTCTTCCTATATGGTTGTACAATAGGCAGACCCAGAGGTGTCGTCCAGACAACTGAAGTCATTTGCTCTTTCTTCAATCGATTGATGGGGATGGATTTGGGAGAGCGTGGTTTTGTGCCTTTCTTCTGAACATGCTCAGACATGGCCTCGGGCAGCCGCTCCTCAGGAATGGATTTGGCGATGAGACGAGCACATAGGTTGAGCCAATTCTGGATGCCTTTCGCACCGCTGAAGAGATCACCGATACATAATAGTGTCTGAAAAGAAAAAGAAATAGTTATAAAACGATCGAGGCAAGCAAGAGCGGGTAACACACCTTTTTAGCAAGATATGATGCTGCGGCCCAACATTCTTCTTCAGGAAGGTCCTTTCGGTCCTTCAGTTGGCGCTCAATTTGCTCGCGCGCGCCGACGAACGTGACACCATACACAGTAGTCATGACCTTGGTGCCCCGTTACAACCTGATCTACCGAAGTAAAGCGAGGACTTACGGTTTGTTTGACAACCTTACGAGTGATCTTCCCCTGCAGCATAATAGCGTACTTCTCTCCCTTCTTGACGTCTTCATCCAGTAGTTTCTCCACCATGTTTCCGACATAGGTGTATACGTCTGACGGACGTTCACCAGCACTCAAATTTACCTGCTTCGCACCTCGATCGTCACCACCGAGGGCGGCATAATGCTGCAAGCCATTGCATGTCCCATCTTGGTGGACAGGGAGAGACGACATGTACGCATGCGGATCACCTGATTCGAGTGCGGCGTGGAGTTCCATGCAGGTTGCAAGACATTGCCAAGGATCGTCGGCTTTTGTCCACCATCTCTTGCCCTAAAGTCGCAATGTAAAATTAGTCGCAATTCTAGCAGCTATTGCTAAGACTTACATCCAATGGATTAGTTGCACTGTCATAAATATCATCTAAACGTTCCATAACATAGTCGACACGTTCATCAAAATTAGCCTTATCAAATCCGTATAAATTTGCCAGATGGATCTTGAGCCAGCGAAGGCCGCGTTCCCCCAGAGGTTTCGCCTCGCCAAATAATAATAGCCCCCGGCTCAGGTCGTCTCCGATATGGTTTAGATGTGGGGGTATAGGATACGCCCGGCCCCGGAAGTCAAGATTGTGTGGTAAATAGATTGTGTCGCCGAGGAACTTTTCGAATCCCATGAGCAAGCCCTTCGATCCACAAAAAGAAGGAACTTACAGCACGAGCAATTTCGATTTTGTAGTTGACATTGCACCGCTCAGAATGGTTATTCGCCTTGCCCTGGTTATAGCCTTTCTGCCTCTGGAGATGTACACTTCGAGCCTTAAGATCGGTGTCGAAATTCTCCGGTACCAGTGGTTCGGGCTGGTCGTACACCGCAGGCGGAAGCTTACCCATACGCTCGCCCGAATTCCACACTTTGAGGACGACATCAAACACCTTTTTGTTGATTTTCCATGGCGTGCTACCAAGGACATCCAGCCCCGCGTACACCAACTCGACATTTCCCAAGTCGGACGCATGCTTGAGGTAGCTTTGCTGCTCTATTGAATCCTTGAAGCGCATCGCCGATGCTGGAAATAAAATAGTTAATGACTTGCCCCCGTATGAATGTATTCACCCTACTTTTATTGTACAAGTAACCACCTTGATCGTGACTCAACCAAGGCTTCGGCTTCACTAGCATTGGGAGATGCCGGGGGTGTAATGTTTCCCTCAAGCCATCTTTGGCAAGTCGCTCGGTGACAACAGGGTTGAGTCTGATTACACCAAGCTTCTGTCCCCGCTGATATTCATACGAGTGGTAAAAGGCAGGCTGGACCTCAGAGCTATATACAGTTAACAGATTGTTCGCAATAAAAACCCGACCAGAACTTACATAGTTTCTTGGGTTGTCTTGTCCACTGCGGTGCGTGTAACCTCCGCCACATCCATCAAACATTCCACCAGGATACCACCAACCTTGGACCTTACAGCCTGCGTCCAAATTGTCGTCCAACCCTCGCCATCCATCATATGCTTAGCGGCAGCAACCCTCCGCTCCTGAAGATTGCGGTACCCAAAGTTCGAGAAATATCCAGCATCGCCAAGCCTCGGTGCTGTTGGGATGTGTATATTGTTCCGTTTGCACATTTGGGCCTTGTACTCAATCTCCACTGCTTTCCCGACCCCAATCAGGGCCCGCGTTGTCTTCATCCCGTCGTATACTCCTCCGGAGCCTTGCAGCCGCATAATCTCGAGGATAGTAATCAACGACAGTCGTTCCGCTTTAACCAGAGAAAGATACGGCGATAATAGCACCGACGGTCTGAGCTCCCTGCGCTTCTCGGCAACCATAATGGCCTTGATTTCCTGCTCGAGGCGCACTTTAAGTTTAGTATGCCAATCCCACATCCAGCGTTGCAGGTCCGCTTGCATTAGCGAATTGTTGCCTAGGCCAAGCTCCGCGAACAAGTCCGCCTGGTGTTTCAGCCGTTCGACAGCAACATCATATACTGATTCTTCCAGCAATTTCTGCCGCGCCGCAACATCTTCAGGTAGCACGCGGCGGGCGAGGGTCACCTCCGCGAGATGGCGGCGTAGGTTATCCAGGTTAAAGGGGATTTCTAGCTCAGGTTCCTCGTCGACATCAGTCTCGATTTCATCGCCAGGACCTTTTTTCTGGATATCCTGTCAGAGGCGAGATGGATTCAGAAGATGAACGCTTACTTTGACACGCATTACAGGTTGGACCTCCGGGACACCGTCCAATACATCGACTGTATGTGAACCAATGGCTTCTGCTTGACCCAACTCAGATACGACCCGTGATAAATTCAAATTCACGGCGGCCTTGGACAAGGTTCGAATGATTTCGGCAGCTTCCTCGGATGACCCAAATGCTCGGTCAGAAATAACGAATGGAAGTGAGATTTGGCGGTCGACAATATTGGTTAAAAGTTGTGTAGGATTCCGAGGCAACGTTGAATTAACAGGAGTTGATGAATCGGGATTAAATCTGAAATTTTGATCAGTCGGTGCAAGAGCAGATACATTCAACAAATCACCTGTGCCAAGCAAGAAGCATAATGGCATAGGTACCAGCATTAGGTGCTACCATTTCCTTGTTGCTTTCCATAATGTCATACAACTCCCATGCGTTCTCAATCCAATACTCTCGATCATCAACATCCTTCGAGCTAGCCATATTCACGTAGGCTTCGAGGAAAGCATTGTACACGCGCGGTTCCAATAGGGCGTTCCCAGTCTTGTCCCGCAATCTCTCAAAAATACTTTTGGCTCGTGGGACATCGTAGAGATTATGCAGACATGCGTCCATCACAGCAAGTAGATCCTGGGTGGGGGAATCGGTGTACCAGTAGTCATTGATCTCAGACGTCCTATCACTCGGTAAAGGGGTTGGCAGGATCGTGTAGGATGTCCGTCGTTGAAGAAACCCTTCCAATTCATGGGAGAATGGCACGGTTCTTCCCTCCCCAGTTTTTTCTGTCGTAGGCTGGGATAGAAATGCGGGGAAATCAGGTCGAGGAACCTGTGCAGTCGCGAACGCTGGTGAATTAACCCGGCCGGATGGTGTTGAATATAGACGGGCGGGGCGCGGGAGATTTTGACGAGACAACAGTAAAGTAGTCTCTAGCCTTCGGGCTGCTCTAGGTATCATTTTTTTTGTCCGTAAAGTTTGACACTGGCGACCGTAACTTGAAAATAGAAAATTTCTGGATGATGCTCACGTGAGCATCCGGGGGGCCAGATGCCGCAGGACTCAAGCAATGCCAAACAGCTCATAACAATCCACGACAAAGACATCGGAACTGACTCCCGTCTCCCCCCAGATGTTTTCCATCATAATCAATACGTATATCGCGGTGCCTTATCCAGGTGACTCGGGTAAGTATTTGCAACACTCCAGCTCATCTCCACACCGGGCTCCAACAACATCGCCATGTACCGGTCCGAGTAACCATACTCCATGTCTCAACCAGAATACTTATTGTTGCTACGTTAACGTTGGTTTGGTGCCGAGCATTCCATCCACGGTTTAAGCGAGCACTCGGATCATCATCAAGATGTGCGTCATTCACGGATTGTTTTTTTGTTTTCTACTCCGTTGAATGATTTGACGGAAATGAACCGGACAATAGGACAGACCGAGTTGGAAGCAACACGCTGCGCGGTATGTAAGTATGCTATATTGACATTTAATTTCAAATTCAACGCGCTACTTATGACGCGTATTTACATCCTCTGATGCTGTGTGAACAAATGCTGGGATGATTTCCATATTGATGTGGCGTGATACAACCAACCGTTCCAATTCTTTCGTTTTGATCGGTATATCAACCGGTTGCTAACCATCAATGACGCATGCGGGGTACGTGAGGACGGAAAACTCTTCTCTTTTGCGTTTATGGAATTTTTCTCAGAAGAAAACCTTACACGGTTGATTTAGACGGAAGAACTACATCTGCGCTGGTCCATTTATATTTCTGGGGGGCAAGTCATTTCCGGCCACACAGCTATAACCAATTTATAAACGTTGTATGACCCTGACACTTCAGTTCCAAGTCCGATCCATCATAAATAAGCCACCCTTTCAGTCCCTCCGCTACAACTTACCACCCATTCGTATCTCTTCTCACTACTCTCCTCATCCTAAATACCTCGGATATCCTACCAGCATACGCTAACCTCCTATTCCGGCTCAGCTCATCCCAAATAGACATGTGCAAACACGAGATGTACGTATGAGCCACTTCCGAGACTCAGTTCCCGAAAGACACTGGACTCACGCATATGTGCTCCCTAGAATTGGAGACTTCTACCGGGGGTGCGGGGTATGTTGTAACATTACTCCAAATGATGCAGTATTATTGACCGCGGCACCCAGCACTTCCATGGACGTTACTTCACTGGGGAGACAACGGACTGCAAGTCTGCGCTCTGCAAGTCCAGTTCCGCCCATAAGCACAAGACCGCTCCTAATTGCGGTTGTTCCAAAGTATGTTGTGTACCCTTCTTGTTGCATTGATTTACCAAGCCCACGACCAGATCGTCGTTGAGGAGAGGAAGATTCAGAACATGTTCCAGACCCCGTTCCCCGAGTGTCAACGGATTTCACGGTGAACCTAAGCTCTCTCACGAATCCGAATGACTCGGATGGTCGATGACTCGGCCTTGTAGCACCTATCAACCTATCAACCTCCATTTGTTTTCTGCATCCCAGCTGTTATGTAGCCTATATGTGATTTTGTGCGTTCCCATGAGCCTCTTGGTCTCCTCATGTCTCTTTACGTGGCGGACGTCAAGCTTTTATCTTTGTGCGATCAGCCTGTCCAGACGTGGGACATGGCTTGAAATGCCTGCCCTCCCCACCTTACCGTCCGTTCGATCATGACAGCCATCAAATACAGCCTGTGATAGCAAGAATTGACCTTCACTCTCAGGAGTCCGGTGCGTTCTGGTGCGTCGCGCTAAGGTACCTTCAAATTACCTTGAAAAGGAAAGGGAAAACAAGGAATTAGGAACCAGTCCGACGTCGATCCGGGCGCCAATCTCATGTCTCCCCCGATCCGGTGAGTGCACAGGCACGCATGGACCCACAGGGATCCCGGATATTGTCCCGGTAACCCGGTCTCTAGGGGGGTTTGGGAAAATGATGCCCGCGGAGGGCTGCAGTTGGCGCGCAGGAGCCGAACGGCTCCTATATGGTTATCTGCATTCTATGGGAGAGTTGAGCCACTTTTAATTTTATACACCTTCCGGGGCGCTGTGAGACTAAAATACACGGCGGAAGTAATACAACGAGGGGTAGGTATTTAATTGCTGTGGAATCATCAATAGTATGGCCGACAATGGCCGAGCGAGCCCGCGTGGCGTACTTACTAAAATCCTGGCTTTGTATTGACCCCGAGGTTCAATGAATGGTTGGGCATTAGTAACTCGTTTGCCAAGATACGTATATTTCACTGTCCCACCCACAGCAAGGGGGTTGCTCTGCCAGCACGAGGAATGTATGTACCTCGGCCGGTTGGTAAGGCGCTTTTTGGTGACCATTTTGTCGACGGAGATGAGGGTTGTCAAACTGGTATGGGAAGGATCACCGAGCACACCGCCATTTACACAATACTGGGTGCGACTGGGGCGGTCGTGCTCTCGTGTCCAAGGTTTCACGCGGTCGGGGATTGGAATTAGGGAATTGAAAACAGGGATAGCATTATCAATTGACTGGGAGATTTATACATAATGGGAATGGACCAGCCCACCTGAAGTCGTTTCATCAATTATTTATACGGCACGTATATTTATTATGCAGGTGAAGGTTTTACGGTGGTATTCAACATCTTGGAAAAGAATTCGTCCAACCAGCTGAAAAATGCCTGCTTGTCTTCCTCTGACAAGTTCGCCCAGTCAATATCGTTTCCGGGTTGTGCGTTACGGGCAGGGACATCTGGCCGAGTCCGGCGAACGATGGGAGGAGGTGCAGATGTTGGAGCACGGCTCTCGGCCGTGGCTGGGGTTGCTGGGGATCGGCCCGGGAGGGTAGGAGGATTACCTGAGAGATATCGGCCCGGCAGAGTTGGAGGAGGGTTACCTCTGCCAGGCAATGGTGGTGTCACTGCTGGTGATGGTCGGTTTGGAGCAGGTGGTGGTGGGGGAAATTGAGCGCGTGGAGTAGCGCTTCCCCTTGGCGGAGGTGGGGGTGGTGGAGGCTGTTTACTATACGGGTCCCAGTTGGTCTTCGCCATCGGCACACTAATAGGTGGTGAGTAGTCGAATTATGCTAGCAGTTGGAAGAAACCAACCTTGTGTGACGATCCTTGGTGTTCTGGATCTTGGATACACTGGCATCTTTTACTTTCCCAGCCTTCTGCTTTAACTCTGCAACTGAAATTTGGTTAGGTTTGAGGCATCAGATTGCATCACTGAAAGAGCCATACATGTGGGAGCCATCACTGCCAGTAGTCACCCGAGGTAGGTATTTGTATTTGTTCTTCAAGTTAGAACCCGGGCTGCTGCCAGATTTAGCAATCGAGTACGTGAAGAACGCTGGAGAGCAGAACGCGCACAATCTATAATATCGCTGTCGGTCAGGCCAGGGTGTGCATGTTACATATAGCTTTATACGAATCGATCAGCCGGTGCCGTTGAGGGCCGCACAAGATCAATTTGTTACGAGCTTCAAACCTAAACAAGCCAAAGCGCTATTTAGTACTTATGGATAATCTCCGGAACCCGGCGTTCACGTTCAGGAATATTTGGACCATGCCGTGTATATTACTACTACTACTACTACTATCTGATCGCTCTGATGGCCATACACCACAAACTCAGCAACCTCAATTTTTTGATAGGTTATAACTCAATTGAGATGTGGTAGAATAAGCTTATATCCCTGGTCGAGCGAACCCGCCTATTCCGCCATCATCGACGGCGGTTGCTTCTCCATCCCCTGCCACCCGTCGCGCCAGAAACCACCGGCTTCAAACATAGATACTTTTTGCGGGTGGCCGGTATGCCCAGCACCGCGGGAATGAGAGAGTGATGTATAGCAGAGGGGAGGAGAGAGAAGGAGGAGTGGTAAGCTGCAGTATGCCTAGCAGTATTCGTGCCTGCGCGGGAGTACCGATGACAGCACTACATACGTCGGTGTCGGGCGTAATCCACAAGGTGCAATGAGAGCAGATACCCCGACGCTCATCGCGCTTTCCAGTTCACGGGCCAAATAATTGCGACGTGTTGAACGCAGGGGATTGGACCAGTGCTCCAGCATCCGCTCGCAACGCGCTGTGCGTCTACCTACCGCCAGCGTCGCTCATGGTGAAGGGAAAGGAGGTGGAAGCCCGCCGTGGCCAACAGCAGCTACACTGAGTCACACGAACAGAACGGGACGTTGTTGTGTTTTTGGAGATGTGCTACGTGGTGGTACAAAGGTAAGATATGTAATCCTGGACGACACGTCCATAAAAAGCGAATGGTCTGGGTAGTCTACGAAATGCAAGGGCGAAAACTCCATTATCAAAAGGAAGATACTCGGGGTCAGTCATAGTGTGCCTGAAAGGGAAAACAAGATCCAAGCGTGGTGAAAAAACTGAGACTAGGTATGAGGGAAAAGGTGGATCGAATCAGACAGGCCCAACCAGGGAAAAGAATAAGTGCACGCAAGAGGTCAAAAACCGCAAGTGTACGCAAGACATCGAAAATTTGTGGGCAGGAACTGTAGTCGGGGGCCAGAAGAGATAGAAAAATAAGGAAACGGATTTAGGCAAGTAATCATTAGATTTTTGTCCAAGGCGTTATCCACATCATCGCGAGAATTCCGAATCAGAATCGGAGTCCCCCTCAAGCACACAAGAACTTGAAGGGAACGCCGAGTCCTCCTCCGAGCCGTCTAGAGCCTGAGGTAACACTGCACTAACAAAATTGTGGGAAGGGAAAACCGCGATGGTATCCAAATCTTCATCCGAATCGGAATCGTCCTCACGGGCACCGCCAGGCAGCACTGCACCCACAACATTACGAGCTGAGGCCGATGTCCTGGGTGGAATATTTCTTGACTTATCCTCAGGTCAGTTCCGCAACTGATGTGGTGTCCAACCAGGAGAGGCAGGTGTGAGTCGACAGTGAAAACAGCCCCCAGCAGACCGCAATGCCTCACGGTCCGATGCGGATAGGTTGGGGAGGCTACTACGTGCAGTGTCCGGGACAGAGGGTGCAATTGTAGGTGCGGGTGTTCGACCACTGGTAGCATTGCAAGTATTCCTGGTGATACCCTCAACAATCATTGACTCCCACGAGGACGACATAATGCCAATCAATTTATTGACTGTGATATTCTCGAATCCAAGACTTGGGAGGGCGCGAACACGAAGGGAGAGGATCGGATGGCAAAAGGATAAGAGGTAGTTCTTAAAAATGGAGTCGTTGATAAGAGTCGTTGTTCAAAAAAAAAGTGGAAGCCCGCCGTGGCCAACGGCAGCTACACTAAGTCACACGAACAGAACGGGACGTTGTCGTGTTCTCGGAGATGTGCTACGTGGTGGTACAAAGCTTAGGTTGATGTAATCCTGGACGACGCCTCATGGACGCGAGTGTCACATGACCAGGATTACAGGATGGCAACTTTTATTATTATTATGACGAACAAGTGGGGACCGGCAACGCCTGCCACTGTCCAGAAATGTGTACCGGCAAAAGTGGTCACTGCCGTTTTGGGAACTTTGTTCCCACCACCCAGTTTCCACCTTACTCATAGCGCAGTAGTGGACGAATACACACCAGATTTTAATATATATGTGGCATATTACATAGATTATCATCCCGGCATGCAAAAGGCCCATATTGTAGAGAAATATTTGCTGTGGTGTGTGCAGCACACCGAACGGATACAACTTGGCAGCACCGGGTTGCCTTTTTAGGCAGTCCCCTCCTCGAGTTCCCCCCATTCTTTCCTCGCAGCGTTCCACCATACAGGCACTATATGTTGCTCAAACAAGTTACGGGATCTTGGTTTTGAATATATACCATTGGATTCTTCGGAACACAATTTTTATTGATGGCCTGAGGCTTCAGATATTGGTGTAACTGACCTGGTATTGAGACAATGAGCGAGATCTAAAAAATTCTGCACCGAAGACTTTTCTTAAACTGGCATTGCGAACACACTTCGTCTCACAAACTTATCTCCATGTGTTGCCTACGATGCTGTAGCGACTCGTACCTCCTCGCACAGCCAGTGGCGGAGTTTAAATTTGGCAGGGATTGCCGGTCCCCAGAACAAGTACCTGAACTGACGTTGCCGCACTCACCGTCATCAGTCAATTCAAATTTCGTTAACCGGTACGACCCCCACAGCGCGCTTCTCTGTTCCCGCGGATACATCTGGAGGAATGCAGCACATGATCAGCTGGAAGTCTTTTCCATGGGTCAATCGAAGTTGATTAAGTTCTCCACTTTGATGAATTCAAGTCCCAGCTTCTAATATCCACGAATCTGAACGGTGGGTCAGCTCTGAACATTTTCTTTGACGGAGGGGTGTGCGTATGGTGTTTCCTATCTGGCGTGAAAATGAAAATAGAGTAAGTCAAACTAATTCTGTGCGGAAGACTGGAACGCTAACAGTGTTATTTATGAAGGAAATGGGTGGCACTGTGCCGTGGGGAACAGGAAGGAGGGCGGTGCACATGATTATGCCATGAATTTCGACAGTGTCTGTAGCAGCCAGTGGGTTCCTAAACTTAATATTGGCTACAATCTCATCTCTTCTTTTGTTCAACTTGTGACTGGACCTTAAGAAGTCATGGTGTGGTCAATGAATCAACTATCTTCCCAACTATCATGTTGCTGGAGGTTTATATAGGTCTTTCCCCTTTTGTTAGCAGCAGCGCGTCAGCTTTCTACGCTTCAGACTCAGATATTTCCATCAAGTCTTTCGGCGACCTCGAGGGAAAGCGATTCTGGTCATTCATTGAATGTGGGCGATTGTCCCGGTGTGTGCGGTTGCCTTGGACGACAGCTGGAGATCTTATGTTCCTATCAAAAGGATATACGCTAGGATCTTTACACGAGAGCCAAAATGGGTTGACCGCCCGATTGAGCATGGCTGGCCCTGCGTGCAACGCGTTTGGAACAGATATTCATAATTTAACGATTCAAGTTACCTATGAGTCAAAAACACGGTGGGTGGTCTTGCATCTTGCACTCTAATCTCATTCAGCATCAATCACCTAGCCTCCATGTCAATATATTTGATACAGATGACAAACAGTACACCATTCCGCAGACCGTTATCGCAAGGCCCGCGCCCCCTAAGGAGGCCTTTTCCCAAAATTCAGATCTAGTTTTCAACTACAATCCATCGCCGTTCGCGTTTTGGATCACTCGTCGATCGGAACCTCAAGCTATGCCATTATTTGATACAAGAATCTCATCGCTTCCCAAAGCTCCCATAGGACCTGTGATTGCCAACGATAATAGCACTGCCCTCGACGGGTTCCCTCTCATTTTCGAAGATCAATACCTACAAGTTAATATGACCCGATTTTATCAATTCTTCACTCATATCCGTTATAGCTGACCTCGGCTCTTCCGCTTAACGCCAATGTGTATGGCCTTGGGGAAGTTGTAGCAAGCTCTGGATTTCGAAGGAATGTAGGTCCTGATGGAGGCACAATCCAGACCATGTGGGCCCGCGATAAAGCTGACCCGGTGGACGAAAATATGTGGGTTTGGAGTACCTTCATGGACACATGTGCCATGTGACCAGTTGTGTATCCAACTAATTCATCCATGAGCAGATATGGCACCCACCCAGTATATTTGGAACACCGGTTTGATGAATCAAAGAAGACATCCCACTCTCATGGCGTATTTTTAATGAGGTTTGCTTGTATTCGTTTCTGAGACACCGCTGCTCATCCCGGGTCCAGTGCCGCTGGGGCTGATATCCTGCTTCTCACACCTCCGAATTCCAATGTGTCGCTAATTGAATATCGGCTGTTGGGAGGTGTCCTCGATTTCTATTTCTTTTCGGGTCCAACCCCGGCAAATGTGGTTGAGCAGTACGGGGAACTCATCGGTTTACCTACTTGGCAACCCGTATGGGGTTTTGGTTTCCAGCTCTGCAAGTAAGGCCACTTGTAGGACCGTGGACTGGCTAAAGGACTTTCGAATAGGTACGGTATCACGATCTTAATGAAACCCGGAACAGGTGGAAAAGATGAGGGAGGCTAATATCCCACTGGAAGGTCAGACTTCGTGCAGTATCTTATATTGAACTCTTACTTAACTTCGCCCCAGTTATGTGGAATGATATTGATCTGTATCATGTTTGGCGAGACTTCACATTGGACCCTGTCAATTTCCCAGGGGACGATCTTAGGGCATTCATACAGAATTGGTACGCCGCATCCTACGGTGTGCATATCCAGATTTTACTTGTATTTGTAGGCTTCAAACACCAAAAATGTACACAAATGTCCCTCTTATATTACCCTTTTATAACGCCAGCTGTTAGACATTCCCATTGTTGATGCTGCGATACCAAAACAAGTCAACGCAACCGATATTGTAGGTGCCTTTTGATCCTAAATTTCCCGTGTTGAAGCCAACCATTTACCAGTACGATCCATATACCCGAGGAGTGGAGCAGTGCGTTATTACATGCGTCGTGCCCGAATCATTTGTCATTGTTCATCTCACTGTAGACGTGTCTTTCTCACCAATCCAGATGGATCGGAATATATTGGGGAGGTTCGACCCGGATACACTGTATGCCTGAAAATATCATCAGATGATAGAGCAGACTGACTGAGATGGCGGTTAGGTGTTCGCCGATTGGTTCCAGAACAATACACAACAATGGTGGACAGACGCCTTACGCAATTGGAGTCAATCAGGTGTTGAGTTCTCCGGGATTTGGCTAGATATGAACGAAGCCAGTTCATATTGCGACGGATCTTGGCAAGTACCTCGATCAGCGCGGGTTTGTTGTGGTGACTCACACATATGCCCATTCAGTGGGACAGGGGCAAACCTTACCATCGACAGCAGTACATTCCCTCTCCCAGGTGAACCAGGGGACCTAGTCACAGGTAGGATATGATGAACATGGGCATTTTCCACGTTTATGCTTACACTGCCTTTAAGATTACCCAGAATGGTGGGTGTCACCCTCGATGTTTCCCTTGTCTACCGCGGCCTAACAAACAACAGCTACAACGCGACCAGGTTTGGGCCAAGTGGCAATATCACCGTCAATGGAACCCTGACGTGCCAAACGGACAATTCTGCTCTTACCAAGCGCGGTCTTGGGGCGGGAAAAGAATCAGGCGTAGATTTGAACGTGCCGCCGTACGCAATCCATAACGGTACTTTCTGCAATGTTGATGAATGCGCTGGTGACTCATCTACATCTCTCTTATGGTAAGGCAATGGTCGTCTTTCTATTCACACACTAGCCACCAATGCAACCCACGTTGATGGGCAAGCCGAACTCGACGTACACAATTTATGGGGAATGATGGAGGGAAGGGCTACCCATTTAGCAATAAATGATATCTTACCCGGTACGAGGCCATTCATCATCTCCAGGTCGACCTTCCCTCTGCTGGGAAGTGGGTTGGGCATTGGTTGGGTGATAATTTCAGTCTATGGTCATATTTACGTTTCAATATCGCTGTGCGTATATTCCATTCCCAACCTGAACTATTGACAAATGCATCCTTTTAGGGCGCGCTGCAATTCCAATTGTTCCAAATTCCATTCGTCGGTGCTGATACATGTGGATTTGGTGAGTTTGAATCTTACCTCGAAATAGCTATGGCCTGATTACGGTGTCCTAAGGCGGAAATACTGATGAGAGCTCTGTAACCGATGGATGCAATTGTCCGCATTTATGCCGTTCTACCGCAACCATAACATTCGGGGCGCGATCTCCCAGGAACCATATCGTTGGGAAAGTGTCGCAAACACGTCTAGGAACGTTATTGCAACACGCTATTCCTTGCTTCCCTATTGGGTGAGTTTATTATCCCACAACCATTTGCACCCCGTGTCATGAACTTGAGTGATCTTAGTACACCCTTTTTGCGAACGCGTCGACATTTGGAACACCACCCATGCGAGCCCTATTCTTCGAATTCCCAGATGAACCGGAATTGTTCGCTATCGACAGCCAGTTTATGGTTGGCCGAGACCTGCTCGTCACCCCTGTTTTATCTCCAAATGTCACAAGTGTCAAGGGTATGTGGACCTCAAAATTTCTGTTGTAGAGAATTAATGCTGAGGTGCATCGAAAGGTATTTTCCCTGGGCGAGGAAGCGTGATATGGCGTGATTGGTATAGCCACGAAGTGTTAAAGGCAGCCACGGGTGCGAACACCACCCTCACAGCGCCTCTCGGACATATCAATGTCCACATACGGGATGGCTCAGCGCTTTTACTTCATGCTACTCCCGCATACACGGTTGAGGAAACACGCGGTGGTCCTTTCTCCTTACTGGTTTCGCAGGCAGCAAATGGCCAAGCCTTTGGCACTGCCTATCTCGATGACGGAGTCAGCAACCCCCCAGGCCCCAGTCGGAGCCTGACATTCTCTGTGACGAAAAATCAGCTGCACATAGCTGGTGTCGGTTCCTTCAAGGTCGATCAAATGGTGGAGGAAGTTACGATTTTGGGTGTTGCTACTGCGCCGAAACGCGTCTTGATGGACAGCCGAGCGGTGGACGGATGGAGGTACACTGCGTCCAAGGAAGAGCTTGTGATTAGTAGTCTTAGCATTGATCTAAATCGCGAAGCAACCGTGCAGTGGAGTTGATCCTAGGTCATACCTGGCAACACACTGAAATTTTTTGTAACATAGTCCATTTACATTGGTTCGGCGTTCAATTGAAAATACATTGATGGTTCAGTTCCACTAGTGGATTTCCCTGTTCACGAACAGAATAAAAATGGACGATTCACTGGATTATAGGCCGCGAATCATTTGTGATACAATTTGAATTCCGGCTTGTGCGACTGATAAGATAATCTTTGGATTACAGCAGAATGAATGTGGCGCGTACGCCCCTTACGGGGAGGCCTGGGGGACTGGCAAAGACGTAGCGAGCCCGCGTTGATGGTGCTGACAACGGCGTGAAGATCCTAGCGATGGACGGGGCAAACTTGGGGGTGAGCAACATCGTTATGCCTGGGTTATCTAGGACCCACATGAACTACGTATGCACCTTGGATGAGAGCAGTCTATGTAAAATCGAGAGAGAACAACGCATTCGACCAAAAGAGGTATGCTACAGGTGATCTAACAGTATATCCTCTACAATAATGTTATGCAAAATGGATGCCAACGTCGTGGAAGGCTGATAGCAGTCTGGTGGGAGAACCTGGATCAGACTTTGAAATTTATGATTGGTGATTGCCTACTTTAAAAGATCATCAATATCCATCTTCGCTGCACGGTTTTCGGTATTTCCTGTGTCATCCAGGACTTTTTCTATCTTCGCTTTCATATTAACATTGTCTTCAACCATCTAATGCGATGCTTTGTTCAGGTACGCTAAGTCAGAGGGAGGTGAATGCAAACCTGATCGCGCTCTGCACACCAGGTCCTCCAGTTTTTCTCCAACATCTCGATAACGCCTTTTGCCATGAAATTCCCATGTACCGTCTTGTTTCTTCGACTAAACAATATTCGCCCTAGACCATCAAACTCCTCAAATCTCACGGGTGGTGGAGGGTCTCTCGGTACTACTCGCACAACACTGCTCTCCACCATAGGTGCCGGTCGGAAACTGTTTTTTCCAACTTTCATAATATGATCGACTTTAGCGTAGAGCTGAATGGGAGCAGGGTTGGTTATGAGGTCTGAGTAGACTGGAAAAAAAACTGCTACCTGGACATTCGCGGAGAGACGGGACCAAAGGTTTGTGGATGGCCGTGCGACAAGTCGTAAAGCAAACTCGCGCTGGAACATTAATATACACACCCGCGGGAGGGGTCGATGTGACAGGAGGCGGAAGATGAGAGGTGAGGAAATTTGGTATGGCGTATTCGATATACAGACGTCGAAGTAGGGTAGATCGGCTTTGACGAAATCCCCAATAATTATGTCTAGCTTTCGCTGCTCAGGTCTATCCTCGTTTGCGATTTAGTGGCTATGGAGCTGGAGAAACTCACTTTCCCTGCACTCGCTTCGTTAACTCTGCCGCCATCCGAGGGTCCATTTCCACAGCGGTGACATGTTTTGCTTGTTCAGTATTCGGACAGTCAAATTTCCTGTCCCAGGTCCAACCTCCAGAACTTTGTCAGTTGGTTTGAGATTTGCCTGAACATTCTTATTAATCAAGAAAGTGGATCTGGTCGTGGGAGTCACCTTGTCCACGATTCTACAAGATTTATCATTACTCCAACACAAGGAGCCCGAGAGGCATGACACACCCTTGGGCAACCAGTGGATTTTTTAAAATGTGTTGTCCAAATCGTTCTGTATTGAAGATCGGATTCCGTCCAGAGGACGAATCTCCATTTGATTTATCTGAAGATGAGGACGCTTTAGCAGAAGGCTGATGCGCCCTTGAGAATCTATCAGTCGTTGCTCGGGGCATTACAGGGAGATTATTGTTGATCAACGGCGAAGATAAAAAATACAGCAGTCAATAACTAGTGTTTTATTATAACGCGAGAGCCAACAACAGCCTTCTTATTTCTTTCCCGGGCCGGTAATACCATGAACCTGGACCCACCCCTTTGGCACACCCTTTCCAACTAGATAATTCACGACAGCGGTTGACTGTTTGCCCTGCACGAGCACCTCAAGCCCAGAGCCGGCTGGCTTCCCAGCAATGGGTGAAACTAAATTCCGATTTTGTGTTGACAACTTTAACTGGGATGATTGCAATTTTTGAATACTAACCAGAAGTGGAACCTGCACATATTTTTCTGAGATCTTCTGCTATATCTTCCGCGCTTGTCGACATGAACGGTTCGAACCCCGTAATTAATGTGGATGCCTTACGTCCTTGGCGTACCTTCGTCACGACCTGAATCGGTTGCAGCAATCCTTTCCTTTGGCAATAATATGAGTGAAAAAAAAACACTCCAAATTTATGTATGGTCACATACTTGCGTATAATGTCTTTACCAGGCGCCTGAATCTCGTACCAGCCTTGCATCTTGCCAAGAATACTCTTCGTCAGTTCATCCCTTTTCATGAAGTCCTGTGATATCAAGTTGGGCCCGGGTTCCTCGTTCCCCTTTGGTTTTGAGTTGCCCTTTGCCAAAGTACAAGCCCGGATTGTGTCATCCAAGTTGATGTAGGATTGATCGTTAGGGTTAACGAGGGAATGGGCCGCGATATATGAATTTAGAAGAGATTTGATATCAGCAAGGCTGTAAAGGTCTGTGGATCTGGGTGACAAATTAGGGTGTAGATTTTCGGCGAAGAACTTAGTCGGCTTACTTCGCGCCAAAAGCCTCGATCAGAGCGACGCTAGCCTGGTGGGGTTTCCACAGTTCGCGCACAACGAGCTCCCCAGAGGCTTGTGGGCCTTCCTTCTCTCTTTCTTCCCGCTCAGCTTGCTTCGCCAGCTTTGTTTCGATATTTTTCACCGTCACATACGACCTGTGTCCAGCAACGGCTGGGTTCGTTGGTTTCACAGCCATTACAAGAAGCTCGGATTGCTGCGAATGTTTCTGCGGAGCCTTGGTAGTCAATAAAGCTGCCTTTTCAGCACTCTTTAAGAAGGCGGTGAGGGATTTATGACTTGAAGATTTAATTGTCACATCCTGAGGATCAATGGATGCCGCGGTAGAATCGTCACTACCTGTGGCGAGAACGGAGGCGGGAAAGGCGGGTCGCGCAGGCAGGATGTGGTTTGTGTAAAATGTCGTTGATGGTATAGGGAAGGACGAAGGCGGGAGGGAGGCGAGTGTGGTGGAGATGGCCTGGAGGAGGGATAGATGGAGAAGCGAAGATACGTCCTGTGGTGAGAGGGTGCTCCTTTGTGCGGGTTCTGAAGCTGTGGCTGCCTGGCCTCGGCGGATACGGGTGTTGGCTCGCTAGAATCATCGGGTCCATGGGGCGGCTCTTCGGCTTCCTCAAGTTGGCCTGCTTGGAGCACGGTGCCCTGAGGCATGTCGTCCTTAGACCCCATGTCCCAAAGATAATCCTTCCATGTATGAATACGAAAACAGCCTTTCCTTTTTCTATACCGCTTTCCTTGAGACGATCGCTCGGAAGTGCCATACGTCCGACTACCAGCGGGGGCGAGAGCGTTGGTTCGCCATTCTCCCGGCTGTATTGGCGGATCGATACCAGCTGACCTTCACGGAGGCCGGGAGTGTGGTGAACAACTGGCTTGGGTACAGATATCAGCCCACCAGACCAGGATCGGCGATGTCTCTGGCGACTGACCTCCGGGGATCATCAGATCGGCACCGCCCACCAGGACGGGTATCACCGCTGAAGGGGTCGATAGGAATGGGAGCAGGTCCCATTGTTTCCATAATGTGTAAATCGTTGGCAATAGGTCGTCTGAACCTTTACCGATTGTGAGCCAGAGTGGATTTCCCTCGGGATCGAGGTATGCGACCTGCAAATTTGGGTCTTAGCACCTTCTGGATTGTGCCAAACAACACTTGCCCCAGGCTCGTCTTGGTATGTACTAAATTTCACGGATTGTATTCCCTCTGGGACGAGAAGATCCCCAATATCTGGGTTGGAGTTTGTGAATGTAGCAAGGACGCGCTGTTTTAGTTTCCGCCTATCCGAGCTTCGTAACGGGGCAGATGTCTTGAGGCCACCCAATGGTTTCTTGAACATAACGAGAAATGACCGAACTGTGGTATCAACAAATGGCGCCGACTCGTTGTGTCCGGGTATAAATAAGTCGATCTGAACTCAAATCCCACATACCAATACATGACTCATGATCGAAAGGTTCCGAACTCATTTGAGTGGGGGTAGTAATCGTTAAATTTGTAGTACATACAGTCAGTTCGTACAATTCTATACTTTTTGAGTGGGGGTAACAATCACCAAATTTACAGTCAGTTCGTACAATTCTATACTTTTGAGTCGGGCAGGAATTACTGATCGAGCCGCATCCTCGAATTCCTGAAGAGCTTCACCATCCCAACTGGGATCAAGTTGGGATCAACGATGTCCAAAGCGCCAAACATATCCAGCAATTCTTCACCATAAAGCAGAGTAACCCACTTGTCATACCAGGTCATAGAATCCCATTTTCCGCTGCCTAACGCCGCTCGCATCGCTGGGGTTATCTGCATTTCGATAGGGTTCGATATCGCCAAGAGAGCCGTGTACCGATCTCCCCACTGTCTCAACCAGCCGTCGCGGAGACTGGTGTATTCCTCAAATGACATGAATGCATTGGGGGATTCGCGCGATTTCTTTGATTTTTTGGGGTCTAGGTTCCAAGCTGCTTTGAGGTCATTATAGGTCTGAACTTCCTTCTTGAGCAGATCCGCAAAGCCGCCTGCGAGTTTAGCGGTATGCTTGGGCAGTGCAAAGAGCTCGACCATCGGGTTGCGCAATTCCAGCCCGCCGTTCTCAATTGGGAAATAGAAATAGCCTTCAGGGAGACCACCCATGCCGAAACGCTCCTCAATCACGGAGCGAAGGTGACCGACTGGCCCCCCTTGGGTGGACGGGAACAGCTGACGCTGTATTTTTGCTATCGTCGAAATGAGATCTCGGGTATGCGCAGGGCCGAAACACACGGCAGGTCGTCCACCAAAGTTGCGCATGAAGAACGCCATGTATTTGTTGTACGCGTTGACCCAGCCGAAAACGGACTTCGTGGCGGCGAGTTGGCGGCGCAGTTCAACAATGTGTTCGTCGACGTTCTTCTGGTCGATAATAAATCTCGCACTGGTGGGGTCAAATGTTAAAAAGCCCCATTGGACCGGCCCACTCGGGAGGGCCGGGTGCCCCGCCGAACCAACACATGCTGAGCCGGTCTTGCTCTGGTTGAATTTCAGGCCAACTAGTTTGGTGTATTTATCCATTTCCTTCCATGCCGCGGCAACCTTCTCTGGCTGAGCGTCCCAGAGCCATAGATCATCGTGCATACGGTGGAGGAATATTCCATCGGCCTTTTGGTTAACGGCATAATCCATCACAAAGAGAATCATCTCCCCGCAGACTACACTCAGCGAGTAGCCGATTGGTGTTCCGCATCTGCGGAGGCGTATCTGATCTGGGGACTCGTCAATGAATCTGAGGGGGGTGTGGAGGAATGTTTGGAAAAACGTAAGCCATAATTTCGGAAAGCCGAAGAACTCGAAGACGGTGAGGATCGCCTGATGAGAAAGTGAAGGACCGAACCACTCGAGATCTGAGCGGAGGATAACGTGGTTGTTGTATAAACTCGGTTGAGTTCGGCCTCCGTAGTGAGTATGTGCAACAGTTTCTGCTTAATTGCAACCGGGGAGGAGGGGTTGTCGTCTGTGCCACCATTATCATTTTCATCGTAAAGTGTTTCTGTCTCTGCAGTCGTGGCGAATTGGCTCAGGAAAAAGGTGTCGTTACGAAGGGTTTGTCGTTGAGCGGCAATGCCTCCTTTTCCATCATCTCCGCGAAGCTGCAATTTCCTGTCTTCCGCTTCTTGGCTTGGAATACGTTGGGACTGTGTCTTCCACGCCTTTGATTGGGAAAACTGAGAAAGAATGGCTTTCAACTTGACTTGCCAGCCACTCCCAAATGATGGAGCATGATGGCGTCGATGACATCTGGATCAGTGAATGCCCTGAGAAAACTGTCAGCAATCCGAGGGGAAGAGGGGTAATGTAAATGTAGACGCACCGGTATTTCCCGTTTAAATGTCGACGCATTTCTACAGGGATCCCTTCCGAGGACCATGACCATGTGTCTAGGCTCGCGAGACGCATGTTCAACACACTTGCAACCTCATGAGAACAGTGGAATTCTCCCGGAATTCGCGGAGTGTTGCCCGCTTGTCCTCGCTCAGTAGATCAGTCAGGAGCAGTCCGTCAATGGCGCAAGTAACATCGTAATTTGATAGCGATTGACCCTTGAGAGTCTGGCCATATGCTTTGACTTGAGAACGGACGCTTTCCAGGGCTCTCTTGCCTTCATCGTGATCAAATAGAGTTTCCAGGTATTTGGTGAGGGCATCTGCGTTGACGGACTTTTCTTCAAATATGATGGACTCGAGGCGTCCTTCTGCTCGAACTTTTCTGCCTTCCCTCTATCAAATCGTAGCCTGCATCCGTGCCATCACCGCGGGGGTATCTGGTTTGTCGAGTGCGATATTATCGGTGGTGGATGAGTCTCCACTGGAGAGCCACTCGTTGAAGAGGGTGCCGAACAGTTTGGCGCAGTCGAACCTCAAAGAGGAATGTCGGATGAAGGTTTCTAACGTGTCGACCCATTTGTTGAGGCGACCGGGGGCGAAAGTTGGATCGTCTTTTGCCTGATCTAACCAGTGGCTGAGGTTCTTGAGGATGAGTTTTGATCCAATCGCGGCGTCATTCTTGATTGCTCCAGGTCCGGCCCAAGCTGAGATGGCTTTGTGCAATAACTCGAGCCGCGCGATTGAATCATCCCCAAGTGCAGCAGACTCGCTCAGCACTTTGGCTTGGGATTGGTATGCTTGACGTTGCTTTTCCAATTCCTGGAGCTTGATTGTCGTGATGAACTGCAGTGTTTGGTTGAAAGACCCGGAGGAGGATTGGGTGTGCATGGTGGCTGAAGGGTGTTGGAATCTGGGCAATTTCTTGACAGCTCGCCTGGTTTTAAAGCTGAGTCGAACCTTCCATCCCCTCATGGTGGGGCTGTTCAGTCGCCCGGACCCCGAAACGTTGAATCATGACACTGAGCGGCCAATGTGAAATTATATATTGATTGATCGAGCCCAGGCATCGAGTCATAATCATCCGAGTCAACAATACAACCGAGGTGCGCCCGGTTCAAACTTTTAAATCCTGTTTTCGGGTTTGGTGTCCGCTGGGTTTTGGATACACAAGAGTGCAGTAGTGATATATGTACAGTAAAATTATGGTGAGCTTCTGAAGATTGAAGGTGTAGTCCATTTCCCATACTAGCTGCTCGCAGTTGGGGGCCAACGCCACTTGGGTGCCTGGAGTTATCCGCATGATAATCATCGGGCTGTGGCTCTTGATGGAGTGGGTGGGGCAACTGGCACCAGCTGGCACCGAATTTTCGTCATGGAGACCCTGATGCACACAGCGAATCTCCCATTGAAGTTACGCCCGGAAGAGGCGCATTCGATGATGTGATACTGACGATCAACATGTCCTGACCAACCACGAAGTTGGCACGAACTTGAACCTCGCATAACCTGGTTCGAATTCCAAGAACCCCACTCAGACGTCGCCAGTTCACCCTGTCCTTGAAACCTACACACGGAGCCAGTTTGATACCTCCAGCTTGGCGTAGACGTTCGTGCTGTTGCGACCTTTGGTTCAGGTATGAGTCATCATGCATGCGACAGGGCAGGATTCCGCCAGCCTGTTGATTGATGGCATCGACTGTCGATTCTAGGCGTTGATATTCACTGCCACCCGAGTGAAACAGTGGTTCTAGTTGAGTGACTCGAAGTTGAACAGGCCGCAACCACCTAGTCTCCCGTAGACAGACCAAAAAAAAAGATAGATAGAAGACAATCGTTCTATCTATTTGGCAACCACCAGACCTCTGACTTGAAATGACGACACAGGCACACACGGTGCCTGCGCGTGAGTACTGGGTCCTTGGTGACGCCTTTCATCTGAACCCAACACCTGTTGAAATCGGCGCTCACAAACTTCTTGCTGATGATTGAACCAAGGCTACCGCCACGGAGTGCATATCTGAAATTTTGACAGACCATCTCCATATTTTGTTTTGGTTTGTAAATTATAACAAATGTCGGACTTGGTGCTCATTCCAACTTGAAGCTAGCGGGCCCGGGTTTGTACAGTACTGAGCCAATACCGAATCGACTCCCGAAGCCATGGTCGTACAGCAGGTCCGTTCTAATTCTTAGTTCGTATACTAGTACATTTGGGCTCCGACCTTACTATGCCCAAGAATACCATACTCTGTTTGTGTTCGAGTTCACGCTCCCATCAGGCTCCAAACGGCCACCGCGATTCGTCGCGTTAACCATGTAGTAGCACATCGTGCATGTCAATCGGGTCAGCACACGCCAAGAAACACCCGCCGAACCTCGCTGCTCGCATCACGGTATACTTTGCGAGCTGTCAGCGCGAAGAACAGATTAAAGCGGGGCGCACGCAGGCCGCACCGTTGAAAAATTTGCACCTGCTCACGCCATAACCGTTCAGACCAACGGCCGCACGAGAGAGGCGAATCAACTTGGGGGGTGGCCACTGCTTCGCATGGCAGGAACGAGTCCTCAATTATTTTATATCACTATCTACACTTCAAAGCTGATTGCAGCTGTTGTTTCCTTCCCTTACATTGAAGAATGTTCATTGATTCCAATAATTTACCTTCACATTCAGCATCCTTTGTGTCTAGACCATCATGATCCCGTAATATCCCTTCTTCATCTAGTCAAAATGTCCGAAATATCAATCAAACATTATGATTCATTATTTTCTACATAAGTAACAGGTATACTATCTACCTATTCTACAGTATAAAGGTCTAGGGCTATACTCTCGGCTGGTGGACGTGACAATACTCATACGGGTGTTGGACTGAGGATGGGCGCGCCAATGGTGCCAGCTGTGAGGTGACGTGGTGGGTTGCGACGGGGCCGGGGATTTGACAAGCGTGGCCGTGACACGAACAGACGCAGGCTGGTTTGGAGGCTGGATGGGGGCGTGAGGACGCTCGCAGTGGTGTGCTGGACCCACAACGTGGGTATGGCGATGAGTGGAAGTGTGAGAGGGGGCATAGACTAACAAGAACGGCGGTGTAACATACCGTGATCAGAAGGGATGAGCGTGACGGCATTGGCTGTGATGCGGTAGCATAAGGGGATATGGCGGCGGCGGGCGGTGGCGAGAATGGATGAGGGTGTGCTGGACCTGAGACGGGATACAGAATGCTCGAGGGAGCTCGGGGGTGGCAAGCCAGAGATGAAGAGAAAGAGCTGCGAAAGGAACGTTAGTGCTAACGAATGAGAAAATAAATGCTTACCCGGGTGGAACGATGGCGATGACAGGGTTGGGTTGCGGGTGACATGGCGGTGAGTTATGGTGGTACTTATGCAATGCGAATGTGACAGTGCTTGAGGGTGGTGAGGGGGACAGCGGGTGGAGATGGCGGTTGAGGCGATGGGCGCGCAATGACGCTCAGGAATGGTGGTAACACAGCGAGAGCGTTAGAGCAGATGAATGAGAATATTCGGCGGAACTTACTTGTGAGAACGCGAGAGGGCGTATGGTGGGGTCCAAAGGAGTGGCGGGGGCATGACAGACAGCGCCAGCGAGGGTCCGTGGACGAGGTGGGTACGGACTTCAATCTGGGCAGAATGACTGGATGTCGTGGGAAGAGTGTTGTGGGGTGTTTGTGGATACCGGTTATGACCCAACCCGAGTGCCGGCTCGAAAGAGGCGACACACAACCAAAAATTTGGCTGTGGGGACAAATTACAGCGCTTTCCGGAAAGGTTGAGACAAACAATTTTTGAAAAAGTGTGCGCACACTGCGCAAAACCGCGCGACGTCCACATGACGTCACACCTTTGGTTGGTCATTTGGTACTTAGGTTTCACGGGTGGAACCGGATGAGCAAAGTGTAGCAGAACGCAGTTGAGGCGATGATGTCATCACTGATTTCGCGCGGGGTGCAAAGGTGCGCGTCCAATTTTTAAAATTTTGCTTGTCTCATCCTTTTCGGAAAGCGCTGTAAAAGGACGAGTCCTACGTAAACTACGGACTCGTAACATTCGTCTTCGAGGTATCTTTATTGGTGGCGGCAAGCACAGACGTGGGTGCCCGTGGGTCTGCATGCCTGATGATCACTTGGGCTAATCCCATACCCTCAAGTGGGTCTACGATCATCACCGTCACTCGTGAGGTCCGTTTCTCATGCAAGCCATGAACTCACCATGGGATTTTGTTTAGGCTTAGCCTATTGGACAAGATGTCTTCGGTGAGGGTAAGGCTTCTTTGATCCGTGAGCAATGGAGGCTGGCTGATGTCGAGCGCGTGCTGTTAGGGTCAACATATCATGGGAGTACAGCCCCCAGGTGGGGAATCGGCATCATTTGTAGTAACCGAGTCCCTAGGTGTGCGTTGTGGGAGTGACGCAACGGGTACTGACTGAAAAACAAGTCCAGACCGAAAATCTAACACGCTACACCTAGGTGCGCCCAACCAACTCCCTTTCCGCCTTCGGCGTACTACGAGCACAAACAACCGGAGTAAATAGCGGGGTCTCAAGGCGCGTTTCACTATCAAACAGTATTCTTCAATTGCCTTTGTGTAGTACAAGAATTGAAATCCAATTTTAGCATCGCGGCCATAAATCCTACAAAACAGCATATCCAAATATCCAACCATACCATCACCCGGCTCAAAAACGCCAAGTGATGAAATTTCCAAATAATCCAGCTCCTCATGAAATTTTATTTTCGACTTTTGTTATCAATCTCCAAAACGTAGCATGGAAACTCCTGGAGGGGTTCAGGCAGCACCGGAGGCGTTGGTTGAGCTTGCGGGGGCACTGGATGAGCCCGTGGGGGTGCCGGATGAGCTCGTGGGGGTGCTAGATGAGCCCGCGGGGGTGCTGGATGAGCCTGCGGGGACACTGGATGAGCCTGCGGGAATGCTGGATGAGCCTGCGGGGGCGCTGGATGAGCCTGCTGGAGTGCTGGATGCGCCCGCAGGGGCGCTGGACGAGCCTGTGGGGATGCCGGTGCTGCCACCTACGCCACTACTGATTAATGTGCCGCTCTTAGTCGAAGCTCCGCTAGCCGGAGCACTGCTGCTGGAGGCTTGAGCGCTGCTTTTACCTGGGGGGGCGCTATTTAAAGTGGTACCGGGTGGGATATTATTTGGAGGAAGGCTGGGTGGATTTGGAGGATGGGGGGGTGGATTTAGAGGATTGGGGGGTGGATTTAGAGGATTGGGGGGTGGATTTGGAGGAAGGGGGGCAGGGGGAGCGGGCGGCTGCGTGGGTGCAGGTGGGTTCGCGCCACCCTGTGTAACCGGGACCCCAGTGCCTGCTGGCGCGGGGACGACTGTTGTTCTGGCGGGGAGCACCGTCGTCACGGGCGGGAGCACAATCGTAACTGCTGGGAGCACCGTCGTGATGGGTGGGATGACGAGCGTGATTAGTGGGCCTGCGGCAGTGCCCGCGCCCACGGTTTGGGTCACTACAGGTTGAGACTGAAACACAGTCGTGGGGGATCCCCCTATGAAGTCAGTAACTGTGACTGTGATGGTGATGGTGGGTGTCGGGGCGGGGGCACCGCTGTTGCCCCCCTGAGAAAGTGTTACAGTGGATGGGGTTGCTACCGCAGAGGACTTAACATCCACAGAAGATACGGTTACCATAGAGGACGCAGTTACTGTAGAGGGCGCGATTACTACAGAGGACGAGGTTACTGCAGAGGACGTGATCAATGCAGAGGACGAGGCCACCGCAGAGGACGAGGCTACTGCGGAGCGCGAGATGACTGCAGAAGACGAGGCTACTGCAGAGGACGAGGGTGCCGCAGAGGACGTGGATGCCACAGCGCGCACGGCCTTCGCAAATAATCCTCCGGGCCATGGGACCGCGTGCGCGGGTGTGCACACGAGTACCAGTACGCCCACCACGAGCGTTCTAAGCCTGAGCTTGGGATCTGTGCGCATGCTAAACGAAAAACCCAGAAGAGTTTGTCCACCCTCCAACATATATACACGCTTATATACCTCCAGGTGTGAGCCGGGTCAAACCACTACGTGAAGACATGGGGAACCAACATGAGAAAAGATGCACGATTGCACGCGGGCGCGCGCATTCATCATCATCATCATCACGGCAGCGCGATGGCTTCTCTCTACATTCAATACTCCCCGGTTCTATGCATAGATGTGCCCACTGTGCGAATGCACCGCGAATGGGTGATGTCCATTTGGTGCAATAGTACGTAGCTCGCCGGTACGGGTACGTAGGCACATATGAACGCACGCGACTCGTTCCAGCATGCTTTGGAACCATGGGAGGAGGTGGGTGAGATAACATGCGCGTCGTGCTCTGCTTGCTCATTTGTCTCACAGCCGACACGGAGACAGATCCGACATCAAACCATTGAGGCACGGAAGACTTGGGTGGCATGAGATATCACACAATTATGATTTAGCTTATGGATAAGGCCCAACGACATCATACATCCCAGTGAATATGATCCCGAGTGTCTGGCCCGCGTGGTATGCTATTCCCCAAACGCCCACCTTTTACCCATAGCCACACCGATATCAATTCAATCATCACACTACCACTGACCAGCACCAACTTGAAGGTCCTGGCCCCCCAGAGCCCTCTGCTGCTTGCGGTTACGTCCGCCTCGTGTGGCTCGTATTATATGTCCCATTCGCTTGGGGTCGTGTTCAATGAGCGCCCTGCTAGTAGATTGTGCATAGTTGATGTATTAGCGGTTGACGGAACCTTAACAAGAGCGAAGTGATCCAGAAGCGCCACAGCTCTCCATCATACTGCTGATAAAACAAAGTTGGACTTGAGAAATATTTCAGATCCCACTGCACCCTCCCCCATTGACGTTGATTACATTTCGTAAATTGGGCCGATATTATTAGAAATGATGCATGTTCTCAGGTGTCATAAGGCACACGAGACGAAGTTATGAAGACTCTAATTATAAGTACCTAACATTACTTAACGGTCGGTGGGCCCGGTTCCTTGGGCACACAAGAACGCCAGCCATGACTCGGATATGTGTACAGTAAGATTTGTTGGTTCGGGGCACGTTCTTGCTAAGCTCCTGAGAGCGTAGTCCTATACTTGCTATCTCGCGCCATATTAGTAGCGGGGAAGATCATCTTCAAGCAGTTAGGATCAAACGCCGCTTGGGTACCTGGAGTTATCCGCATGACGATTGGGTGTGCCAGTACCTCAGCTACTGACAGCAGTCAACCCGCTGTGCATATACTGCTCCCTCTATCCTCTCAGCCGATTCCGAGTCCCAAAGGTCACCAAGGCCACTGTAATTTCGGGCGTCCTGCTCACTGCATCCACAAACTGGTACCAGGTTCCCAGCCGTAAGAGCTTAATCATCGGTTTGCGGCTACAACTCACCATTTTCGATGAGAGAGTAGACTGAGCAGCCTTCAGAGAGATTGCACACACCAAAGTGTTCCCCAACCACCAAGCGGAGGTGGCCAACTAGATCGTTCTTGATGACGGGGGCAACTGGTACTACCGGGTTTTCGCTATTACGGTAAATGTAATAGCACCGCAGGCACGAGTGGGGCCGAAGCACACGTACGGCGGGTCTCTCGTCGAAATTGCGCGTGAAAAAGGAGTATTCGATGATGTAATACTGATAGTTAGCATCATCCTGGCCAACCACAAAACGTCCGACTTCGAGTTTCAGGAACACTAATTATGTTACCAGCTCACCTTGGACCCTATACACACAGCCAGGTTGATACCGCCGGCTTGGTGTGGGCGTTGTAGTAGGATGCCCTGGCACCTCCAAAACATCAACCGACTGGACCATACCTACAGACAATATATAGATACTTCGCATAGGCATTGAGCAACCCAGACTAGTATCACATTGCGTATCTGCTGTGTTCAGCGCGTCTCAGCAGATGAGTCAGCCGTCTCCAATGTTCATGCCGCCGCAACCTGCTTGGTTGGGCATCCCAAAGCCATGAGTCATCATGCATGCGACAATGCAGGAATATTCCGCCCAGCTTCTTGACTAGCGACTTACGAACATCAGGAAAAGCTAAATTTACTTTGTGGAGCTTTGATTACTTTCGATGGACTTTGACACTTTCAGGGACTTCAAAAGCACCGCCAAAGCTAGTGGCTCCAAGTAAAATCATGTTTTCCTGATGCACCAGATGTGTACTGGAGCAAGGTGAGCATACGCCAAAGCAGAGATAGCTGATGACCTGACCTTTGGACTCTACCCATTTGCTCCAGTCCGAAGAACAAGTGGTACGTTGATTATTTTGACTCCAGATCCTGAACTCTGTCCGAGGAATTAGCTGCGAGTCTCGCATCCTTACTGGCTAGTACTAGTCGTTGTGATTTGGCCAAACTGGTGTAGTATGCGAATCGCGATAATAATACGAGTGACGCGGAGAACAACCGAGGCAAGGATGCGCGGGACCAGGGAGGACTGTTTGGCTCTGAATTTGGTTGATTTTCCGCGACGGTGAATATCAGCCCAGGCCCCGGGCTGGTTCGCGGTCGAATCTGTAGAGTAAGTCGAACTGTACTACCACAATATTCATATTTCTACAAATTTCAGCACTCCAGAATTCGCCTGAATACTATGTATATTACTCTGCCCAGTCCCTTGGATTCTTCAATGCATCAACGAGCTCAGCCTCTGGCGTACCCTGCGCGCTGTCCCCAGGTCCGAGCAATACTCCCACTGGCCGTTTCGGGCAGACTCATCAATATACTCTCGATGCGCGCACCAGGAGTCGCGAGGCCGAATTTCGTGCCGCGGTCGTAGACGAGATTGAACTCGACGTACCGGCCGCGGCGAAGGAGCTGCCAGCGGCGCTCTTCTGGTGTGGACGGGCTAGCGTGGCGGGCGGAGAGGATGGGGAGGTATGAAGGAAGGAATGCCCTGCCGAGGGTCTGCATAAGCGCGAAGATGGATTCCAGGTCGGCGGGGCGAGCGGCGTTTGGGGGAAGATGGGCATGCGGGCCCGAGTTGAGATCATCGAAAAATATGCCACCGATTCCCCGGGCCTCTCCCCTGTGGGGGATATAGAAGTATTCATCGCACCACTTCTTGAAGGCTGGGTAGAGTACAGGGCTATGCTCTTCACATGCACGTTTCATGGTCGTATGGAAGTGGGCTGCATCAGCCGGGTACAGATATGAGGGTGTGAGATCGGAGCCGCCACCAAACCACCAAGCCAGAATCTCTTGCTGGGGAGCGTCTCCCGGCGCGGTGATCTCAAAGTACCTGTAATTTGCGTGCACGGTCGGTGCGTGGGGGTTTCGTGGGTGAATGACGAGGCTGATTCCTGCAGCAAAGAATGGGAGGCCGCCCGGGTGATCCGGGAGCGGCATGGAGGTGTGGTCAGCGCGCATCTGCTTGATAGCAGCGGGTGGGAGGTTGCCGTGCACGATGGAGATGTTGATCCCCGCCTTTTCAAGGATGAAATTGGCCGTAGACCTTGGGTCAGAGTACGAGGAGGGCGGTGGGAAGACGCATGAATGGCCCGAACCACCTTGGGACGGACCCAAGAATCGCGGTGGAATGGAGGTGATGTAGGATCCAGTTTCTCAAGCGCAGATACGATGTCATTTTGGAGCTCGAGGATGAAAGATTCCACCTGCTGGCGTATTGAGCTCCCCATCGCCGTTCCAATCCGAGTGGTGGTACTGATATGTTCTGGAACCTGGCATTCAAGTTATCCGACACACGCGACTGGATCACGTGAGCAATTCCTACTTCGATCGTTTTTCAATTTGAACCGATCGTCCATTTTAGGCAAAACCACTGAGCATATCCCCCATCATGCCAGTTTCATCCATCATGCACTGCGCGTGCGCGCAATGTTATTTACATCAGCAAAAGCTGAAATTACTTGAGAAGACTTATTGAGCTTTTGGCCGCTTCGGAACTTTATGTAAAAGTGCTTTCGTAGTACTATTACCAAAGTAAATCCACTTTCCAAAGTAAGAATGGTCAGAAATACTAATCTCACTTTCGTACTTTGAAAGTGCCTCAAAGTGCTCCAGCGTGATTTCTAGTAAAATCCATTTTTGCTGATGTAATTCAAGCATAATTCCCCGCAGGAGGGTAGCTGATGGGTGACCACACTGGCACTTACGGTGGTGCACATGTACATGTACGAATTTGGTTATACACCGCAACGGCTGTGAGCTATGTAGTTCGATGGTGATTCTTTCTTGGGCGGGCCCACGCGGCGGCGATGCTCGGGTTTTTATTGATAATCGATTTAATAGATCTCAAGATCGTCGATCGTCGATCAACAGTGCCACAACGAGTGTCTTTCAGAACGCTCTACCAGCGTGCTCCTGCCACATATTATGGTTAGTCCCTCATTGATCATTACTCGTGTCTTTCTTGAAAGTACATTGGTCAAGTACTCGTCAGGTTGGAGAGGGCTTGAAAGGCATTATGCTCAATACATTTAAGCGTAATATACAACGGCTGGGGAGATACAAGTCATACAAATACAAGTTTAATTGCAAGCAGAGTCTAGAAGGTATAACTGTCAAAGGAGGGAAGACCCGCGGTAAATCCCTATTAAACTGCATGCCCACGGGAAGGCGCTAAGATGTGTATCATATTGGTTGTCGAAAATCCCACAGGGGGCGTAAAGATCAGGACGAGGGAGGCACTGAATCATAATATACTAAGCATTACACCAGGCGGCTAATGAGGAAAACGAACCTAAGCTGTGTGCTTGGAGGGGATATGTCCCGCGCCAATGACAAGGCCGACTAATAATAACATTCCCAGGAAAACAGCTGCGATTCTCCACATGTGAGCCCTTGGTGATCGATTAGCTCGACCTGCGATGAATTCAATAGTCAATGGATGCTGTGATGAGAGGAAAGACAAAGCTCTCACCCCTCTCGAGGTCTCCAGCTACACCACGAGAGCTGGTAACTTGGCGCATAGTGGGGTCCGGTGCTAATAGCAAACCCGACCATCAGTTATTAGTGTGAGTCTAAACTCTGTTTGTAAAGACATACGCCATGGCCCACTAGTAGGATGGATCGGATAGCGTTCATATCGGGGCAGACGATGTGAGTCATACGCAGGGAGGGGGACGTTGATACTGGGTACTCGAAAAAGTGATGACTGTGATCGGCTGGCACGTGGGGGCGAAATTTCCGTTGGATGGGATTCCGAAATTTCGGTTTGTGATTGGTTATAGCCCGCCATATAAGGGATGAGCGGAGTAGGTATTGGTGTACTGGCAGTAGCAAGGGCGAGGTGGATAAAATCCTGAACGACGAGGGCCTGGAGGCAGTACAACAGCCTGGCTAGCATAGCATGGCGTCATGTGACCTAGCAGTGAGCAAGGTTGGTGATGAATCTGATGATCGCAAAGAGCGTCTGGCATTCCAGAGGTGTACCAGGGATAGTAGGCGGGCATTTGAGTTACCCTGGAGGGGGGGAATGTTGTCGTTCCGTAATTTTTGAGGCGCTAAACGCCAAACCAAGCAGCGCAACGATAACAAGGGCGGAGAGTACGAAAAAAATGCATTTCTTCCAGGTGGGGGTTTCCAGTGGTGTCCCTCGCGAGCTGAAATCCGAACTTTCATATTCTATATCAATAACCGACTGATTTATCGCACGGTGGCTCCGAGTGGGAATTGCAGAGGCCCCCAATGTCCAGATTACACGCCAGGTTGAATGGAGACGTCGGGAAATTGAGGCGTGAGATTGGGATTGAGATTCTGGAGATTCGAATTCTAGGCGAGCATGGGGGTGATATACAGGGGGGAAGCGGTAAGTGTCGTGATACGTGGGGAGTGTGGTGTCAGGGCCAGCATATGCTGGGGGTGGATATATGATCGGTTTGTGCGGTGGGTCAGACATTGGGTTAGTTTGATGGCACACCACGGTTTGATTTTTGCTTTTATAGGAAAAAACCAGCAATGAATGCATTCACCAATAAATCGTACCCGTTGTGCAGAAAGGCGGTGACACGGCGACCGAGGCTGACTCCCCTGGTCTCTAAGTTGCGTGTTGGTTGCCTTTGGATCACTGATTCCAGTGGCAATCACGGGCGGTGATTGTAGATGGACTTTATTTTAGAAGTTGTCCCAAAATGCCAGCAATCAAGGTGAAGATCAACCGCGTGGAGTATGTCACGAATGAGGTGACTGCCAATGTATCGATCGCAAGCTTTGACAGCCAAAGGAAGGCTTGTTAGATTTCTTCCGCGAGTAGCGAATACACAATTTCCCTGGTGTCAGAGGATACTTCGTTGGACAAGGGTTAATATGAGAAGTTGCTTCCGAAAATGCGCTGGTGCTGGACCAGTGATATGCAGAATAAGGTTTGTACCACAAGGTCTATACGGCTTCCTGCTCCGCGAAGTCTCGCCTGGAATGACGATAAGAATGTGCGCAAGCGGTTGCACTTTGTATAAAAGGCAGCGTTTGCGGAGTAGATTTCCATAAAACAACATGCGCAGATACATCTTGATTGCTTTCCTCTCGAGCTTGCCCATCTTGACACAATCGACCAACGTCGTCCTCACTAACGATGATGGTTGGGCCACGGCCCAGATTCGCGCGGAATATGACGCTCTAAAGGCTGCAGGATTCAAAGTTTGTGATATGTTCAGATTCTTGTTCCGCGAACTCATGCAGACCCAAGGTTGTCCTCTCTGCCCCGGCGGTTGACAAATCAGGAACCGGTGCATCAACGACGACACCGACGGTTTTAGCAACCTCGTGTGAGTTCAACACCTGCCCAGTGGGATCGCCTGCCGAAGGCTTCAACGCCAGCGATCGTCAGTAGATTCACTTGCCAAGTGCCTTAAATCACTTACCGATACATCTCGCATAGCATTTTTGAACTACGTGAATGGCTTTCCGTGGGTAGATGCGATTTTATGTGCGTTCACTGCTTATGCTGGTGGTTGACAGGGTCGATGCTGTGCGGTATGGCATCCAGACGCTAGCACCTAAGCTTCTTGGCGCCAAACCCGACCTCGTCATCAGTGGTTCCAATGTTGGGAGTAAGTGCTGTGCATGTCAAATCAATCACAATCACGACACTGATCGGCATCACCACCCAGCCAACCTCGGCAGAATTTCAGGCTCAGGCACTGTGTAGGTTTCTTTTGTTGGTAGTTCCTGGAAGGCTAATGATAGCAATAGGGGTGCGGCAGGAGAAGCAGCTTTGGAAGGAATTCCATCTATAGCGTTCTCTGGGTCCACAGCCTCACAAGTGAGTTACACGGATCTGACCACGAACCCAACATCAACGTCGTCAATTGCGGCCCACATCTACACGACACTTACCCTAAAATTTGTCAATACTCTGCTGGCTAACCCTGCCGGTTCGCCGTTGATCCCAGCCGGAGTCAGCGTCAATGTCAACTACGCCCCGACAACCAATTGCCCATCCGCATCAAGCTTCTCGTTTATCTTTACCAGGCTTCTACCCAGTACCACGGCGACGGATGTAGTAACGTGTGGCAGGAACCAGCTCCCGGATGAAACGAGCACCATTAGGAGTGGGTGTTTCGCAACGGTTAGCGTTTTTAATGCAAGTACCAAGCTGGACGTGAGCGCAACGTTCCAGGGGGCGGTTTTGAACAAGGTGCAGAGTATCTTGAGCTGTCTTTAAACTGTGGTTATGTGCAAGAAAATAAATAGGGGATTTCTCGGGTGGTCGTGAATCCGTGGGAGGTCGAGTCGTCCTTAGTCATCGGTGGCCACAATGATGACATGCTGACTAAGCGGCCTGTTCGGGTGTGCCTTCATCGGCATCAGCGGAATCAGCGAGCAAGCAACTCATTAGAACACCCACCGCTAGCAGCAAAACGCGCGGGACCCAAGACCCGACAAGAACGTGTCTCCATATTCCAGCGGGTCGTAGCGTCTGGATAGCGATCAAATGGCATCGTCGATTATTGATCACAAGGGTGCTTGGTATTTGTCACGAGGTGAATGCAAACCAGAGGTCCCGATACATCGCGAATAGCTGTGCAAGACGGTAATAGCGTCAAGGACTTTGTGTTGATAAAGCATTCAATGCTTGACGTTTAACGCTCAACGTTCAACGTTCAGCGCTGGGCTTGCCGTCAGTGTCACGGTCCGCCGTTTTTGGTCGTGACCCGTGGGTCACATGGTGTTATTTTCGCGCGTTTATGGAAAATATATAATATATAATATTGCTCCAGTCCACCACCCTTAAATTTGGATGCCGGGAAGGTTGAGGTAAAATAGCTCTCTGAGTCTTCCCCTCACTTCACTTGGTGTCCATTCACAATGAAATTCATCTACCTCATCGCACTATTCCTCCCAGTCACCTTTGCTGCCGAATATCTTGTTGGCGTAGGGAAAGATGAAACAACGGGGTAAGTCCAGTCCAGGAACTACATCTCAACCCGGAAATTGGAATCCTACCCTACATTTATCAATCCAGGAAAAAGGGAAAGGGATTCGACCCATCAGTCATCCATCCTGTCCCGGGAGACGTGATTTCATTTGAGTTCAGGAGTGGTGCGCACAGCGTTGTTCGTACGTGCACCTCATATCCGGTTCCGTACTCCCAGTGGCATATATACTAAACTGACGAATAGAATCAACATTCGAGAACCCGTGCATCGGAAATGGGGGATTCAACTCGGGCGTTAAGACGGTACTACATTTCTTCTTCAATTCAATACTGGTTCTAATGCATTCAATACGTTAGGTATCAGATGACTTGGACGTCGATGCCGCAGGGTTACCCACCGTTAAACTTCTTATTAATGACACACAACCCATCTGGTATGTATTCAACACTATTTTTAACCATGTCTATATTCTAACATTGTGTCTAGGTTCTTTGACGAGGCTGGTGGACTGTGCTATAAAGGGGCTGTTCTTGCTGTAAATCCAACAAGCACCCAAACAGCCGCCGCATTTGTGGAGAATGCTTCTAAGGCGTCAGCTGCCCCACCTGCCTCTTCTGGGCCTCCGGGCGCTGTGTCAGGCTCGGCCACAAGCTCTCTCCCTTCTGCGTCCTCTTCTCCAGCGGCCAACTCCGCGACAATACTGCATATTTCTAGCTTCGGCGTGGCCATAGGTTTACTTTTGGGCTTCGCCTGAGTACGGTAATCTCGTTCTTGTCAGCAACACTTGTTTGCACAGCGCGCACTCCTTTCGGAATTTTATTATAATGTGTATTTTATAATTACAACAGCCTACTAATCTATGGAGCACCTCGAAAAATAGAAAAACCTTAGCGTTCACACCCAAATTAATGATGATGATGTGATACAACTAGCTCCGGTGCTCGTGAATACTGCTTACTCGTCTTCGTCTCCGGCGACTAGCTTCCTCTTTTCATCTTTCCTATGCCCCTTTCCGAGCCGCCATCTTTCATTGATCGCCTCCACCGTGTCCAATCGACTCCTTTGTAGGACTGGAATATACTTTCCCGTCCTCTTGAATGTACCTCCCCCAAGGGGTACGTTCATCGCGCCCGTCCCAGCCACCACTGCGCGAAGGGGAAATGGTGAAGGAGGTGGTGCATGATGCGCTGCAGTCGCAGCAAGGAAATACTGATCCAAAGTAGTGTAAATCTGCGATCGCGAATGTATACTCTCGATTTGATGATACAAGTCGCTGCTACCGCGGGCCTCTATTGGATCTCCACTAGTTGCATTCCAGGCCACTTCACCTGCAGGATAGGCACAGTCCCAGAGCATCAATGGGAGTGCGTCCGCCATCTGATACTCCGGTTTGCGGTCTACCAGTTCGATGTTCATGAGATCTTTGACGATGGAAGGAGATTCCAGGCCGGAGCCAACAAGAAATAGGATGGCCATGATATGTCGTACTTGGTGGTACAAAAATGCTGTCCCAACTAGATTGAAAACATATATATCTCCGTTGGTTTTTCCAAGATCCTGACCCACAGGCTCAATATCCGCCCGCAGGATGCGTCGGTGGAACTGTGTAATTTGTTTGGCTGGATCAAGCTTGCAGAGGTTCCGAAAGTCGTGTTCTCCGATAAGGTGAGCAGCTGCCTCCCGCACCGCGGGAATATCAAGGTGAGCGGATGGGAAGAAATATTTGTAATGTCGGTGCTGGCACGCGAATCGTGCAGAGAAGGTGGGGGATACGGGGGACCAGGCGAGGATCCGGATGGTTGGTGGGAGTAGACGGTTGAGGATGGTGGGGTAATCATGTTCGACCTTCGATTTCGTGGGTTTAGATACAGGGTGGCTAGATGGTTCCAGTTGCGTCGAGATTTCGAGATTGGCAGTAGAGTTAGCGTTTGGCGTTGGTAAATCAATTTCGTCTTTGGATGTCAAGTGGGGTGAACCAGGATCATCAACTGCCCCCGGACAAGTGATTTCAGCGGTCGAGGTTGGATCCTCCGGAGTTGGGCTTTGTATTACGCCCGGTTCGCCTGTTGTTCCGAGTGCACTCCGAATCCAGAGTGATATGACTTGTCCAGCGGCGCTCACCCCTCTATCCGTCCGTCCGCACTTCTCCCATCCACACCCATCGAACCCCACATCTGGGTCGATCAGCCTTGCCTTCGCAAGGGCGTCGAATAGCACACCCTCGACTGTCGGTAGTGGGGTTTTGACGTTCTGGAAAGCGAGGCCACCATACTCCCAACCAGAGTAACAAAATTTTAGTGCAATTTTCCGCCGAGCATGCGACGAGAAGTTGAACTGTTTCTTCTGGTCTCGATTCTGCAGCTGTGGTTTTGGTATTTGGGTTTTCGGACGGTCCAGGAGGAGGAGACGCGCGATGAGCTCTTCGCGAGACCAAGTCTCATATGTCGATGGTGAATTTGTCATGACGCGACGGTAGATGCCCGAACGTGGAAATTTATAGAAAAAGCCAGCGGTCATGTACTGACCCGGCTATACGCATCAATACGAGCAATCCTGACACAACCCGAGTCAGGATTATTGGGTTCGAGCTGATGCCGTGAATATTGCGCTGGGCAATACCAGCCAGAAATGGATGCGATGATAGTTTTGGATGACAAAAATGTATACAACGGGTCGTATACAAATGCAAATTTCAAGTTGTCACTCATCTTCCTCCACTGCTGAGATGGTGCAACAACACCCAAGTTAATGCCGCGCTCATTTTGAACTCGCTATTGCTGTAATCAATGTCTGCTGAAATCATAGCTGCGATATCTGGAGGGGCACTGCTTCTTCCCGGTGCTGAAACCAGCAGTTCCGAGTCTCCAGATTTGAAGTCTATCCTCTTGAATAGACTGAATCAGTACCACCAGACAACTCCCATTACACTCCACGCTGATAGCTCATCATCCCTTGAACACATCCAGTTAGCCACTGCTAGGGAAGCGCTTGCTGTTGTCTCCCGGGTCCAGGTTGTACTAGCCACCGAAGGCCTTAATGATGGCTCCGGAGTGGATCCAGCGCCGGCTCTCGGGACTCGAGATTTGGCCCAACTGCGCACGCTCATATCGATCGTTTTCAAATGGGGCCTAGAGCCTCTATTCCATAATGTGGCTCTTGCTCAATCTTCCACTAAACTATTCCTGGGGAGGATTATGCGCGACTCGCCGAATTTATCCTGGAATTTGAAACGATTTTACTCCCAAATGGGCTAGGGGGCCGTATGTCACAGACGTTAATTACTGCGACAATTCTCAACCGGCATGTTTCCGATCTGCTGAAGCCATGTATTACAGTAGCATGGCTTCCGAATTCCTCAGCGCCCACCAGCGCAAGGCCAATGCGCGAGATTCAGCCCTTTATTTTGCGAATTCTGGCCACGTACGTTGAATCTGGTGCATCCAGCTATTTTGAAAATAATTTTTCATCGCAAGCCTACCCCCTGCCCAAGCCATCTCGTCTCTTGGCGCCATTTGTCTTCAAGCTCACCACTGCCACCGTTTGTTAGGAAACGATGTTCGGCTTTTCTTAGTAGGGAATTACTCCGACCGGAGGGTGTTCACGGTCTCTGTGCAGTGGTATTTGGTGAGGGCGAATCCGCGGCCGAAGATGCGCCCATCGAGAAACTTGAACATGTCGCCCGTGTGTTGACTACTGCCCCAGCATTAATCAAGCCGGAGGCATGTGATATGATAATTATATTACCGTTCCGGCTAACTTTTCATATAGGAATATTTCCCTAGGATCATGCCCCGTATCGTGGACTTGCTCTCCGAGGGACAGCCGCACCCTTATAGAAGAGCGGCGGCATTCACGATATCTAAAATGATTGAGATTGGAAACCCACTTGCCATTGACACCATATTGCGTTTTTTGCATTCTCCCTTCCTTCAACCGACGCTCAAGACCGATAAACCAATAGGCCAGGACTCTTTATCGCCTACCAGCCTGGGCGGGCCTGCTTCTATAACGCCATCTGATGCGCTCTCAAAATTATTGGTTCTCATGACCAATACGGATCCTTCCCCCAATTTCATATCTGCGATGCTTTCACCTATTGTTGTCGCTTTATACTCTCTCCTTCATCACATGTATACAGTGAAGACAGCTGACCCCACCCTGAAAGAATCACTCCGCGGGATCTTGGTGACTTGGGGGCGGATAGTGGGCGCGCCCGAGGGTCTCGAGATCCTTTGGTCGATGATGAATAGCAGCAAAGAAAGCCCCACCGCCTGGAAGATTGATATTGGAGGTGAGATTAGTAGACTGGAAAAGTGAATCCTCGTTTGCACCATCCACAGAGAGTAGTTGCTTATGGCCTGCGTAGGTCTGATCGTCCGCCACCACTTGCTATGTTGACACCGGAAGACTTGCGAAAAGATGACGAGATTGATCTGGACTCCAACATGCTAGATTTGTACCCCGACCCCACGCGTTTCGTGCAATTCCTCAAAGCAATAGATCGGCCGGAAATATCTTCTGATATTTTTGTGCGGTTATTGGAGGGATACCAGAAGCAGAAGTCCAGCCAGGATAACGATCCTATGCAGTGCGTCCGCTGCTGTCGGGGTGTACTAAACTTGATGCGCCATTCACGCCAGGACGCTCTTGTATCTCCAAACTACCATGCAAATGCAGAGACAGTATCAGAAGGCACATCGTCATCTAATATCTTGTGCAAACCAATGCACATGTTGTTATTCATCAAGCACGTCTTGGAATCATCCCCCACATCTATTCGCTTGCAGCGGCGGCGGTTGAGTCGAGACACGGGGATATAAAATATAACACTCGCATAGAGGAGCTGCATTTTAAGCCAGATGTCAAGAACGTCGAGGAAGAAGACGAAGGCGATAGCGATGACGACACCCCTGGTGCTGACATTGTTACTAGGGATGATGAAATGATTGAAACAGCCATCAACTTGCTTCTCTCCATTCTCGAAGGTATATCATCTCCTCCCTTCCCTTATTTATTCAAAATTTCCTCAGTTAATGAGGACCTCTCCGCGCGCACCACCCCTGTGCTAAATGATATATTTTCCCTCTTGGAGCCACTTACCCGCGATGGTGCCGTTTCGATTAAGCCTCTTGCGCGTGAGGCCAGAATGGTGATGACGGCCCGCGTTGCGTCATCCTCATCTGCACGGTTGAAAAGGCCACGAAATACAGAAGAGGATTCGTCCCAAGAACTCTACCAGAAGGCACTCAAGCTTCTTCAGGACCCCATCCTCCCTGTACGGGGACACGGGCTTCTTCTCCTTCGTCAGCTTGTCTCGTCGAAAGGCGCCGATCCTGCACTTGTCCCTGCGGTTATGGCTATATTTTTGCAGTCTATACACGACGAAGACTCGTATATATTTTTAAACGCGGTACAAGGTTGGCGGCCATGGTAGATACATTTGGCCGAGATGTGTTGCATGGGTTGGTGAAAGAATATGCAGATGGGCTTGATGGGCTCGCCGGGGCAACTACCATGACGCAACACGACGTGGACGGGAAGGTGAAGGTTGGGGAGGCCCTGGGAACAGTTATACGAAAGTGTGGGAGTGCGCTTGGCGTATATGGTGCGCTGTTTAACTCTAGTGATCGATCAAATGCTGAGCATGCGAAGTTGATATACTGGTGCCTACATTGTTCAAGATTGTGGGATCGAGGCATGTACCAACAACCCTGCGCACCTCGTCGCTTTCATTATTGGGCGAATGCGTGCGCACACATCCGATTGCGCTACTTCCATATATCCCCGACCTCACAGAGGCTATGATCGACTTACTCCAATTGGAGAGCGTCGTGAGCTCCCAGACTTCTGGCGCTGGACTGCAGAATCCCAGTGGGGGCCAGCACCGAAGATGGACACCCAACCGACATCCGCGAATCCGAAATTCCCCCGTTCAGACGCGCGGCATTATATTTCCTTACCCTGTTGATCAAGGAAACGACCAGGCAGATATATGACTCGGGCGGGGATGCAGCGCCTCTTCAGATGTACTGACGAGAAGGGTAAAAACAACTCTGGAATATATCTCGTCAACCGACGAAGATAATGTGGTTCGCGTGATGGCTCGAGAGGCAAGGGAAGGTTTAGATCAATTGCGTGACGCGCTGTTTGGCAGATAGGCTACGAGTTATCTAATATGTATACCTCGTATCTGTCTCAAGTGCTGAGAACTTGAGCTACCTGAGTCAATATGAAGGTACGAAATTAATATATACCCCGTATCTGTCTCAGGTGCGGGGAGCTACAGACACCTGAGTCAATATGAGGGTAAGTTATTCATCCATGTTCAAGCGCCAACGGAGCTATCAGCATAGGGAGATAGGTAATTTGAGAATCGTCCATGAAGTACAGTAAAGGTCGAAGATAAAACGACTGTTGGAATCAGGCAGTGCTGATCGTATTATTATTGCAACGACTCGGCTAATGTCGTCCACGCGTCTTCGAAACGTCTTATATTTTGCGCTACCTGCTAGGAGGTACGGATGATCATTGGACACAGTGTCTGTTGGACTGTCCAGTCTCAGGAATGGGTTGGAGATAGCTGAATAGTATGCCATATGCAGCGCTTTGAAGATCTAACAGAAGGTAGGTCGGATATAATGCCGGAATTGAATCTCACCACGCACCATGTTGACCTCAGCATCCCTAACAACAGAATCCGAGAGAGCCAGAGCAATAACGATTTTGACTTTTAACGGTGTTATGTACCCATATACTGCCACGTCCTCCATGGCATAGAGGAGACCAGATAGCTTTCCGAGGACTTTCCGGCCGAATTTACTGCAAAGATGCAATCTGGATGGGCATGGCTGGCTCCGTTAATAATGCCCAACGTTACCTCGTTCCTCGATAACATCCAAGCTGGTATGCGCAATGTAGTGATACTTAATAGCATGCTCCTCCTGTTTTAAGAAAGTACGAATCAAAATTGGATGGTTCTGTGGGGATATAAATGCCACGGCATTGAGACGAAGGTTGGGTGCCATCCCGGAATCGACAGCAAGGACAAGACGAAAAATGCTGGTTTGCAATGGTTATGCATGTTTGGCATGGCCACCGCCGACCAACGTTAGCATCTTCTAAGTTCTAGGAATGCCACATGGTACTTATAATGCCTTGTTAGGCATCAACGCGGTTTCATGAAATTTTGACCAGAAACACTATTTAATACACGCTAGTCAAGTACATCGTAGGGCTACCTCAGGCGGATCTTGAGAGGCACCTTACAATTGGCCGAACTCGGTTCAATACCGAAGCTTGGATTTTTGCATCAACATCTAGTTTGCTAGTTGCGTTGAGAGCGGTGATCGACGCGAAACAACCGGGCCCATTAATAAGGGTGGACTCATCAGGCAAATGGTCGGTGCCACAATGGAATACGTCCCTGTCGATGGTGCTGGCATTCAGTCGCGTGAAAATGAAGGTGAAATCTCTCGGGGAAGTGCAGCTGTCCGCCGTGATTGGTGAGAAGTTCACATTGACAGTAATTCCGGGAGGTAAGAGTCGACCTGGCAACGCGAGGAAGGTATTCACATATTTGAGGGTGAGGGCGGCATATGTGCGGGAGATGGTGGTAGTCAGTGCAGTGGTGTTGTCCAAGGTGGTAAATGAGATCTGAGGGCCGCTTTTCGAAGAAAATGCGGTTGAGGGGATGCCCTCCAATGCTGCTTCGCATGCTGCACCACTAGCAGGCAAGGTAAATTTTGGTGATGGACTGAGTTTAAAAACCTACACAGTTCCAGAAATGGAAACAGTACCAATTCCAAGGTTTGCTATGATTATTTAGCAACGAATTCTACCAGGACAACGGGTATAGACTCACTGCCATCATTAGGACCACTGACAACGAAATCTGGTTTCGAGTGGAAGAATTTTGGTGCAAGGGTTTGGATACCGAAGCGGACGGAATCGACAGGGAATGAATTCACCCAATTCAAACGTGCTGTAATAGAGCGGGCTCGGGTCCATATTTTCAATCTAACGCAAAAATAGAAAGGCTTACGATCAGAAGCATTAAATCCCTCAGCAGGTGACCCAGCCGGGCAAGTATCGAACTCGCAGGGATCCACGCGCGGCACTGGGGGTGCAGTTGAACTTCCCGTCCCCGATCTGTTATCCGCCGGAGCAGAGAGTATGACCTAGGTGGAGAAGATAAGGAATAGCAAATCGAGAAGCAGAATCAGGGATGTACATTATAGTCTGAGCTTTTCAGCGCGTCATTTGTTGCACGAAGCACGGCAGTGGCCCACCCATCATCATTGGTGAGCACAATCTTGCTGTTCCTGCGACCAAAATTGGCCGCCGTAATGGACAATCCGAAACAAAGTATCAAGGCTGTAATGGAGAGGGACCGCATGTTGGAGGGTACAAAACACAGAATTCTTCGGTAACCTCGCCTTTTTATACCTTGTGGAAAGCCGTTGCCATTCCGAGTCCATCTTGAGTTCAACCAATTTGGGGACGGTGTTAACACACGTTTGATGCGGAATGTATTTTCTTGCGGCGTTCAGGTGGTCGTTGTCTATGTCTGTGTAAATAATACCACGACTTGCGCAGGTCTAAATTTAGTGGAACCCGAAGCGTGGATATTTCCACTATTCTCCACGCCGGAAGCCCACCTTGCTTGTCGGGGCTGGGCAAAATCACCGAAAGCATGTGGGTCTTACACCTAGTGAAGTAGGCTGACAGTTTTCTCAATATGACGATGGTCTTCCTTGGCTTCCAGGAAACCAGCCTCCAAAAGCTTAATGACTGGGACTTGGGAGCCCACAAAGTGACTCCCACCACCCCTGGTCTTGAGCTAGGGATAGCGCAAACATTCAAGATCGGGGTTGTATAGTAGCGGCGGACGTGGCGGGTAGGTTAACTGACCCCGTAGTAGGCTGGGGATCGTGAAGGTGTTACTAATAATGGCTGCTGATGTTTGATAGGTGCGTACTCACATTGCCGGTAATCACTATAAGCATGTGGTTCAGGAGCTATTATTGTGGTTCATAGCCAGTCCGGTAACCTGGAGTCCATGCCAGCCCCTCGGCATGCCAATCTATTTGGGGGATGTCCAGGGGCGGGAATTGAGAAGAAGCACATGGGTCAGGGGCACATGGTTGATGCTCAAACCAAAGTTATCTTGAGTCCAAGCGCCGGGCAATTGCTGTTGTATCGTAGACGGGAAAAACGGACCTTCCCGATGATGGTGTAAAAATACCTTGGTTGGTTAACCCCGTCATTTTTTTTGATTTAATTAATACATATCACCATTGCCAACCACAATCCCAAAGGTGCAATCTGGATAGGGATAGCAGGTTCCCGTTAATAGCGCCCGACGCCACTCCACCTCACAACGACATCCAGATCCAAGCTGGTATGCGCCATGTAGTGATACTTAATGACATGCTCCTCCTGTTTTGGGAGAGTACGAATTACATTAGATGGTTTTGTGGAGATATAAATGCCGCGGCGTTGAGACAAGGGTTAGGTGTTGGCGGCAAGGTCAAGATGGAATACTGTTTGCGATGGTCATGCATGTTTGGTATGGCCACCCCCCACTAACACCTATCAGGGGTGGGGAACTAGTTCTAAACGTGTGAGGTTTGATACCAAAGTTGGAACATACTTGTGCGCAGACCGGATTAACACCAACGGGACCCCCAGCCAGAATACTAGGAATTAGGATATTCCCAGGTATGATCATGTTGATGTCTGGGCATTTTCAGAGATGCTTGTACGTTATTGTTACAACCCAAGCGCTCGTCAACAAAAGGAAGCCTATTCTACCCTAGTGTAAGAGACTTGAAAACACCCTTTAATACATGCCAGTCCAATGCGGCGCAGGACCACCTCAGGCAGAGCTTGAGAGGCATCTCACGATTGGCCGAACCCGGTTCAATACCGAAGCTTGGATTTTTGCGTCAACGTCAAGTTTGCTGGTCGCATTGAGAGCGGTGATTGATACGAAGCAACCGGGCCCATTGATGAGGGTGGACTCATCAGGCAAATGGTCGGTGCCACAATGGAATACGTCCCTGTCGATGGTGCTGGCATTTAGCCGCGTGAAAATGTAGGTGAAATCTCTTGGGAAGTGCAGCTGTCCGCTGTGATTGGCGAGAAATTCACATTGACAGTAATGTTAGGAGGTAAGATTCGACCTGGCAATTCGAGGAAGGTATTGACGTATTTGAGAGTGAGGGCGGCATATGTGCGGGAGATGATGGTAGTCAATGCGGTGGTGTTATCCAAGGTAGTAAATGAAATCTGGGGGCACTCTTTGCAGAAAATGCGGTTGAGGGGATGCCCTCCCGTGCTGCTTCGCAGGCTGCACCACTAGCAGACAAGTTAGGGTTAAATTTTGGTGGCGGCAAAGTTTGAGAACTCACACAGTTCCAGAACCGGCGACAGTATTAACCCCAAGGTTTGCTATGAATATTTAGCAGCGAATTCTGCCAGGACAACGGACATAGACTCACTGCCATCATTAGGACCACTGACAACGAAATCTGGTTTCGAGTGGAAGAATTTTGGTGCAAGGGTTTGGATACCGAAGCGGACAGAATCGACAGGGAATGAATTCACCCAATTCAAACGTGCTGTATGGGGAGCTCGAGTCAACATTTTCAATCTGGCGCAAAAATACGAAGGCTCACGGTCGGAGGCATTAAATCCCTCAGCAGGTGATCCAGCCGGGCAAGTATCGAACTCGCAGGGATCCACGCGTGGTACCGGGGGTGCGGTCGAGCTTGATGTCCCCGATTCGTTATCTGCTGGAGCGGAGAGTATGACCTAGGTAGAGAGGATAAGGAATAGCAAATCGAGAAGCAGAATCAGGGATGTACATTATAGTCTGAGCTTTTCAGCGCGTCATTTGTTGCACGAAGCACGGCAGTGGCCCATCCGTCATCATTGGTGAGCACAATCTTGCTGTTCCTGCGACCGAAGTTGGCCTCTGCCACGGACAATCCAAAACAAAATATCAAGGCTGTAACGGAGAGGGACCGCATGCTGAAGTAAGGGTACAAGACACGGAATTCTTCGGTAACCTCGCCTTTTTATACCTTGTGGAAAACAACTGCTATTCTATACGGCCTCTAGAGTTCGGCCGACTGGGAGATGGTGTCAGCGCACGTTTGATGCGGAATATAATGCGGAATATATTCACTCGCGGCGTTCAGGTGGTCGTTTATGTTTGTGCGAACAATGCCACGACTCAGTACGCTGGTCTAATATTAATGGGACCCGAAACATTGATATTTCCCCTATTTCCTGCACTGGAAGCCCACCCCGCTTGTTGGGGCTTGGGGAAAAATCGTCAAAAGCATGTGGGTATTGCACCCAGTGGGGCGGGGTGGTGATTTTTTAGCATAACAATGAACTTCCATGGCTCCCAGGAAACCAGCCCCAAAAGCCTAATGGCTGGGGTGTTTGGAGCCCACGAGGCGACTTCTTACTGCCTATTGTGAAATAAGCCTGGCGCCAATCTTGAGCTAGGGGTATCGTACATTTGTCAAGATGTGGCATAATGGCTGTGAGCATTGAAAGTGGGTTTGCCAACCCTATAGTAGGTTAGGAATCGTGAAGGGGTTATAAATCAAGGCTAGTACTGATGGTTGATAGGTATGTGCTCACTGCCGATAATCACCACAAGCATGTGGTTTGTAGCTATCCCGGTAACCTGGAGTCCACGCCAACCCCTCGGCAACATTTATTTGGGGATAGCCAGGGAGGAATTGAGAAAGAGCATATGGGTCAGGAACACATGTGCTGATGCTCAAAGGAAAGCTATTTCGAGTCTAAGCTCCAGGGCAATTGCCATCGTATAAGATGTGCTGCCGATGGGAAAAACGGACCTTCCTGCTCGTGATTTAAAAATATCACAGCTTGCGTCATTTCGTGATTTAATACATATCCGAGTCATAATCGCCAGCCACAATCCCCCCGGTGCTCCATTCAACAACCAGAAAAATTATCGCGACGCACTGATACATATCCACACCAATGTTCATCAGCCGTTCAGTTTCAGCAACTTTATTGCCACCCCTCGCTTCAGCGACAATAAATCATTTTTCTTCATGCTCCTTGATAAACCATCGACCCAGGCGGCACCCTCGCTTATCGAGAGCTAACATAAGATGTTATTCTTGATAGTGACTAAAATATCATGCGAGTGACACCTACATAGGGATAGTCCACGGAGTACATGATTCGGTCTAAGCCAATTTGGTCAATATGAAAGTTGAGTAGGGGGGTCGTAAAGTCCCCGGAGGTAGTTTCGAAAAGGTTCGTGCGCCAGTAGGAAGAAACATTCTTCAGCATAGGCATACCCGCAGGGATCTGGCGGAGTAACTCTGTATAATGTGGGTGTGCCACGTGAGAGTTAGTTGGGGGTAGTCATGCCAATGAGGGACTGACGTTCGTCTATCCGAAAAAGATCAGATGGGATGCGTTCACCCATGTGGCCGACTATGACCTTCAATTTGGGGAAGCGGCTGCAGTATGGGTTAGCACAAGAATTTGATGAGGAGTAGCCACAAAATCATACTCGAATACGCCGTTTACACATAGCCTGTATATAATGCAATGAATTAGCCATGGTGCTGCGCAAGTGAATAGTTGGCCCAAGTACCCTAAAACATGCGTGGAGAGGGTCGCAGCATATTCTTGGGAAGGCCCTTTGATATATGGTGCATGTGCGTATTCCAGAGCCTGTAGTTGGGCAATATTTGTCCGTGGATGGAAATAGACAGGGACGTCCAAGTCAGTAACCATCTTCCAAAATACGTCATAGGCAGGTTGGTCGTAATAAAGCAATGTAGCTAGTGGAGGGTGTTAGAATTTCAACTATTTACTACGAAAAATCGACTGACTATTATCTGGTCCCGATTGTTGGTAATCATTGACCAAGGCACCTAACCATGCCGTGAAGTTTTAGTTGCCAACACTGACGAAATACACAAACCTAGGAATCCCAATTTTTGAACAGCGCGCTTAAGCTCCAGTGCGGCTACAGTTGCGTTGTGCATCGCAAGGCTTGCGAATGCGCCGAATCGGTCGGTGCTGTTGGATATCGACGCCGCCAGTTGGTTATTCGTGTCTATGGCTGTCGCTTCAGCAAGCACTGGATCCGATATACTTTGGACACAAGGCGGCGCGCAAGATAACACCATCTGCAGTGCACGGTGTTTAATATACTCGGGAAGGACTGCGTACTTAAGATAACCTACAAAATCGACGTTGTTAGCGTCCATTGCCGCTAGTCGTTGATTATGGATGTCAAGAAGATTGTTCTTGAGGTCTGTAATCGTCTGCCCTGCCATTTCGAAGTCAAATTTCACGATGTATTTGAGGCGAATGGAGGGTATACCTAATGGAGGGCCAGAGCTAGCACCAACGTAAGTACTTGCCTTAGGTCGTGGACTTAGTGGATTCCCTCACGTTATCGTGGACACAAGTTCCGGTGTTGTCCACGCCTCCTCGAGAGCGATGGTGCCTGTGCCAGTGTCGCGCCATTTTCTGGCTGTAGTTGCGCGCAGAAAGAGGAGAGCACTGATGTAATATACAGCTGAGGGGTGGAACATTTGAGTCGGATAGAGATTCTTGCGGTCAGCCCTCCAATTTATCCAAACAGCAGGAAACTGCAGTGGTGATTAGCCACATCTTCTTGCCAAAACGATGATGCCGATGAGATTAAAATGCTACATAGAGGATGCGAAGCCTGACAATCGAACTCAAGAACCCAGAGCTCACAAGACGGGCTGCCGTGTTGAATTAATCATGAATCAAGATAGAGGAATGCCTATAAATATGTGCCCTCCGAGCGGAGAGCCTTCATCGAGGTGAGGGGGATCACAAGGGAGCTCCACTATCAGCCAATCATTGCCTAATACCCACTTGGTCGAGACTCCAGGTGGTTGATGCTGTAAAACGCGATCATGATGTACTCATAGCAGATTTCTAGGCAGAACTATGAGCCCAGAAGTCGACTTTATATCTGAAAACTTGCCCTCATATGCCCCTATATATCAATCAACTGCCACATGACAACCCTGCTGATGGGGCTCAAGGTCTCGAGGTGCTGCCGCCGAGAACCCAGAATCGGACGTTTGAGAAAGGGAAGACAGGAGTGTGAATTCCAAAGAACTTCTTCAAGCCCCAGAAAGACCCTGAGCCACTATTCATGGAGCCTTGCGAGGTTAAAAATGTGGTCGGGCCTGCTTCAGCAGCCTGTTGATGGGTTTTGGCTTCAAGTTGTTGTCGCCGGCCCGCTACATTGTGGGCGAAGTATGTATCATTGCCTACCAATGCCAAACAACCCCAGACATACGACTGGCACAGTGACCATCTATTTATATATTATAAGCCTCACTTCTTTCAATTAATTCACGAGAGTCTATACCACGGGGCTCTATGTGGCATACCTGTCTATTATGAGGTTGTTGAGGTACGGTGACGACTTTCAAGTAGTCATGGATTCAGCTCCAAGTCGTACCAATTGTATGATGGCAGTGGCAGTGGCGAGTCGCGACAAAGTTTGGCTGGGTAAAATCTAGACGGCTCATATAGGTCATCACCCACTTCCGACTCCGAACGACAGAAATTCGATCAGGAGTAATATTGAAGATAATAACGAGACCCCCGGGATATTTCCGACTTGCCCTACGGTAAAAATTCCTGATAATTTTGAGTGTTTTCTGTTTTGATATTAATTTTGATTTATTTGGAGGACATTGAACGCCTTTCTACTCAAACAAATTTGGGCAGCTGGGCCCTACATACAAGATACAATGGGACTATGCTTACCGCCCCGTACTCATCGGATATCAGTAGGTAATGGGTGATAGCCCTGCCTTAGTTTCCACCGTGCCGTAGCTCTGTCAATGACAGAATAAGTCCCCGATCTAGCCTTGAGGCTAATGTGGAAAATTGAAATCGAAAGACCGTCTGATCATCATGAGATAAATGTTTATATTCATCTCATTTAGAAGGAGAGCTTCACGGATGATAATCGAACCCATGATGACAAACGCTACAATGGGTTGCAACATAGTTGCTAGTATTTCCTGTTGATTCTCAGGTGGCGAGTGAGGTGTTGGGAGCCTGTGCAAGGCAAGGGTGGAGATGAAAACAGCACCAACGCCCATCTATATCGACAACACTAAGTCTGTTTGGCAGATACAAAAGTGGGAAAGTGCACAAACCGGCCCTTGAGGGAAGGTGTCAATTCAAGCTGGGACTATATGTAATCATAAGTTTCGCGCACCAAAATGTCCAGAAAAAAATGCTTCGCGCCAATTTCGAATCTCGGGAATCCAAGGGTAGAGAAGCATCATAGGCGGTATCCTCCGAAGCAAGAGGATAGCTAGGAGCAGAACTCCTAATCTCGCAGGAGTAATACCAAGGTCCATGTTGGTAAATAAGTCGAAGGGGAGCCATGCGCCGATGTAAATGAAACAGCCGCAGTTCAAGAACAAATCGATTACCGATGAGAACGCCTGCCCTTCGATGTGGGTTTTGAAGTCACCATCCCAAGAGATGGCGCATCCTAAGGGCTCAGTTTAGCCGTTCTCGCCTGCGGTAGAATAGCTTACCAGCAGCAAAAGCGGCCAGGAGATCATCACTCCCAATTGTACTAACTAAACCCGTGACGAATACCGCTAGGGCAAGGGATTGGATGACGTAGGATTCCCGATCGACGAAACCGTATTTGCGAGATATTTTCAAGAGACGTGAAAAGGCAAGGCCTAGAAGTCGAGGATTTAGATATCGTGTAATACCAGCCTTGTCGATAGAAAATAACCTAAGACGGCGCCCATAGTGGTTCCAAGAATCACCTCATCTGTGCATCGAAATAAATACTGGATCGGATTTAATGGCATAAAATAATATGTACGCACAGAGACACCCAATGAGAAGCCAGTGCGTCGTAGCTGTCTTGGACGAGGAATCCATAGTAAGGTATAGTGCGATGGATAAAAACGGGTAAGCCAAGCCGTCATTCGCCGCGGATTCAGCAGACAGAATGTGTCGAAGATTCTCGGGAACATTATCAACGGCAAAAATCCCACCTGTCAAGGGAAGAATTAACAAAGAAAGAAGGCTGTAGAGATAAATATAACATACTGACTATTGTCGAACATATGATAGGATCGGTAGGCGTGAGGCAGGCAGCAATCGCAAGACAAGAAATGAAATTAAGTTGAGGGAATAAAATCAATAGAACCCCTGGTGGGACAGATATTCAGAACCCACTCTCCAAGTTCCTATTTTAGATACGGACCCGCAACAACGACCCACCCAAACGCCATCGTCGGGATGACCATCACAGCCAGGCCTTTTGCGTGTTTTGCCATGTAAGCCCGCGGGAGCTCCACTCCGATGGCAAATAGACCGACCGCAAGAACGATCCGCATGAATTCCAGCGTGATGAGATTTGTGTGCGGTCCCCAAGAATATGGATCGACGACACCAGAGACGTAGGGCCCCAAAATAACACCTAAGGCGGTCCCAAGGAAGACTTCATTGATGTAGAGCTGGGAGGATGGAATAAGTTCAAGCCGCGGGGGTAGCTTGGCAGCTATGTCACATACGTGCTTTTGAAAAAAACGAGAGAGCACCGAGAACTAGAGACAATTGTTTGAAAGATTCCTCGTGTTTGAGGAGCGGTGGGGATTGGCACTCACGAAAACCACAAAGCCGCCGAGATAGATGTATGCTAGGTGAGGAGCGGATATCTGAGAATCAGTTGGGTGGCAATCATGGTCTGTGGACCCAGATACTAACCTCTAACAACCCACGGCTCATTGGATTGTAGCTGGAGAATGATATCAATGGTGAAGAGGAAGATTCAAAAATCCGTGTAAATCTTGGATACTTACCGGTATATCTATTAACCCCATGTGGGTACACGAGCCATTGGCCCAGGGTGTGCGGGCCGTAAGGAAAATACATACAGATGTGAACATTCCACCACAGCTGACATATGAGCCACTCTGGAACCACCATACTCCGCGATAAGCCTGACGCGAGGCACGAGCATAAGATAAACTTTGGGCGTGCTTGATTGATAGCACGTTATTTCCCTTCCCACGCCCATTTGGCTTCAGTGCTTCGCGCGCCTCCTGGTTGGACATTCCTCTTACAACTCACTCCAACCCTTCGTCCTGTACATATATGATACTGCGCACTCAGCGCTTTTTTCTCTCCCGCCCACCTCCCTTCTGTCAGAACCGCCAGTGTTTGGTATAGTCCGGATTCCGGCGCTCCATTCGCCACTATCATTTCGGACTTCCTCAGACACTCAGAACCTTCGCCTCTTTCTTCTTTCACTCTTCTCTCCCCTGCGAGAATAGGATTTCACTCAGCATTCAAGGAGAACTCCTTGCGCGCTTCCCATTCTCCCAGTCATTTCCCTTTCAGCTCATTTCCTTTTTTGGAAGAAGATTTCGCGAAGGTTCTTTCCCAAACCCCGGAAATAGTGTTCACAATTCCCCCTTGTTTCTCTATTTCCGTCTCTCCTCCCTTCTGCTGATTTGAGCATTGCCCGTTTATCTTATCAGAATGAAAGCGTCCAAAGTCAATTCAAAATATATCCAGTGATCCTTGGCATCAAATTCGAATTCAATTGCAGGGAAATACATGAGCAGGTACAAGGCCTAGCCACGCACCACATACACCAATCCGGTTCATCAAAAAAAATAAAATATCATAAGACCAAGAAGGAAAGACCCAACTGCCCCAGTCAAGACTCAACATGACCAAAGAAGCGGCCGAGAAACCAAATAGAGAAGGACGCAAACCACATGGCAGGTCAGCTGGTATCCCCTTAACGTAAAATTGCCTTATTTAGTTGTCTTTTCCATCTCCCCCCTTGTTTGTGGCGTTGGATTTGGCGCCTTCAGAGGGCGATTTGCCATTCGCGGCGGCGGGGGTTGGAGTGGCTTTCCCTGCGGCGACGGAAGTAGGGGCAGCCTTTCCGGCAGCAGCGGAAGTAGGAACAGCTTTCTCTGCAGCGGCGGAAGTGGGAGCAGCCTTTCCTGCAGCAACGGAAGTCGCAGCACCTTTCGCGGCAGCAGAATCTGTGGCAGCAGCGGTATCCTTTCCTGCAGAACCCTTTCCTGCGGCACCCTTTGCAGCGGTGGATGGCGTGGCGGAGGCTGCACCCTTGCCCGCAGCGGCAGAAGCAGAGGCGGCTGGTGCGGTGGCAGCGCCGGATGCTGCGGCGTTCGGTGCGGCCGCGGCAGAGCCGACAGCCCCCGCAGCAGGTTTGCCGTCAGCAGTGACAGAGAACTACATGGGTTGACAATCCAATCAGTTCCGCCTAATCATTGAATAATAGGAATATAAACAAACGTAGACGGCATCATCGAGGGATCCGTGCTGTGCAACGGGTGCAATGACGGGCTGGTGGTTCGCGGCAGAGTTGATGGAGGAGAGCTTGTAGAATCCGGCAGGGAGACCGCTGGTGACGTCGGCGGTGAGCTGTCCATTGGCAGCGGCGGCGTTCAAGCCCTTGAAGAAGGCAAACTTGCGCGGGTCAGTGACAGTGGTCTGGTCGATCGCGCTAAGCTGTTCAACAACAACATGGGAGTGCCCCTTGATCTGGCCTTGCGCGTTGAGTGTCTGCGGTGCGGAAAAGTAGTTCTCTTGTGCGTTGACGAAGAAGCCGGTCTCCATCTTCTGGATCGCCATGGTGATGGTGAAGGCCTTGTCCGCTTGAATGGTAGCAAAGTTCTGTGGGAACACAAACTTGCTGGATGGCTACGGGATAGTAATAACCATAAATCATGTGCAAGAGACACACAAATTTCTAATTGCTTACCATGTTGTCAGTCGAAGGAATAGCACCAATGGGTGCTGGGTTGCAGGAGCCGGTCGTAATCTGCTTTCCATTGGTGATGGGGAGGTTGGGCAATGTCAAGCAGAAATTGATGAAGTTGTTGGTCGACGTGAGCGACTTCACTTGGCCGGCTGCGGGTACATCTTGTCCATCGTTCGCAAAACCCGCAGCAATCACCTTGGGGTCCAGGGCTACAGTGGGGTATTAGACGGCACGTGAATAGGTATAGGTGCACTTACTTAGGGACGTTTGGGCATCGTTTCCATTGTTGTTCCCAGCGTTTCCAGCATTTCCAGCATTTCCAGCATTTCCGGTGTTTCCAGCATTGCCAGTATTTCCAGTATTGCCGGCGCCTCCAGCATTCCCTCCACTGTTGCCAGCGTTGGTCGTTCCCTGCAAATGCGGTCAACGAGGTTCCCTTGATGAATCAAACTTTACTTGCAGCAGCAGCAGCGCTCGTGGTAGCGGAGGCGGAGCCAGTACCAGCATTGCCAGCGCCGGCATTTCCACTCCCGGCAGAATTATTACTGCCTTTGGCTAAACATGATAGTCAACACCTCTCCAAGCACGGTGGTACACTAGTACTCACTATTTCCTTGATTGTTACCACCTTTAGCAGGAGCTCCCTGATTGCCGCCTGAATTCTGATTCTGGTTCTGGGTATTCGAGCCCGCGTTGGTCTCTGCTGCACCACGGGCGGTGACAGTAACTGTCTGAGTTTGGACGACAGTCTTGACAGAGGCGACCTGCTCCAAGATTAGCATCTCACCAATTAATGATCGACAAGGATTATCATACATCACATGACTGTTGCTGCTGCTGCCGAGCGGGGGCAGCCTGCGCGGTGAAACTAGACAGCGACACGGCCAAGAGCGCGAGGCAAAGAGTTCTGGTGAACATGGTGTATTTGAGCGTAAAAGGTAAGGTTCAAGGTATGTTATGGTTTGGAAAGGAACGGGATGCTGTGAGGGCTTGATGAAATGGACGGAAAATGACACCAGTGTCGAGACGGTTCGTAGACTTTTGGGACGCACTAGGCGCAACCAGCGAGGATGGAAGGGGGAAAATAAGACCCCTCAATCAACGGGAGCCCTTATAAACCAAATCCGGTGAGAACTACGGTTAGGCGCACGAGGTCCGAGACCCGATGTGGATACATCACCAGCATCACCTTGCAACCTCCTCGAGCCAAAGCTCGTATAAAGGAGGCTCAACACGCCCCTATATATCTCCCGCATCCTAGGTTCCCCCCGCGCATGTTTTGCTCAAATCCCTTGGGCATTAGGATAGTTTCTTCAGAGATACCTCGAAAACAAATCCAGTACCGTCGTCACGCATTGTTCCATTCTATTTTTACACACCTGTCATAAAATGATCCACCCAAACCTGACAAGTGTCATTAGCATTCGCATCAGCTTCAGGGTTCATCAAAGAAATGTAAACCGCATCCCTGCCACCTCCCCCTCGCACGAAAAGTCGATACCAATATCAACATCAGGATAGCAAACTGATTGATTCCCTTTGATTCCTCCAACCCGATGGATTTTGCGTTCGGATCTGTCGTTTCAGTAAACTCCCCGGGGAAACATGTGGTGAGGCCGCTTCCATCAGGCTCTTGTGCCTGGTTGCGGTGAGTCCACCTGAAGCATGCTCGGATCGGTCGCTGTCTTGTCCGAAGGGCTGGGTGGTTCTCAAACGCTCAGAATATCATCGCTCTATCCGAGATATCAGCTTTGATGCCCATCACATACTCGCTGTGTGGCTTATAAGTTTAACCCGATCCGGTGAAACTAGCACCTCGACGTCGAGTGAGAGTGAATGCTCTGTAACGAAGTATACACCTTCTCGGTGGGGATAAATGGCCCGGGCTGATTACCAACTCCTACAGCAACCAGAACGACAAGGTCCATCCGAGGGCGATATATCCAATAGGGTTTAGGTTCTCTCAAGTGCCGTATAATAGTTCACTCCGGTTTGAAAACAGAGTCCCATCCATCCATAAGACCCAGGCTAACAACCAGTGGATACCTACATACAATGGCCCCAAAGCTACACCTCGATATTGAAGCTGGTCACCTGGGGGAGGTACGCCCCCGCGGCAAGGTCCAAGATGTGCACATCGTCAAATGCGGTACCGCCGTTGAATCCGCCAAAGAGGAAGACACGGCTGTCGGCAAGGACAGTCGCATGATAGCCGCGCTGAACAGGGGGCTTGCCAAGCACAGTACGTGTCTCGTACTGCAATGACACTGCGGCGGGTTAGTTGTGACGATGCATGAGAATAAGGACAAGGGGCGCACCCAGATTGAGCAGAAGCAAGTCGGAACAATACTCTGACCCGTTGTAGCCGCCGAAGATGAAGAGGTATGACCCGACCTGTGTTGCACTGTGGGCGAGCCGTCGGTGTGCAGGTTGCAGCTTAACCTGCGTCCATACCAATGTATCTGTATTTCATGAGCATCAGATGAAGTTGCCAACCAAAACGGGAACACCTACCAAGGTTAAGACACCATATATCGGTAAAGCACTCTTTGCCGTCACTCCCGCCAACGACAACCATGACATTACCGATAAGGTTGGCGGTATGGTACCCGCGCGGGCCAGGCTTGCGCCCTACCGTCTCAACCTCTGTCCACTTCATTTTGTTAATTGCCGACACGTCGAGCGTCCACACATCATTAAGAGCAGTCATGCCATTCCCGCCTCCAAACACCCAAATTTTGTGTTGGTAGAGCACAGCGGTGTGTGCACGCCGGGGCGCGGGGCGCGGTTCTGGGAGGTTTGGTCGTGTCCAGCGCCGCAATGCAGTGTCCAACACGTACACGGAGTCATAGTACGTCGGCCCCTGTCCCCCGCCGAACATGACCAACTTGCGGTCCACGAGCGTGGAAGTATGCGCCCGGCATGGGGGCGGAACCTCCCCCAAGGTATCGGGATGCGACCACTGCATAGTTTCTGCGCACGGTCACGTCAGCGGATGGGGTAAATAGATAGGCACACACCTGTATCAAAACAGTAAATGTCCTTCGAACAGTCCTTGTCGTCACATCCACCGAAAAGCCACGCCGTCGTGTCAACAAGGGTGACGCTATGTGCCCGCATGGTCCGCATGGGGATGGTGCCATACACGGGCGCACGGCTCCAGTACATAACGGTGCTGGGCACAGGCTCCGCCTCCTTATCATGAGGTAGCCGAGGCGTGCTGCGAATTTTTTGCAGAGCCACACCTGGTGTTCCCGCAGGCATCGTTGATGCCCGAGCTTTGCCATCTTTTCCTGAGGACCCCGCCGGGGTCGAGCCTGATGAGCTACGCTTCGAGGGCAGCGCCTCAGACGACGAGCGACCCAGTGTTCTTATGCTCGCGGGTTTTTTCGATCCTGCTCCACCAGTTGGTGTGCGTGCACCGCTCTGGGTTCCATTTGAACCAGCTGCTGTGGTTGCAATGGATGTGGAGGACGTGTGGAAGGTGGATGTAGAATTTGCGGCACCATTTGTTGGGTTCATGTACGGAGTGAAGAGGCCTTCCTCTGGGACATCGCTGAGACTGCGTGCGCTACTCATGTCGCCTGAAACAGATTCCCCGTCGTCAAAGGGGGCATATAAATACTGGGAACGGCTGCTCATGATGGCCAATGATGAGGGGCACGTGGGAAAATGATCAGGGACCGTGACGGACGATATAACATTCAATCTCGGTTTCTTCTCAAAGTCCCCGCCATGTCCTAAATACATTCCGTTATTCGTCACAACCCTTGCTCGAGTCTGGCTTGGAAAGGCCTTGCATTCTTGCAGAAAACGGGCCTACCTCCGATTCTGACGCGTCCAACTGACGGCGGTCATACACGGCGAGGGCCACCTACATTTTGCTACATACTATCCCCGGCTGACAATCTCAAAATCTCCATTCCATCTAGTTTACGAGATCCGTCCTTCCATGAGACTCCATCAGAACAAAAATCGGCAAGGGCCCCCACAGAGTTTGAGATTTTCACGGAGTTTTGGACGCAAGTCAATGCCCGTGAAAGTAGAACTCTTCCCTGTAAGCCCAGGCCTTGGTTGTGCAATTGGTTGAATTCCATCTCAATGGGTCATATTTCTCTTCGCCCCGGCGCGATGTTATGTTATGTAGCTAAAGAAGTAAGTCAAAGGGATTACATGCCAGTGCTGACTCAATACAGGCACCCCTCTCGAAGATCTGGTGGGATCGCTGTGCCGACGTATCCTATGGATTGTTTCACATGTGCAAAATCGCGCATGCGACCCTCCCAGGTCTAAATAGTTCAGGACCGTCCGCTTAAACGTTTAGCTCGGAGTGGGCCCTCCTTCAAAGCTACGCCAGCGCCCAGGTGAGCCGCATCCCGTCCAGATCTCTGGGATAGGGACGCGCACGACCAGTCAAACGTGTGAGTAATGTGCCCATGCGTGTGCTATAACCTGTTGGGCGCATCCCAACAACCCAGGGTACGGCTGTTGCTATTATAGTGTCGGGTTGAATGTTTACGCCTTGACAGAACATCCTCGTCTGACGCTCACAGTCGTCAAGCTAAGGTCGCAGATGACTCCGTTCTGACATTTCCCAGTTGTTTGGTCTGGAGCCCGTCTATTTGGGCGGTTGGTTGGCTTCCGCCTGCGGCTCAGCTGGGAGACTAAGCCTGTCTGCAACTTGTCAGCGGATTCGGATGGATGCGTGGGATTCACATGAGATCACACAAAAAAAGCTACAATGATATCAGATAATTTGAATGACTCCTCGTGGATTTTTACGTTGCAGACTCCGGCACGGAATCACAGAGCCTTCTTCAGGGCAGCACCTTACCCCCAATCCACTGAACGCCTGAGCACCTGCTCGCTCAGAGGCATGTTTATGAAGATCATAATACCCAACCCTGATCTAGAAGCCATGCTCACTATAAACTCTGCCACGACTTCGCAAAATAAATTGCCATAAAATGCCACCGTAAACACCTGCCCTTGTTTCTTACTTTACTCTCTTATTTCCACCACACTCACTACCTAAAATAACGATGCTCGCCAACCCCGCACTCCTTATCGCCTCCTTCTTGACCCTCTCAGTATTCGCAGCTCCCACGGCCAACGGGAACAGCTGCAAGAGTGGTTCAGCTCAGTGCTGCGACCACCTATACTCCCGGGAATCCACCGAAGCCACGCAGATCTGCGCTAACCTTGGTCTCGACATCACCATCCTCACCGCTAAAATCGGCGCACGGTGCAGTCCCTTGACTGTCATTGGGTTTGGCTTGGGCGGATCTTGGTAGGTATTTTCCCTCTAGAGATTTTAACAAACTGGCTGATATGGCTCATAGTTCTGGAACCCCGGCGTGCTGTGATCAAACATATTCAGGTTGGTTATTTTAAAAGTCCATGGCACGTTCTAGGCTAACTGAGGGCTTAGATGGAAGCGCTTCGGGATGTTCACCATTAATGCTCAACCATTAAATTAGCAGGGGTTTGGGGCTAGAGGGCTAACCACGAGGTCCATTTATGCGCTAAAAGCAGAAGTTGGACAACACTCATTTGAAAATCTCGCCGCCGATACCGACTAATAATAATATCATCAAATAGTCGTAGACGCTCTCATAATATTCATTGGCATTACATAATTGCTAATCACTACCCCCTCGCGCTCTCGATCCAGAGTAGCCACAAATAATTCAACGCGTTTGGTTATTGTTGATGAAAGTGATTCAATTCTTGCTTCTTGGAGCCTGAGGCCTGAATATGAATCGTTGGGCGTGATACCTATAACCAATCGGTCCCCTGCAACTTCACCGTGCCGTCCCCGCAGTCTACTGACGTGTACCATTGAGTCGGAGGGCCCTACAAACCGGAGACTCCCCAAAACTAAACCTCCTCCTGCATCACTTCCCTCTATACTCAACAGGCAGTCCTATATACTAATAAAGATGAGTTCTACCAAGTTTTGTAGTGATCTATAAAGTATTCATTGAGTCTCGTTTTGAGGTGGGTTGTCACGCTCCTCGTGGCGCAGTATCAGTCGGAGCCCAAAATAAAGGCATCCTTGGTGCGTTACTTTCTGTGACATCCGAAAAAGAGGGCCCTCCGACTCAATGGTACACGTCAGTATGGGGAATAATACCGGTCGATTCCCGCCCTAGCGGTCAATGACCATACCTATTATGTGATTATGCCGCTCATTTTTACCCAATGGCTTCGTCTAGCGGCTCCACAGGCACTGAGGGTATCAACTCGAGGCTTACCGCTTAAGGGGGCTCATTAGTTTATCCTAGGTGGAATTTTGCAGCATGCAGTATCCGCTCTGGGGAGGCAGAAGCGAACAGGATTCGTGTCAGGCACTAAGGTGTGTTGGATATTAAGATCAGAGTGCGGATTCCACCCCGTCCAGCGTTGAGGTCTCGAACATTTTGTTGCTAATCTACGCCCCGCCGACGGGTCCTACGAATGGAGCTCAAAAGCGATATACACCCAGGTTCTGGACTCCAAGACTTTGTATTCATTTGTTTTCCGTATATGATTGTAACACATGAATATGATGACAGCACAATTCAATCCTTTTTGATGGGGGTTACCTTATATAAACCTCTTGTGCAATTAAATCCAAGCGTGTCCTGTTCCCCCGGAGCGAGCGTCGCAGGATCACATATGACGGTGGTCGCACTTGCCGGCTTCCTGAATGGGTGGATATTCATGCCTACGACGGAGATGTTGAGCGCTTGGGGTTGGGGGTATTAGTGAGCTGCCTTGGGTTAGAAGTTGGTGTATGGGTATACCTGTGCCGGGGAATAAATCAAATATAATGCTCTGGGTTGTGTCTGCTCCCTGAACGAAGTTCCAGCATGGGTTACTAATGCATGTTCCATCCGCTAGGGCATTGTTTCAGAAGGGAATAACAACGATACGTCGGGAAACATACTCCAGTTTCGATTGAGGCTCCCGGAGAAGTTTGTGAATTTGAAGTTCGAAACGTGTGTACTTGTGTTATTGACATTATCTGGGCGAGGACCTTTGTCCTATAAATTTTTTAATATCGTGGATGGCTTGCATGGCAGACAAAGTATACCTGATCGAAATAGCTGTGAGAGAAGAAAGGTATTGGCTGACAATTCATTTAGAAGAACAAAAAGCAAACTTTTGGGTTATGAAAATGCCAGTGGATACATCCACCAGACGGATATCTTCCCAAGTGACACTATCAGCCCATCCCTGCCCCCCGGTCCAACTTTTGAACTATAGATGTCACTTTGAGCATAATCTGGAGTGCAACTTTGTGCACCACTTACACGTGCGCCGTATACTGCGCCGTCCATGGTCCAGTTTTTGAATAGCACATTTTGAACCGTCTGTACTGCCCCGCCGCGCCCGAGAGATCCGATAGATAGCCCATGGGACGAGAAGCCGCAATATCCATTCTTGGCGACAATATCACGGGCGCCGTCAATGACGGATATACAGTCGTCTCCATTATGCCCGTAGTAACTATGGTTGGGTTAAATTTGAATAATTCTGCGTCATGAAGAGTTATACCCATCCACAGTGATATTTTGACCAGATAAATTCAGACCTAGAGAATAGGGTGTAAGTATTTATAAGTGACGCAGTGTTTCGCCTACCATCACTTGGCACAAGGAATTGTGGGAATGAGCGTGCCAATTCACCAGTACTTGATCAGCACTCACGTATTGAATGGGAAGCTCTAGTATGAATTTTGAGAATGATGTTCAGCATGGTGACAGCTCACGTACCACTGTATTGCCTCTGGTGCTGTTATCGGGCTTCGCATCAACGAAATGATTTTCCACTCGAATGTTCTTTCCAGGCAAGTTCCATCCCCATGCGACGGGTTTGATTACCTTGATGCCACGAAGAAGGCCGTTCGTTACGTTAAAGTGGCCAGCTGAGGGCGAAGAGTCTTTCACTGAGGGTTAATGAAATGTAAAATGTAAAGAAAAGGACGATACTAACTCGGTTTCCAATATCCCACCATTGTTGCCCAAATCCTGGAACGGCCCCACTGGGTCGGACGAGCCGATGATTTGGATGTCGGTACCCTGGATATAAAACCATGGCGTTGCGTAGGTCTTGATCAAAATTTCAGTACGCTGGCACGTTAGCTTGGCTCAAGCCACTGGTTGGACTGACGCTTGGTTGGTTTAGCGTTACATTGATCTCATGTTGCACCCTCGATATGTTATTTGGGAGATTCAAGTTACCATTCAAATGGACCACCACATTTCCTGTCACTCTGGATAAGAATCACAATCACCAGTAGCAGGAGGAACGAACATACTTAAACCAGTAAGTGATACAGGCGTGAAAGCGCTGTAGTTTGCTTTTGAAAATGTAATGACCGAGTCGGAAGCGCAGTCCTTAAATGCTCGGAGAATCGCGGGCGAGTCGTCCACATTATGGCCAGCATGCTTGACAGTGCAACGCTTGAGTTTTGGTGTGCTCCCAGCAGCTTCAATGATGAACGCGGCTAGTACCAGGCCTATGAAACGCAGTGCAGGTGTCATGAGCATCGACGGATCTGTGTTATTGGTTCAAGACGCCGGCATGGGCCTTTATACAACCACCATCACATAGTTTATCCGAGAGATCGACAGCGCATTGAGAAGCAGTGTCAAGTGGTAGAAATTTGTGTCTCTTGGCGGTAGGCTATAAGGTGGCACGATGGGGGCTGCGACACCCCCGGGCCGGGCGCGGCTAGTAAGGATTGTCAGCGCCTGTAGATCGTAAGTAATCAACTGATCATGAGCCAGGAGACTTGGGTTGGAAGTATCAGGAGGGTGGAGACCAAAGTATTGCAACTTTTTCAGTGAAGACGTCCAGGCCGACGCAGTGGTTTATGCTGTTTAATTCGCAAAATTAATGGTACAAACATCCGGAGTATGTGGGCTAGATGAGCCAGTAAGATAACAACTAGTGTGTCTATATATATATCAATATTGGTGAAATCATGAAAAATAATGTGAATCACCCTTGACCTTCCCTTAGTCGACTTTGTTATCCTCACTCGTCTCATCATACCAGTCACCATCATCACCCTCCTCTTCCCCAAGACACAATTGAGCCAACCCCAGATCATGAAGGCGTGTCATTTTAACAAGCATCCCCAGCCCAGCGCTCACTTCGCCGTGAGAATTCTGTTCACCTGTGCCATTAAGGAGAGCCCAGGTATGCTCATCCATTTCGTCTGCCATACAACCCCAGGCTGATCTGATGGCGCCGGGATGGTTGAAAGAAGACATAATAAAGCAGATAGGAGAGCCTAGATAAGAGAGGAGGAAGAATATCAGAGATGTTAGTAGTAGAGGAATACCAGAATCACGCACATAAACCACTTATTTCTTGTTCCCGTTCCAGTTGTGGGGACAGGGGCTGATTGATGGATTGCTCTGACTCGTCATCAGCATGGCTTGGGAGGATGTCTCCTAACCGGTACAGCCTCTGGCATGCGGGGCATATCCGGCTGGTTGCCCGGCTTTTATTATACCATAATATCTGACGCGTTTATGAGCTCGATTTGGGGACAAGATTGAGTATAACAGACCATTGCGGTCTCCTCTGGCAATACTGTGCAGAGCATTTGCAATACTTCCTCTTGAGCGAATTCTGCACAAAGTGGATCCTATTGATAATTAGAAGGGACGAGGCATGGCAAGTACAAGCAGCACGCTCACCTCCCACGCAGGCGGTTGCGCAAAATACGACGAACTTAAGAACGCCCGTGTGTCTCGAACGCGAGGCCCATTTCCAGGATCGTGTATGTATGGCAAACGGGGGACCAGTCCAACAGGTTCAGGTGTACAGGCGCCAGCTTCATAGTTGTCGACGAGTTTGAGTTCTTTCAAAGAATTTATAAAATGGATATCATCCGGCTGTGGAGGTGTTATGAGCTGACTTGAAGAGCGCGATGGTGGAGTTTCGGAATTATCCACGGACAATGACCGGCTCCCAAGCGAATGGCGGGGTTTTGATTTTGATTTGATTTTATGGGATTTGCGCTTCTTCTTGAAGTTTGACGGGCCAGGCATTTCCTATTGTCGGTGGCGTAGAGTTTTCCTAGTATGTACACGAGTATCCGACCGGAGCAGTGGGATGAACCGTGGAAAAAGAGTTCTTCGCGCTCGTCACGACATCACGTGAGGCTCGTCACATCTAATTGTGCTTGTTGGATTCGGGGGCGCCAGGTAATCTACACCGGAACTGCATGGTGGAGCCATTCTTCCACTACAACGTTATGTGGGGAAGAGGATCATCGAAATTTCCTCCCGTTTTGGCCAGACACATAGGAAAACTTGCGTAATCGCTAACCAATGAATTCAAGCGCGCCTGGGCTCTTGAGTATTCTGCGTTTCCGACCCGGCAGGACGATAGGCAGAAACGTTAACAGATTGGCAGATGACCAAATATTGCATTATTTGTATGTATTGCTGGGACAAGAAGGACCCGCCAGCGCATGCATATCTTACTTTTCCCAGACCATAAACCCCATACCATAACCCCGTCCTCCAAAAGGCAAGCGGAATAAGTAGTGGAACCACTAGACACGACGCTTTCGCGCGCTAGGCCGGGGAAGACGCGATCATCGCAATACCAAGCAGTATCTGAGTGGTGTGCCTTTTCCTTGGCAGTATTTTCTCGCACATGGCGAATCTCATACGCACGCGGACCTTCTCTTCATTTGTTAATTCCGTTTTCTTGAAAATCGCCATCAACTTCCATGTCGCCACCTGGTCGCTATAATGCGGCTTAAATTTTCGGTCCCGAAAGAAGACATGTGGACTGAGCAATCGGTATCCTAAATCAAGAATTCCGCCGTCTAAATTCCAAGCTGCATCATGCTCGCGTATCTCGTAGATGACAGATCGTGGAGAGAAGAGGAGAGTCTGTTTCATTGACCAATGGTGCTGGTCAATTTATGCAAGGTGGACCTCACGCCAGTATCCAAGATGACCCCCAGCCAACGGCCTTCGTTGGATTGGCGAAAATCCATCGGAACTTCAGACTCCCTGTACATGATGCAGCGTGCGGGACGTAGTAGACATTGCTCCCCGATTTGCGCGCATGGTTGAGGTATAAAGACATAGGTGTTTCGACCCGGAAATCCCATCACTTCATCATGCAGCTTTCTTGGCCTCTGCCGCCCTCCTCACCCTCCTCAAGTCCACCAGTCTCTGGCGCCACCCTCGCTGCGAGAGCCAACGTCAAGGCCGTCTCCCTTGACGTCGTAAACGCCCAACTCGCCCCTGATGGCTTCTCCAGAAGTGAGTCGCCACTCCCAATACTATGTCGTGGTTGTTGAGCTAATCACCTGCAGGCACCATTGTCGCGAATGGAACGTGCGTGCACTGAGCAGTTGGCTGCTGAACGGTGTGGATATTGATGCATCATTCAGCTACCCTGGCCCTCCGATCACTGCGATTAAGGGCCAGACCTCCGAGTGACGGTCAACAACAAATTAGTACGTCCATAACACTGCCCCGCATCATGTATTCGAACTATTTCCCAGACCGACGCGTCAATGCGCCGCAGCACGGCGATGGATTTTGACGGAATCTTCTTCAGCAGCCAGAACTCTACGACGAGGTACCCCCTTCGTGACCACCTGCCCGATCGCGCCAGGCGCGAGCTACACCTACGATATGCCTCTCGGTGATCAGACTGGCACATTCTGGTATCATAGCCAGTTGAGCGTACAATATGTCGACGTGGGTGCCCCGACCTGTCTCCATGCTTACCCCATCTGATCTCACACGACAGGGGCTCCGGGGGCCATTGATCATCTACGGTTCGTGAGGTTCCCTCTTGCGTAGGATCACGAGGGCTAAATATTCTCCTAGACCCACTTGACCCCAACAGGCACCTGTATGATGTTGATGATTTATCGACGGTGAGTACGCTCTCCACAGAGCACCTCAATTTGTCTGATTTTCCTCTGTAGATTATTCAGCTTGGTAAGATTAGCCGATTTGGGGCCAGATCTAGCTTAATATTATCACAGGCGATTGGTGGCACACCTCCACCCTCCCCCTCCTGTCCGGATATGAGGCAACCGGCATCGTCCCCGTGTCAGACTCAGGAACTGTCAATGGCGCGGGCCGATACAATGGCGGCTCTGAGGTAGCTTGGTCTGTGACCAAAGTGTCGCCGGGAAGCGCTATCGCCTCCGAATCATCAACGAGTCCGCACGCAATGTGTTCACGTTCTCCATCGATAGCCACAGCCTCAGTGAGTCCCCGCACCCATGATGTCCTTCCTACAGATGACTGATAGGGATGAGCAGCCATCATTGAAGCCGATGGCGTTAACACCGCACCTAAGGTCGTGGACACAATCGAGATGCTCGCTGGTCAGCGGTACTCTGTTGTAGTGAGTCTTGTATCTTTTCCGATCGGAGGCACCCCACTTAATCGCTTCACAGGTCGCTGCAAATCAACCCATTGGGAATTATTGGATTAATGCGCCCTTCGTCGGTGGCAGCCCTGCCCGCAACCTCAACCGTGTGTTTCACATATCCGAGTATTCAAACACCTGTTGATATCCTCACTCCAGAGAACTCCACGCTTTCACGGGCGATCCTCCGCTATACTGGTGCCCCGATTGCTGACCCCGTTGCCCCAATGTCCGCTGGGCCCGCTAATGGCGTATCTCTGGTCGAGGCCGACCTCCGCGTAAGTCTTGACTGCGTCTGATTGAATGCGCCCTGATCCCGCCAATTAGCCTCTCCACAACGGTGATGCGGTAAGTATATATACAACCTAAGCCACGACTGCCCGTTAAATATATCTTCAGCCTGGGGTACCCGATGTCAATATCACTCTCGACTTGCAAGTGGTATGTTGTGCTCAGCCAGTTGCGGTCATTGTTGTTCACTAATCGCCCGCTGTTCCAGGTTGCTGGCAAAGCTATCTGGAACGTGAACAACATCTCATATGTTCACCCAACTATCCCAACCCTCTCGAAAGTCCTTATGGGAGCCAACGATGCTGCCTCCTTTGACCCGACTGAGAACACGTTCATTCTCCCTGCCCACAAGACCATCCAAATAGAGTTCCCTCCCACGTAAGTTGGCATCACACCACACACGCACCTCACACTCACATCCGGACTTGCTAGTGATGATGATGACGCGCACCGTGCGTATCTTTCCCATATTCCGATCTTTGAGAGATGCTGACCCAATAACACCAGCCCTTCACTTGCATGGCGTATGTGACAACCACTCACCCAACGAATTTCTACTAATTTTCTTACAGGGCAATTTCCACGTCGTCAAATCTATGAGCTCCCCCGATGTCAATGTCATCAACCCCATCCGCCGCGATGTAAGACCTTCATGGCCCGCCCGAACTCTGGACTAACGCGTCTGCCTTAGGTTGTTGGCGTCGGAGGCTCTGGTACCATCATCCGATTCAGGACTGATAATCCGGGGCCCTGGTTCTTCCATTGCCATATCTTTTGGCACATGCAAGCTGGGCTCGCCACCGTCATGCTCTCTAGCCCAGCCGACATCCGTAAGAATGTCCACCCTTCCAAAGCTTGGAACCAACTCTGCCCTGCGTGAGTGTCAGCTGCTAAGGAGTACGGATATGCTTACCGAGTAATGTATATAGCTATAACGCACTCCCAGCTGAATTGCAGTAACTTGTCTCAGGGCTCCTTTTCAGGGATTATGTTTAAATTAGTCCATAATCATGTGTAGCTCATGAGAATATACACTCAATGCACATTGCGCAACTCTTTCTCTTCCCTCAAGACACTACACAAAGGCGCTTAAACATTAAGAATTTATCTAATTATTTAATATTGTTACACATTGCGATACTCAAACGCCGGTGTACCGGGCTCTGAGGTATCGATTATAGATTTGGTATACCCAGGTTTCCTTCCTTCTTGCGGGCTTCGTCTACTGATAGAACCTCAGCATCCACCAAACCCAGCGATTTCTTGAGGTATGGCAGAATCTCAGACAGCACTGCACTTTCAGAAAATGGTAGAGCTCTTCGGAAAGCAGTTTGGGCTCCAAATTGTGCAATTCGTTTCTAAAGTATTGTTAGTTCACCTTTAGGTCTCAGAAATAACACCAAAACCTTGAATGCTTGTATAAATGGCATAGCACGTTTATCCTTGATCAATCCTCGCTCCGTTAACAACTCCCGGATTTTGGCATCATCGACTTTATCCGCTTCCTCCGCGTATGACTCCTTGACGATTTGAACCACGAGTCTTGCCACTCGGGGAAGGCCGTTGCCGCGTAGATGCGAACGCTTTTGGCTTCTTCGGGTCGAATAACGCATCAATGGGTTTCTTCCCTTTTGTTTTGTTCAACATTTTCATCAAAGCAATCTCAGCATCACGGATAGTTTTGATGGTTCCCCGCATGTAAGCTCCGGCCTCAATAATGGTGCGGTCGACAGGGCGAGAGGGGGTGGGCCAGAGTGCCAATTGGACGGATGAGCGGTTTTTGAGAATGCGGGAGTGAATGTGCTCGGCAAAATGGGGGGCAATAGGCGTAGCCAGGAGAGCGGCGGTTTGGATCCAGTACATGACCAAGTCGGAGTGCATCCCCACATCAGAAGTCACCTCGCGATACCAGTCGCGCACACTCTGGAAATCATAGAAGCCATATTTCAGGGCGTCCTTGTAATTGGTACTAGTTGACGAATGAGGTCAAAATGCTGGAACGGGTATATGACACGCACGCTTCGTAGTGGCTCTGAGTGATATTGATAAGATCATTGATTTCTTCCTCAAACACTTGGTCATGGTAATTACGGGGTCCGTGTCGTAGATTTTGTTTGTCTTTCATCATGTCCTAGATCAATGAAATCATGAGGAACGTTCAAGAAGAATATTCCAAAATGTCTTACTTCGCACCAACTTAGAAGAGTGTACACCCGCAGGATATTCGCATTCGCAGTTTTCTCCTCAAAATTCGCATCTTCCAGACCATCGCCAGCGTCAGCCAGGGATAGGCGGGTGACATCAGCCCCAAACTTCTCAACCGATTCTCTGAGGGTCAAAGAATTTCCTGTGCTTTTCGACATCTTTTTCCCGTTGAGCATTAAATGTCCATTCGTGCGCATGCTCAAAGGCCACTTGTCCTCGGGGAAAATGGCACAGTGGTTATACAAGGCGAAGCTCAGATGATTGGGGACAAGATCCTTTGCGGAAGACCGAATGTCAAAGGGGTAGAAATATTCAAATTCATGTTTCATGGCGTCGGCTTTCTCGCGGGGAAGGGGAGTGGGGTCAGGCCAGGGCCCGTTGCAGAAAATGTATTCCCAGATCTCGTCCGTCATTTGCTCAGGTGTAACGCCCAAGGGGCCAGGAGTACTGCCATCCATGCTACTCTCTGTGAAGCAAATATCAGACAGAGGCCACGGAGGAAAATTATAACCAACCATGTAGTAATTGGGCGACCGTGTAATAGCTCATATAGATTGTGGAGTCACTCAAAGATTCGACTAGGAAGTTGGTGTCCCACGGTAGCTCTGATCCTAAACCGTACGTTCTGGCACAGGCCCATTTGTTCAGCCATGCCAAAGTCTTCTCGAATTGATGTCGAGTTTCCACCGTGTAAGTATTCATCTTTGCCAATAGCCTTCAAAGTGAATCGCGTCAGTGGCAATGTATCAAATGACAAGGACCAACCTTTCCGTTTCCGCCTCCACACGGGTTCTCCGTAATCCAAATACCATTGGTCCATAAGCGCAACAACACACTCATCAGCACTCCTGGAGATGACCAGGCCCTCGGGTTCAGCATATGCGAATGCCACACCGGCTGCGATCATACTCTCTCGAACTTTCGGTTTCGCGTCCTGGACACTCTCGCCTTTGTGCTGTCCGACCAACATCGTGCCACTGTAAAAGCCTTCCTTGTATGCAATTTCCTTAGCTATGGCAAGCTGTTTAGCGTCTTTCTGGGACTGGATCTTCAACTCTTTCACAATAGCCGGAGCGGTAAGATCACCATAAGTCGGCGTGGTATTACAGGGACTGGGTCAATTGCGACCCACGATGGATCAATCTTGTAGAATTCAGGCTTTTTGCGTAGATCCATGAGGGTCTGGAAATCATCTGGGGAATCGGATGGAACTGATGTGACAACACCAGTGCCCTAACGGATGTAAGCGCGGACTGAAGGGTAGTGGAGGTTTAATCTACCTTGGTGGCCAGGACACCATCCATAGGCAGAACGAAAATCTCCGGGTGGATGCGAATGGGGCTTGATCTTCGTGCCAACAAGCTTGGACCATCGATTGCAACCAGTTGCTCAACATTGCGCGGGGGGTCGATATACCTTGGAACGCCATGTTACGAGCGGCGCGGAGCGTGCAAAGGAATGCCTCCTTCTCGTTTATCGCGAAAACCCCGTATTTGATTGCTGTGCCTACGAAACAATTGGTTTGACCATACCTGGTAAAGTTAAGGACCTAACCGAAAAGATTGAATTTCCGAGCACGCACATCGTTTCAGGACGCAGCGTAGCTGCTACTAAAAAAACTTTCCTACCCCCAACCTTTCCTGCGATTGCTTCATTGGCTGCCGGACTCCAATTGACCACCTCCATCTTGATACCAGTATATTCCTGTGGACCAATGCCTTCACCGTCTGAACGATCGTGATCCATACATGGCTGCCCATCTTTGGGGCTGTAAATTGTGTACCGTTCACCGAATTTGATTTTACCGAGTTTGTATAACTTATTGACCTGCCATCTAACAAAGCTGTCGTAGTATGGATTTGCTTTGGTTGTGAGGAATGTCCTGCGCCAGTCTATCCGAGATCCAAAAGAGTTGTTATCGGTCTGATAATTAATCAAGTTAGAAAACGAGATATAATAGAACGTGGTACTAACGATCGCGATGGGGGGGAAATAGGTTAGCCAATACATTGGATCCGCGAATTTCTTGATTTCTGCGCGTGGGACGCCGATTGACTCTAGAATTTGGAATTGATAGGTGTGTCCGGTTGCCTTTCCGAGTAATTTCCCCTTCTTTGCCTTAGATTTATCGAACGGAGCGCTTCCTGCAGCGGGTTCTATGTCTTTCTCCTTCTCCTCTTCAGCCTGATCTAATTTGGCTTGTACCTCCTCGAAATTCTCGAAGTCGGGTCCGAAAAGTTCGATCTCGCGAATGATCTTGTCTGATGAAGCCTGAGACGAATAAATGTAAATGTCTGAGTAAACAGTCTTCCTGTGCATACTCGCCTTGATAGGCATCCCGGTAACATGGAATCCATGGGGAAACAAAACCCGCTTCCCAAGCATCCGCTGGTAACCTGCTGCAAATTCGATCTTCGAGATGGTGAAGGCATGACCGAGATGCAGACTCCCATTCATGTAGGGGAACGGGAAGTTTCCAAACCATTTTGGAAACTTTTCCTGGACTTGCAGAGGAGACAATCCCGCGACCTCCGACAGCGGAGGCGCGTTAACCTCGAAGAGGCGCTCATTGGCCCAACGCTCCTGGTGTTCTTTTTCCAACGCTCTAAGATGATCCCGTTTAGCCGTCTGCGCAAAAAAGCAATTAGCTTCCGGGGCATTCGAGCAGAGAGTAACATACACCAGCGAGCTCCAATGTCTGTGCTGTGGCCATGGCCCGAGTATGGGGTCGAGGATGTGATAGTAATATACAAAGACTTGAAAGCCTTTTCAGGCGACGGCAAAGACCCAGAATCGTGAAATCTATATCTGGATGTAAATCAGCTCGGTTTTGTCCACTGGTTGGCAATCGATGTTGAGTCAAAATTTTGAGTCACGGCCCGACTCACGCCAGCAATTTTTCCTGATCTTATCTGATAAACACTCGTGAATCTGCCGATTGATCCATTCACTGGCACAAGGTCTCAGAAAGGCCTGGTTTGGATGGAGAAATGACCCGGAGCGTCATGAAGAGAAGCGGTATGGAGTTTTAAATCTCAAACCGCACATGAAGTGGTCTGTTCTTTCGGTTCGGGTTAAACTTGCATGGTGTTACATAGTGTATAGCAGCAGCTATTCAAAACGATTCGGATAACATGAAAGTATGTTTATATAGGGAACCCAGTCTTTTCGCTGTTTGGGATTTGATACAGAACCAAGAATCTTTAGATGATGGACCTCAAACCCACAAACCAGCTCAAGTTAGGTTGACTTTTGTTTGTCAAACACCTTGAAGTCAAGCAGCTCCGCACACAGCGTTACTCCAAACTACAACCCTGAAATTGGACAACTCATCTACTTTGACATGGCTCCTGCGGCGCCTGCGGAATCAAATTTTCGCGCAAATCTTTCACAATTTCGATGGGCGAGGGGAGTCACTGACGACTCCCAGCAGTCGCAGCCTGCAGCACCAGGAAATCCTTTCTCTCGATTCTATAACTCCATCGCTGGAGATTATATTCCACTACGCTCGGGTGAACGGTCCAATGAAGACGAAGCCTGGTCTGCTCTGTCAAGATGGGAGAGGTGCCTACGGCTTTAGTCGGAACCCTACACGCGCTGATATTTTATGCTTGGTAGGCTATTGGGATTCGGCGGGTGTCTGATTGGCGCAGCAGTATGCTTCTTTGTGTCATTCCTGACACTACCGCTCCTTGCAATTCGGTGCGCAGATTGGTCTTTCATTTGAAATCTAGTTTTGAATAGTTTCCTATAGCCCAGCAAAATTTGCGTTGTCTTTCAGGTAAGCAATTGCGTCATACAAAATATATATTCGTTAAACGAATCGACCAGTTTGGGGAGCCTCCTCGTTATGTTTGGGTATGTAAAATTTCTATTCCATTCGACAATAAGAGTATTTATTTCGTTCAGCTTTTCGGTTCTAATTGGACCTATAAATCACTTCAAACATCTAATATCGAAGGACCGGCTCCCATTCTCGCTTATCTATTTTTCAAGCCTTGGGTTGACTCTATACTTTGCTCTCGGTGTACGTATTTCCAGTTATCATCACAAGTTGGTTTACACAATACGATGAATAGGCCCACTCTTACTTTGGATCACTCATATGCGGTGCAATACAAGTAAGACGATGATCCTGGAGTGTCTTGTCACAGCTAACATCTGGAAAGGTTCTCGCACTTGTTTCGTATGTCCTGGCCTATTTCCCTGGAGGAACACAGACTCTTCGCATGGGTGGTTCTCTTGCTCTTCGTGGAGCAAGTAGTCTACTCCCTCGGTAGTTGATGAAAGTCAAATTAAAATTATATATACACCTGGAATGCACATGATTACATCTTACTCTTCCTGCTCACTATGAAGGCCCGCTGTATCCCGTAGTCTTCGACACATGATCTCAATATACCCTTGGTTTGCTTGCCAATCATGTCCTAGTAACTCGTAATTCTTTTCGGATTGAAAGAAGGAAATGAGAAATTTTAACCCTGAAAAAGCTCAAGAGCGCAACGTACCAAGTCTGCCAACCGCTGGAGTGCAGGTGAGAGCTGTCTTCCTACATCCGCACGTAAGGTTTCGGGTTCTGGCTCAGAAATAAATTTCATCGCATGGGTTGGTTTATTCAGTTTGTGGTGCCCATCCGTATAATACCCGAGATGCCTCCACACCAGGAGCAATAGCATCTCCGTGGAGTCTAGGAACGAAAATGAATCTCCCATTGCCGGATAGTATAGGTTTCAATCAAACTCACCAAGCAATACCTTTGCGTCATGTTTCACATCAGCCCGCATTCTTTCAAGTTCTTGGTATATCAATGAGCGTTTTTGACCGATATCGAGGTCTTGCAAGACGGTCAAGTGAATATCTTGCACAATCTAGATCAAGACAAGTCAAATTTTGGAACTCTACAGTGATGTCAAGTGACTTGCCTCCTGGATGTTATCAACCCCAATATGATCTTTTGATGAGAGCTCTGCGGACAAATCCGCGATTTGTTTGAGGGTCTCAGTGAGGTCCCCACAGAAATTATTGAGGGCTTCGAGGGCATTCCCGATCGTGGGGATTGTTGCTATCCATGTTCAGTTAAATGGGTTCGAGAGGGAGAGGTATGGGTCACTAACCCAAAATATAGGTTCCTCGTTCCTGAGATGACGTCGTTGTAACTGGTGACAGAATGAGGGTGATTTCCGGTTCTGATGGTGCGAGTTAGACCTCGTAAGAAACGTGTTAGCCCCGGGAGCTTACCAGTGAATTCACTCGCTGCTCCAATGTACGCGACAATATCTTTGCGAAGCAATGCTTCTTTTTTCCTCACACTCACATCGAATTTTGTATCTCCGTCACGACCTAGCAGCGGTAGTTAGAAATTGGGGCAGGTGGTAAAGGGGTTTAATTACCGAAGGCCAAGATATGGGAACTTGAAACCTCAGCATCGGACAGCGGCAATATTCTGGCGAAGAATTGCCGGCGACCCAGGCAGCGGGCTGATAGAGAAAGGATGGCGGCATGAATAGCCCCCAAACCGGATGTTGTTGAGAGCTGAAAATGAGTATATGAGGTTATCCGGAATATAGTGTGAACATACCAATTCAGATTTAGGGACGGACACAAGCACGCTCGTGCACAAAACCACGATGAGATGGATCTGATCGAGTAGGGCTGTAGGGATGACTTCTGAGTCCGTTTTTAAGAGTATCACGATTGTGGAACTATGGTTTGACAGGAAGTCCATCGCCTAGGTCTATTAGTTGGCATTTGGGGAATCCGGAATCACGAATCTCACTTGATTTGTAAATGTAGTGTGCTTGGATCCCAATGTTGCAAGCATCCCGTCGATTACTTGGAGGGCTGGCATGAATAACTGATGGTATCGTTGGATGGCCGAGGGCAAGAACGAATCGTGTTCTAAAAAAACATGAAGCGAATATAATTATATTGAACGGAAAAGAACATACCCATGAAGGATTGGTCTGCTTCGGGCCTGGCATCCAGGTAATCGCATTGAGCTAAGACAGGAATCAACTGGGATTCCAGCAACCTCTCCGAACCTGCGCGTGTTTGTGACATGCGGATAAATAGTGAAAGTTTGGCTTCGTAAACATAGAGGGGGTTCAGGTCATCTGAAGAATCTTTGATGAGATCTTCCGGAAAGGAGGAACTAGAAAGGCCTACCAGGGTCCGGCTTTAATACTGACTGCAAACGCAGATCTGCGTCTTTGATCCCTCGTACAAAGTTGGAGAGTATACCATGGCGTGTGAGGGCTAGTAAAACTGTTGGGTTCTTCTCCAAGTTGGACAAATGCACCAACGCATCTAATAGCATAAAGGCTATGGTTTTCCAGACCTCTGTTCCATCGATCGCGTCACGAGATATGGTGGTTACTAGTCGGTCCATAACGCCTTTCAACACGGACAAGCTCCCCTTTTCTAGTGAGGGTGTCGATAGACGGCCAACTCGATCAATAGGTACCAAAGATTGACTGCTTCTAAAAAATGTTTCCTCCTGTGTAATTGATGATGACAGGGAGACCGCAAGTTCGTCTGGGGGCGTGTGAATATCATGAGGTGACGAAATAAGATGCGCGTAATTGATGAGCGACGCGTAGAAATTTCCGCGAACAAGTTCAACGCGATTGTTGTCCAGGATTCCTTCTAGAATACTGCGAAGGATCCCGTAGAGCCTTTCCGCAGGTAGTGAGCCTGTTTCACCATCACCACCTGCTGACTGAACGATCACCTGATGTCGACGGTCCTCGCGCAGCTTGGTGACACAAGATAACACAGCTTCAGATAATAAAATGGCAGTGGGTTCCCCAATCTCTGCTGACCGAGCCGCTGTTGGGAGTATATGTAAAAGGTCGAACAGCATGTTCTCCCGTTTATCGTGTGGCAATTGGTCAAAACATTTTGTGAGCATCATATCCAAAAGACGCCTCCATGATTCGAAATTGCACGCCATGGCATGGCTAACCTCCCTGCGGTGATTTTCGACAGCACAGCTTTCCAGTACATAAGTGGTTTCGAGCGCAAGTTGTTCAGCATGAGCGGGAGTGACGATGGCACCGCGGGTATGTAAGGTATGCTTAGCAGTAGCCAGGATCGAGAATAGGGCGTTTCGATCAACAATTTCACAGCCTATCGCGTTTTTACGCATGCAAGAGTGAAGGTTCAATTGTGCCAGAAATTGGAGCTCCACTGGCTGGACAGTTAGGCTGTCAGACCAATCAAACATCAGAGACTGTAGCAGCTCGATGATGCGCAAATTCGATTGACCAATTTCGTGGAATTGTTGGAAAACATCCTCTCCTGGTGTTTGCGAGTCGTCGTAGAGACTGTCTCCATTCCCCACTAGGATGTCGATGAGCTGTGACACACCTTTAAAGTGGCCCTTGTTGGTAAGAATGTGGAGCTCCAAAGCGACAAGATCGAATATGCATGAGCGGAGCCGGAGGAAGGCACTCGATGCTGGAACAGAGGTGGTAACTCGAGCCCCATCCTGATATTGTATCTGTATAAATTCCTGTGCAGATGCAGGTATCTGAGAGGGAATACTGAGAAGTTGCCTGGCAAAAAAATCCTCTCGAGTACGGAGGTACCGAGTCATGAAGTCCGAGGTACGTGGATGGACGCAGAGTTGGTAAATAACGCGATAGCAACGCTCAGCTAGACCCGGAAGGGTAACAAATAGAGGAGCCGCTTGATGTTGGCTGTCCTTTTGCTTCCCTTTCAAGCGTGGGATACCCAGATTGACCGTATCAATAAGTACGTGGATAGCCGTCCTCCGAGAACCTAGGGCATTCGGATCTTGGACCTGTTGAGTACTGGTACTTGTGCCAAACAAGAGATAGTGAGCAAGGTTTGGATGAGGCCGGCTGGAGTCGGTTTCTTGGATTAGAAAGTCGAGGGCAGCAAGCCGAATACCTTGCTCAAGGGGAGGTGGCAGAGTCTCAGTGTCTGCGGCACCTGCACCTATGTTTTGTTCAACAGTCACTTCGGCGTCCCATACGTCGTCTGTTGATTCTACGCCCATAATTTGCATAAACCCTGCGAGGATACGGTCGGAATCGCTGCACCGCTCGATCAGAGTAACTAGGCTGGAAGTGGGAGAGGACGTGGAAATGAGCGCCAAGATCTTCACGGAGAGTAGTATAAGTTCGGGGTGTGCCGGGAATGCCATGTATGCAGCGAGCGCGGGGACATATCGTGGACCAAATAGAAGAGCTTGATCAAATTTGGTGAAAAAGGAACGGGTATGTGTCGTGCCAACAATTGAGGCGTTGTCAATATCGGATAGGGTTGGTACAAGGATGTCGAGGAAAGCATCCTGAATCTCAAGTACGCGATGGACAATCCTCAGCACCCGAACGATGGTGCTGCGGAAGAAGGGTTCCTCCTCAGCAAAACCTTTCTCGAAACCTTCGAGACCTTCAACGATATATGACAATATGCTGGCCTGGAGGGGAGAGTCTGAAAGTAGACGCTTCATAACGTCATATCCAGGATGCACCAATAGCAAATTTATCGCGGCATTTTTCTGCGGGATGTCCTCCATGCCCTCGATAAGGGGTTCCAGTTCATAACTTGCTAGAATCCGTTCAATGAAGGAAAGGCATAAATCGTTAATATGCCATCTATCCGAAGGCCGGGAATATTCCCTGTTTGGAATCCGGGCGAATACATTGTCGATGACGAATGAAACAAAAGGTCCAATCCCGGGCAGGCGGTATGGCTGCCCCAACGATTCAGGAATAGTATTGATGGGCCCCACGTCACGGACCCTATCCTTCAATGGAATGCGCTTGGGGGTATGGATAAGGGTGCTAAGAAGCTTTAGGAATGGGATAGTTGCAGGATACAAACGATGTACTGCCTCGACTTCTTCAAGCTCAACCTCAACGCCTTTAACAGCCGCTAGCGCTGCGTTGAACCCTGCCGGAGGCCCGATACGCACGTTTATGACCTCCAGTCTTTCCATTAATGTCCATACCGCTTTGCATATTTCTATGCCTGGCGCCCCCGCCCCAGGTTCACAGAAGGCCGAAAGGGTTTCGAAAATAGCCCCTTTGAGTTCCAACGGAATGCTCAATGGGATCAAGGACACCAACGTTGGAATGGCACGAAACTGACTGTGGCCGGAAATGGTGATACGAACTGCGACCGAATGCGAAACCACGACGGAGAGGAGGGTAAGGAAGGACTGGGCCAGCAAGACTTCTTTTGGGCCAATAGGAATTGGTTGGGGTTGTTGCCTAGAAGCAGGTTGTGGATTATTGAATAAAGATGAAGCCCCAAACTGGGAGGATACAAGGGGCTGGGATGGCGGATGTCCACGAGGGTGATTGAAGCTCGCTGCCCATGAGTCCAAAAGTCCAAAGATAACTCCCCAAGATACGGAAGGTCCACCAGATGAGGATGAGGGAAGCATGCTTCCTGGAATGATCTCTCCGCCACCACGAGCCATGAAATTATATGCCAGCTCGCTGCACTGCAAACCCTTGGATAAGCCGGCCAGCATATCGTATAGTGCTGCGGACATAGTCAAGTCATGCATCGGGGTAGACCAAACTGCCCATTGGAGAAATGCTGGTAGCTTCCCTGCTGTAGTCTCGATGTATTCTAGATAGGACGTGTGGGATGAGTCGGCTTGGGGTCCAGAGCCCCAGAATTGCAAAGCGCTTTCAGGCGCAAGGGCAGAATATAACAGGCCAATGAACGAATACAGCATGGCTATATCATTTCGGGGCCGGGGTGAGGGTTTATTTGGGTCTGGGACGAGACTGGAGGAAAAGCGTGGGTTACCGCCCCTGGTGCGGTCCGAGCGACTATTTGCCAAAACAAGATCTTCTTGTCGTTGCTTAATTTTCCGAAGTTCAGAAGACGCGTGCGTGATTAATGAGCGAATCAAGGTTTCAAAGGCGAGGAGGATCGACACTTTGAATTCCTCAGATGGAGCTTCTCGTTGCTCCTGTAACTCTAGGGAAGGCATCAAGCCACTGATTAGAGATGGGACAAACCCATTGCCCCGTCGCCGCTCCAACTGAACGACTGCGAGTGAAAGGTAGTTGAATGCATCCCCCTGCACGGCGTTCCAAATTTGTGTCTCGAGCTCCTCAGTTTTGAAGCCACTGCGGTTCTCCAAGCTAGCGTCTCTATGACGGGCCTCTGTTAAAAATAACACCCATTTGAGCAATAGTGTAGCCTTGAGACCAGGATCTTTCCATTCGGTCGACGGCGCAAATTTGGAGATCATAAAGGTGACCATTGTGACGTCAACCGACAGGCTTTGGCGCATAATTCCACTCGAAGTTTCAGGGTTGATTGGGTCAAACGCGACAAGGACGGTAGTGAGAATATAGTATGTCATGGCGTGGTTGGGGTTGGCAGAAAGCCATTCAATCAATGATTTCACTTCATTGGTAGACAGAGAGCCAAGGCGGGCAATCGAGGAAAGCGCCACGCCCAAGTGACGACGCTCATACTTCAGCGAATCGTAGCGCGCGTTCAATATATCGTAGCTCAAGGTCGGTGTTCCTATTCTGTGATACATATGGAATTCAACCTGGAAGGAAACTGAAAACTCACCTTGCGCTGTAGGCTCAACGGTAATGCTTCCTGCGTTCTTTCGGGCTATGTCAGCCCTTCCAACCACACTCCCAAGATCCTCGATTTCCTTGATAATGTTTGACGCCAGCGAGGACGAAATTAATTCATTCCTGACGAAGTTCTCGATCCTCGAATACGTCGGTAAAGCATTCAATTCGGCAGCTTCGGCAGCTTCGAGGAGGTAACACAAGCACTCCACAAGGTAACGTCGCCGCTGGTGAAACTCGGAAATGGTCAATTCTATGCATATGGCGGGCCCAATATTGGGGTTCTCAGACATCACCGCATGAAGAAGGCTGGCTATATATCGTTCGGAGGTATCAAGTTGCTGCGACAAAAAGATAACTTGTCGCGCAAAGTCAGAATTTATTGCAACAGGTTTGCCATCGATGACCGTCTTTCCTGGATCAACGATTATAGTCCTTCAAATGGAATATTATTCCGAGACATACCTGATTCTATCTCCCGCCGTTCTTGTTGGTTGGTTCGCCCGACATCGAAGAGATTCAATAGACGCGACTTTTGAATCATCAGTTCATCGAATAGGTCCTGTTCCCCATAGCGCAAATCAGTGCCCCTGAGAGCGCGAACAAGAGTTTCACGAAGCCTGAATATTGAATCCATATTACAGGCGTCCAGAGTGGGTATGGGTACGACGGGCTTGTGATGATCAGTCCAACCAGACCAACGCGTCCGAGCGCGTAAGCAGGGGCAAATAGACTCCCACCAACTGAAATTCTCACAATATTAGTCAGCACTCGACATCATGCCCGCTCAAACACAACGGATCGCCCGACTCTCAGAGTGCTCACAACCATGCAAATGAGATATGATTATAGTAGAAATATACCAATATAATAGCTATGATAACGCATGAATTACAATAGATTAGTCACTATTTCTCTCAGCCTTGCGGTTTTATCGTGGCAAGGTATTCCTCAACCACAGTCGGTGCATCATCCAGCAGACTTTGTTCAAACTCCCAAGTCGCTTCATCGTCCGCATAACCATACCAATAAACGAGATATTGGACGCCATCCGGTCCTTGCCTCCGTCCACCAATTCGGTTTACAGTATAGCGCTTTTCAATGATAGGTGGCCCCCCAGGCCTGATCCGGATGGTTTTGCGTGCAGGACTAGACCAAGCCTTGGGGATGGTCGGGACCGCTGGGTACGGATAGTCCGATAATACATAGGAGCGCCGGAGCTCCCTCGCTTTCCCTTGAGATGAGGGTGAGCGAGTCGAGAATATTTGTCCACCTCACACAAGGTGTGTTCGATATCGGCAAGGTCCATAGGAAGATGTTTGGGTCCAAGCCCAGAGAATTTGAGACCCAGTCGCACAAAGTTTTCGACCTGATTTTTAGCTAGCCATCTCATGACGTCCACTTCAAAACCCGGACATGATGCTTTCGCCCGAGCCATACTGGAACCGAACATTTTGAGGAGGCCGGAGGATGATCCCGGACCAGGAACAACAAAGTCCATGCCAGAAAAATCCAATATGCACGAGTACTGGAGATTAAGCATCAGCTGGTACGTGGAGAATTCGCCCATACTTGGAAATGACACCAGGTATTCAAAAACATCTGCCATATAATCCGCCTCCAAGAGTTTATCTGGCATGTCGTTTTCCATGAATGCCTCCAATAAACAAAGATGGTTCATGTAATTATCCGAAAACCCAAAGTTGGGAGCAGGCTTTTGGAAGGCCCCGGTGTATATTGCACCGTCGCGCTTGGCGGACGCAATCGCGGCTTGGTATTTTTTGCGATCATACGACGACCACGTGAGAGGGCCTAGCTCCTGGTCGAGGTGCTCCCAAGTCTGTATTTTGGTGAAGATGTTGAACAGCGTAACGCGAAATACTATTTCTGCCGGTTCTTGTGAGCCTTTTTCGATCACCTCGCGGATGATATATTGCGAGACCTTGTCGAGTACGCGATAGGTATTGCAAAAAGCATACTTTTGCAATATAGGGTCGTCCGTCCAGCTGCCGCGAAAGTCAAAAAAAAAATAGGGCCAGCATCTGACAAATTCACGCACGGTGCGGGTTGCCCCGAACGACGCCTATCATCAATAGACTTTCTCTCGGCCGCAAATCTCCAAAAGGTATCAAATACAATGGTGGGTTGCAATTGTTTGCCCTTTACGATAATCTTTTTTGGTGCTGATTGTAATGCAGGGCTGCATGTCTCTAGTCCATCTTGCCCCCTTTTTGCTGAAACCAAACCTCTAGAGTAAGGGGCGGCCCGTGGTTTGGGATGATATTCAAGTCGGTCCGAGGAGAATGTGCCATCACCGATCTGTTCCTCATCTCCAGATACCAATTGTGATAGAGGGGATGAGTCGATCCGTATTTTTCCGGATCTCAGCACACATTTTGTGGTTTCTGAAGCATGCGTTGGAGGCTCGGCAGTAGCATATGGCCGTGTGGGTGGCATTGCTGTCAGAATACTAGAATGTCTCGTCATAAGCAGGAAGCTGTCGAAATAATAATAATAGCTCACTCTGGGGGGGGGGGTTTCCTGCAACCTCGATAAGGGGGCGTCCTTCCTCTGAGCAGGGAGAACGTTTAGAGGCTCACTGTAGTGTAAGGAAAAAGACATATTCTCACGACCGAAAATGAAACCCCTCGTCCAGGCCCTGACCTAACGTATTTGGGAGCAACCATTGTGACCATGCGCGCGTCGGTTTCGGGAAGTTCAAACTTCGAGGGCTCCACCCCAAAACGCTTCAGGTTGAGATGGTGAACTCAAGAGTCAGAGATTTGATAGGCTCATACGTGACTCGGTGCCTTTTTCCTTCCTGTCGCGGATGTATATTGACAATTTACAAACATGTGCCAAATCTGAAAATTTCAATTCACCCGATCTATGCTCCATCAGAGATCAATTCTCCAAAATTGGTATGCCATCAAAAGGTCCTATATAGTAGGAGGTAAAAGAAGCTGGAAAACCATGCTGGCCTTGTTTGCTGCGCAACATAACTGCATACTAGTCTCGTCCCCATCCGTTGTATAGGCGGATCGTTCCGGCGGAGACAGAAATCTGAGAGTCAAATTTCTGTGCAGGACTCCTATACAACGTCTGGTGCATTTGAGTCGCAAAACCTGCGCTCGGTGTCACGCTCGGTTTTATGCTGCTTTATGGCACCCAAGAGAGGTAGTAAACCCAGCCCCTGATTCTATATAAACCCCGGTATATTCTTTACTATTTCCTTTACATTCTGGCCAGCCAAAATCCCTTCTTAAAGTTTCGAGTATTTTTGAATCCAACAGCAATAGTAGGCCTGTCCAGATCACCATCTGGGAGGTCTTCTTTCATAGTTGTCTGGCTCGTCGCACGAAAATTGAAAGTTTTACCAATATCAGAGCTGTCCTCAGTGTCAGACTTGTAGAGATCTTCAAAATTGTTGTTGGACAGGTCCATTCCTAGGCTATGTATCATATGCTACCTGGGGACGTGCGCTTGAAAATATCGTGACGACCGTGACCTCTGTCACCGAGCGCAGGTTTCTCGACGAACTGCACCAGATGTTATAGGAGCTCTTCTGCACGAAAATTTCATCTCCGCATTCAGAGTCCGCCGGGAAGCTCCTAACATCTGGGAACGAGATCAACTGCATACGTGATGCAGCAAGATTGAGCGGAAATTCGTGCAAGCACCTACCAAATCCAGACATTTCATGGGCCCTATTCAGCCCCAAATATTATTGAATAATTGTGTAACGTTTACCTACAATCCATGAATATCGGTCGCAGTCTGCTAGATATGTATCAACATATTCAACCAACTTATCTAACTGCCAACTCATTCCCTCGAGCGCCGAGCAGAATCGGATGGCTTGTAAGCATCGTAGATGTACTGGCAACTCCTGAGGCCTGAGTGCGTGCATTTATCAATAAATAAGGAATTGCATATGTTATGTTGTGCCACTAATGACCTCAGAATTAAACATACGTAAATATCCTCAGCTCGGACAACCTCGATGAAGGTTGTAAACACTTTACGGACTCCAAGCCCATCGTGACTCCAACGCTGTATATTGAAATATAACAGCTATTTTGGAACCTTGATTCAGTCCCGTACGCGAGTTTATCTTTCCTCCCAGCAACACTCGGATCAAGCATCTGTGGGGGGTCGCCTACTGCTACCAGGCAGCCCACACCGCTATTCCGCCACTTCCAAGCATGGCAACAACAAGTCTGGAAATGATAGGCTTTGCCAATGAATTACTTGCTGCCCATTCGCGTCTTATTGTAGATGTCCGAACGGAACAAAAACATCGAAATCAAATATACACTCTACACTCGCCGTCCCATGAATTGCTTCGTTTGCCTCTAATACCATCTCCACCTCCGTCCCCGCTTCCCGAAGATTCACCGCCAACATCCCCAGGCATAATTCCCGAGTCACAGTCGCCACCGGTCAAGACTGACCTCCCGCCTGCCAAGCGTGCAAGGGTTGCACGCTATCATAACTATGTACCTGAAGAAGAGACAATCAGGAATGATTACTCGCAGAGATATGTGGATGGTGGGGAGTGGCCTCAGAATTGGGTAATGGGTGCTGAATCCGAGCACCGGTTTGAAGAGTATGTGGTACTTATCAGTCCGTATGCTTACACACTCATCTGGTACCTAGATACCCCAAACAGCAACGCCTACTCAACTTGAAGAAAGCATCGGTGAATAGTCATTCATTGCCGCCCTCCTATCTCCCTTTTACAGAACTATCACGGCTGCAACCCAGTAAATTCGATGTTATTCTAATCGACCCACCATTCTCATCATCGTTTACCTGGGATCACCTCCAGGAATTGCCTATTCCGAGTTTGGCCGCCGACCCCAGTTTTGTGTTTCTTTGGGTCGGTAGTGGAGCTGGTGAAGGGTTAGAGCGAGGACGGGAAATATTGGCAAAATGGGGTTATCGTCGATGCGAGGATGTCGTCTGGGTCAAAACAAACCGTTCATCAAACAGGGGTCCTGGGGTATGTTTCCTTACATCCCTCTCAGCGTGGATAATATTAAAAATATCATAGACCGATCCTCCCACGACGTCACTTTTGACGCGAACGAAGCAACATTGCCTTATCGGTATTCGAGGAACTGTTCGTCGGTCAACGGACAGCTGGTTTGTACATTGCAACGTTGGTGTGTATTTAGGCTTTTTGTGTTGATGGCAACTTAATTAATCCTTATTTTACTAGATACAGATGTTATCATTTGGGAGGGAGATCCGCTGGATCCGACCCGGAAGCCTCCAGAGATGTACACTCTCATTGAGAATTTCTGCCTGGGTGTTCGCCGTCTTGAGATATTCGGGCGGCCCTCATCTCTCCGGCGGGGCTGGGTGACTGTCCTGGGCCAGGGCCAAGACGAACGTTTGTTGCCTCGTGCACCTGGTGACACCATTCGCGTGGATGGCCAAGAGGGCGGTGACGCCCACAGGTGGGTGAGAGATACATGGGAGAACGGGATCAAGGAGTTGGCTAGTGGAGGCAAACCAGTCGTTCCAATGACGTCGGATATTGACGCGCTCAGGCCTAAATCTCCCATGCGACCAAACCACCAACCTTCTGGTGCTGGCTCTGCCATGCCCCCTGGCGGTAGCAATGGGATGCAGCCAAACATGATCATGGGCATGGGGCCAGGTCGGTTTGGGAACGGTGGCCGGGGGGTGTTCAACGGCTTGCCTCAAGGCCAAAACCAAATGATGGTACAACCTATGATGGGCATGGGAATCAGCAATATTGGGATGGGGATGGGAAATGGTGTGGGTGTTGATATGACTGGGTGGAACCCTATGATGGGTGGCATGGGAAATATGAATGTAGGTGGGATGAATGGAATGCCGGGCGGCGGAATGGGCAATGTTGGTATGGGTGTAGGGGGTAATGGTATGGGAATGCCAATGATGGGACAGATGGGATTGGGTGGAGGCTTTCAGGCCCAAGTCCCTGGTTTTAACGGTCTTCCTGTCTTCAACAATGGTATGGGTAATATAGGGATGCCGTGGGGGGAGCAAGGACAGTTTGGGATGGAAGGCAACTGGGACGGCGATAGCATGATGAATGTTGGTATGAACGGGATGGGTGGTGTGAATCTTGGTCATATCAACATGGGCCAGTGGGGCGGCGGTGGTGGAAATTTTGAGAGCTACCAGTAGCCTTGACTTCCACGAACCACCGTCGGATTTATTTCCTACCACCATTTGTCGGCTTGTAGGCTGGATTGTACGCCATTCTCATACGTCAGTTGATGAATCAAAGAACCCCTTACATCTCCCTCTGTGTTCTGATAACAATCATACTATCTTTGGTTCACATATCCCCCCCGGTGGAACACGGAGGAGCGTATGATTGTTGCGCATGATCAACGCTCTCGACGAATGCCCCTATTTTGGTTGCCACGTGAGCGGTGATCGGGTCATGTCACATTGCGATATTTTTGGACAGGGATTATCGGCGACCCGCCAAGTCTCCAACGATTGCAGTAATAACTCCCATATTTGACGATGGGGAAAAAAGCAACCAAAGCAACTAAAAAATTCGCATCGAGCGGGCAACTCAAAAAGACCATTCAGGCCCGTCATAAGCATCAGCAGATCAAAAAACGGTCGCAAAATAGGAAGGGAGCGAAGGCCGAAAAAGCCTCATCTCATAATAGGGAGAGTGGCGAAGAAGAAGAAGAAGGAGAGGAACATCGGGAAAACACAAGAAAAAGGCATTCTTTCATTTTTGGATAATGTGTTGACCTTCATTAATGGTCTTATAGTAAATCTGCCTTGACTGTTGATGATTTTCTTAGCGGTAAATTCATGGAGGGTGGCGGCGGAGACGAGAGCGAAGATGACGTGAGTGAGTGATCCGGCGGGAACCTGGTTCTTACAGGCTTGCATTTAGGATATGGACCAAGACGAGGCATCCGATCTGGACGCCGATGGGGATGAAAGTGTGGATGATGATGCATCTTTCGCCTCGGTAGACGAACTTGATGGTAGGATTCCATTTTCATTCAGTTGCTTCCTATCGAAACCCGGAAATTTTAGAGGATGGCGAGGACCACCTTCAAGAACTTTCCAAATTAGCCGAAAAGGACCCAGACTTCTACAAATATCTACAGGAAAACGACCGCGAGCTTCTGGACTTTGACCCCACAAGTAACCCAACCCTGGATGATCTTGATTCAGACGATATTCAATCAGACGACGACGCTATGACGGATGCGCGTATGCCTATTTTAACCAATGCCCAAATTTTAAAATGGCAGAAGGCCTTATTAGAAGTATTCAGATCTTGCTCTTTGTGGTGGTGTAAAAATGACCCGTTTACCAGCAACGTTCGTTGAGAGCCTTGCGCAAGTTGCTGATAGCGTTTCGGTCGGCAGCGCATATGAACGAGGACGACCAGGTACTTGCGTGGAGTATTGACAGCTCATCTGGTGCGGTTTTGTTTTTTGTCCACGTATTCGATTTTGCTCACTAGAAAGATTAGTTTATAATAAACTTGTGACAACATCGCTCAGATACACTCCAATTATCCTGATGCACCATGTCCCTTACAAAACACTCTCGAATGGAAAATTGTGCGTCGTCGGGTGTTAGTTGAACTTCAGCTATCTAAATTTCTGCCCTTAAAGCAAACCGCCCACCCAAACACCAAAATTCAAAACACTCCAAAAACTCATCCTTTCATATTTCCATAACATTATCCATATGTTCTCTCAGCTGACTGATAAAGAAATGCTTCAGCTCGCTGTCGCCGAGAGCGCGAAGGTCCTCCCATACGTTGTCAGCAGCCGTAAATCTGTCAAACTTTACCTCAAGGTAGGATCTATGGCTGTCAACGCGCCATTGGCTAAGTTTTCATTCCCCAGAAATGTCTTGAGCTCTGGTCAAGTGCCCAAGATTCTACCCGGATAGCCGCTTTTCTGGCAATTAGAAAACTCGCTTGTGCGACTGACGAGTCGATCCTGGATCATGTTCTCAAGGTGTGTTATCTATGATGCGATGCAGTGGGCCCTTATTTATTTAACTGACGCCTGGATAGGGTACCTACATGACATTGATCCGCCAGTCCAAATCTACGAGTGCATATACCCTCCCATCCATCAACCTAATGAAAAATTCAGCGTCCGAGATTTTCTGCCTTGACCACGCTACTGCGTATCAACATGCCTTTGGTTATATTCGCCAGTTGGCAATTCATTTACGGAATAGATGAAAGTCAAGACGAAGGTTTGTCGGTAACTACTCAATACCATCTGCTTATGGATCCCGCAAAATTATAGGAAGCATACAAACAAGTGTATAATTGGCAATTCGTTCATTGCATCGATTTTTGGAGTATTGTCCTCGCTCGAGCATGTGATATAACACTTGAAAAAAATACTAACGAAGAAAGCGACCTCAAACCCCTGGTTTACCCCCTAGTCCAGGTCAGTCTGGGAGCAATCAAGTAGGTCATATGTTCCCTGAATGCATGTGTTCTCACACAATATGGTTAGGCTCATCTCCAACAGCCGCTCTTATCCCTTCCACCTTCATGTTGTTCGTTCCTTGCTCCACCTTACCAGACACATCGAAACATACATCCCCATCGCGCCATATCTTGTTCCAATATTACATGCAACTCTCACGACTCGTCCAAAGTCATCCACACTACGACCGCTGGACCTGGATGTCTATATCCGAGCCCCCCAGCAGTATGCCAAAACGAGGGTGTACTCCGAGGGGATCGTCGATGAAACGGTATACCTACTTTCGGAGTGGTTAGCCAGTCCCGTGGTCCAAGCTAGCATCGCTTTTCCTGAGATCGTCGTCCCGATAACAGTACTCCTACGGAAGAGCATCAAAAATGCCAAAAGCACCCCAGGGTCTGGGTCCAGCAAAGACCAGAGCTTAGTCAAAGGATTATTGGAGCGAGTTGATGAGAGCTCCCAATGGGTCGAACAAAAAAGAAAGGATGTACCATTTACCCCAGGAAAGATAGGGAGTGTGCAACAATGGGAGGATGCTCTGAAAGCGACGGTTTCAGAATCCCCTCTCGGTAAGTATGTCAAGGTGCAAAGAAAAGCTAGGGAGAAGCGTCGGAAACTCGTTGAGAAGGTGTGTCACCTGGTAGCCATGCTATTCTATCATCGAATTTACACAATGACAGGCGCGGGAAGGCGAGGATGAGATCTTGGAGGAGGATTGAGAGGTTGCATCATGTGTATATATGGCTGATGTATTCGCAATCGATGAGGCTTACCGTACTCATATCGGCGTCGGAAATTATTTCATCAATATATCCAGTCCAGAGACACATTTGGGATCGCGGGGACTAAAATCTGAGGAATATACTCCGTGATACTTAGTGGGGCTATAACCACCCACCTTGACGGAGAAATCAACATGACATGACGGTTCGATGGCAGGATAACGCGGCTACTTGCGTTTCCCATGGATTTACGGCGGATCCTCTATAAAATGGGATTTTTCGAGTGGACACCGGATACTGGCGACAACCTAAGATTCGTGGACATCGCAAAAATTCATACCCAGATTTGTGAGTCCGAATTACCACAAAAAGGACTAGGATTCTTATCAACCATGGGCGATCTTTCTGGGTAGGCGAAGTGGGAATGCGGGTGTATCGTGTCCTGAGGGTCCATGTTTTCATAAAAATAGAAAGAAATCCCAGCCCAATGAGCTATGTAGGTATCACGCGCTACCATACCCCAAAAAAGACCTTCCACCATGGTCTTCCAATGCCTTGCGCGCTCTTTTGGAATCCTTCAACCAGCCGATCGTAGTGGTGGGGCATAGAAGCCGGTTTTAGTGTCCTGCCAGCAAGAGGATACTACAATGAGAAGTACGTTTCCAGGTTAGTGGATACTTGAAAAGTCTCGCGGGAGAAGGGGACCTTTTTTTGCATCTCATTATCCCGCAGAGCGCGAGCTGCTTGGACCGCCTGGGGTGTAAGTTTTGGGTGCGTGGACAAGGATTGCAGAAAGTTTTGGAGCTGCAAATTCGGGCGAAAGGGATCCTTGACCCATGTGTTCGCAATGGCGCCGAGTTGCCTTCCAAGCTTCGTCGGGGTAGCAGTGGCCATTTTGTGGTAATATTATATTGTGCGTCTCCAGGTAAGCCACCAAGAGTAGAATAATTTCAAACTCCGATATTCACATTCAATAGGAGGGAAACCAGAAAGATGAATGATAAATTCTCTTCACCTCCTTGATGACGATTTCCCGAACAGTTCGTGTCTATTTTATTCTCAATGAAACTCCTCGCACCCTCTCGGTCGCGGGAGCTCTCCCTGAACGATCCGCCATGTATTCCCATTGCGGGTTTCGATGATGCTATAGTGACCCATTCTGGTTCTCCAGTTTGCGTTGTGTTCCTCATGTCCACCACGCTCCGATATCATTTTATTTCACACATCGAATGAATCCTCAGCCCCATGTTTGAGTCTTTCCACACACGTTCTGATCTTCTATCATTCTCCCTCCCCAGCCCATGTCTCGTTGCCTTTAGTGCTATTCAGGGGTTGGTTCTGTTACAATCATGGTGACGGCATCCAAAAGCAGGTCTCCTCCTGATCACCCCGACTCCACGCAGGGTGACACTCACCAGTCAGCTTTTTCCACGATGCTTTACTATTACCTCCCCCCCTCGATTCGCCCAAGTCTTAAAGCGAGAACGAGACCCGTGAGCGGCGGATAAAATTATTTCTCCGTTTCTTCTAAAATATCCCTCCACGCTGCATAACCTATATGCAGGAATCGCAGTGGATTCCACAGGCGCCATCTTGTGAGTTTTTTATGCTTCCGCTGGGTTTCTCATCACTCACAGCCGTTCGGCACAGTAGTCACCGCCTTAAGGAAACAATCTTGAACGATATCAAGAGCCCCTCTGTCCAAGTATATAACCTCAGATGGGTGGCGCCAATTGGTCCTCCCATAGGGCCTACGAGAATCTCTCCGCCTGGTGCTACTTCCAATATCTTGTGCCGATCGCCCAGGGAAGAATACCCTAGCCATAGTTGACACTAACCTTCCCAACGGAGATGGTCAAAATATTTTTCTTGGGCCACGGGTCGATCCGGTGGAAATTACCTTCTTCAAAGACTTGACAATGATGAGCACCGCGCTACTCTCACGACTACATAGAGTCCTGTGGCATCTGACATTTGTAACCAAGCCGTTAACGCGGTTATTGACACATCGGATCAGGTCTCACCAAACTACATTTTCATCCCCACTTCAATTTCGCTGGCAGAGATTTTCTACTTTAGGCACTGAAGTTGAATAAATATTTAATTGTGAGCTCGATGGCGGGGCAAGCATTATTGGTTCTATTTTTGGGCTAATTATGGGGAGATCCGAGAGTGGCAACCGAAACAACAGAAATTAAACGGCAAACAACGAGTATAGTCCGTGGACAGTGATCGTTCGTTTTGGAAATCAGAGTATATTAGCAGCCTTTCAAATTTTACTTCGTCTGGCCTCTACGCGCGATTTACGTTGACGGAAGCCACCTTCAATGATGCTGCTGGATGAGGCTGAATGGTGCACAGCGTTGAATCCTGTGCGGATAGCAACACAGCCACCAGGGACGAGCGGCTAAGTTACCGCCCGCTCTTGACTTTTTTTGAGGGTCACCTGTTGGTTTGGCTGACAATTGGCGTTCGGTGGTGACAGCCTTCACCCAAATCCCTCAACCAATTCCTATCCAACAACACTAATGAGCTGCTGTGGCGAGCCCAGTGATGGCACAAAAGCGCCCGAGAACCGGTCGCTGCCTCAGAACGGGTTAGTCGACCAACAACCTGGGCTACAGCCGGCTATTGGTTTAGAGAAACCAGTAGCATTCCACCACCCAACCATTTCAACGCCTCCGCCAGTACAGTATGGGCAGAATACCGGCTGGGGACAATCTCCCACTCCCATTCCCACTCCGGGTATGGCTCAGTTTGGTGGGTATACCCCATCGAATTCGCCACCATTACCGATGGGCGCCATGCCATCATACGGAGGGTCTAACTTTACTGGATCAGACACTAGCACGTTGGTGCGGCCACCCTCCGCCTTCACGGGACATTCAGGTTTCGGAATGGCGACTCCACCACCGATGTCTCCCCCTCCCCCTCAACAAAATTCAGCCCCCCTGCCGGATGAAGGGAAAATGTCGGTTTCAATTGATTTTGGTAGGCAAGCTTCTATCATTTAGAGAAGAATGGATGACTCATGCGCAACAGGCACCACGTTCTCGGGAGTTGTGAGCACCCTCGGGCCATTCTCAGAGACTCTCATATAATTTTCCTGCAGGCATATGGGTCATCGCGCATTGCGGGTGGGAGAGTACAACAAATCCTTAACTGGCCGGGATCTTTTGAAACATTCAGGAAGGTTCGACGTTTCATCGTCTTCCATCACATCACATCCTAACCCACGACCAGATTCCAACATGTTTGTTGTACGATGAGCACGGACAGATTATGGCTTGGGGATTGGAGGCCAAAAATGCTGCACCCATGCCAGGCACGACGCGCTGCGAGTGGTTCAAACTGTTTTTAGAGCCCCACGCATTACGTGACGAGTCAGCGGTAGATCCTCGTCTGCCACAATTACCAGTTCGTCGGGTGGCTTCAATTTTTGAAACCAGCACTTATCATTTGAGTAGCCGGGCAAGAGCGCGCTTGACCTCATCGTGGATTTCTTGAGCTGTTTATGGGAATATGCGAAGGAACAAATTACACGAGAAATCGGAGCGGTTGCGGACCTCAGTAAAATCCTAGTTTTTTCCGGGTCGAAATCTTGTATTAATACCTTTTTTCTCAGACTCTGCCGACGTATGGCTAACTGTCCCTGCCGCATGGGACGCCAAAGGTTGCGGTATGATGCGCGAAGCAGCCATCGCGGCTGGATTAGTTCAGAGTTCTCGGGCTGGGGATCGAAATTGGCGAGACCGTCTCAGGATCATTACAGAGCCTGAAGCCGCGGCTGTTCACTGTGCTCACCTGACGAATCTTCATCACCTCAAGCCGTCTCAAAATTTCATTGTGTGTGATGCCGGAGGCGGAACCGTGGATCTTGCCGTATACAAAGTCAGTGTCCTCATGATGCTGTTTTTATTGCCCACCCTTACATTCATTTTCTCCTTGGAAACCGCGGATATAGATTATCGGACAGATGGCCAACCTTGAGATAGCTGAGATGTGTGCCAGGTCTGGAGCTAATTGCGGAAGTCTGTTCCTCGACCTTCGTTTCCGGGAACTCGTCAAAGTATGATCCGAGTCATTTTTGAAACTAATACTCAGCTGAATGATGTATAGACCCTTTTGGCCGATCACCCCGCACACCTCGACCCAGCTTCCTTGGCCTATTTCAGTTAGTGTTCCTTGTCAACAACCATGTCCCCCGCCACACCTAAAATAATCCGCAGTGCACTCCTTTAGTGAAACGGACAAATTAAATTATTCGGGTGTGGTTGATGATGGTATGTTATTTATATTCTGTCCCTTAGTATGCTAAGCAGAAATTGTAGAAAATATCTTCAACTTTACATGTTTTAATGTTGAGGATCCGCACGACCCCTCTGTTGGTTTGGTGGACGGGCAACTAGCTATTCCAGGAGATTTGTTAAGGAGAGAAGTCTTTGACCCTGTTGTTGGCCAGGCGAGTTATATTCTCATGTTGCGTAAACTTCCGCCTTATTCAATATGGTAACATTAGGTTTGAGTCTGATTGAAGACCAAACCCGAAAAGTCGATCAGAGAATCGATGCATTACTCTTGGTTGGGGGTTTTGCCGGCAGCGAATATTTGAAGCAGCGAGTGGAGGTTTGTTATTTCAAATTCATTCAATTTATCTCTCTTTTCATATGGTTCACCTCTTAGGAGCAATTTTCATCCCGCATCCGGGTTATTGCGAGGCCCGCTGATGCTGATACGGCGACTCTTCGTGGCGCTGCGCAATATGGTTTGGCACGACGGTCGTTAGTGTCAAGTGTCATTGCGCCACGATCTTACATCATGAAGGTGATATCGCGAGCCGTTTTCACATCCCACGATGACACTGATTATTTTCTCACCAGGTGAAGCTCCCGGCTGACCAGGAAGACTGGATGAAGCGACCTGCGTACATTAAAACGAATGACGCAGGGGTCCCCATATGTGAAAATAGGTTCGTTGTGTCACCTCCGCTTCTTCCTGATCTGAAATGCCGGCGGCCCGGCTTTTGCAGGTTACAATATCTCGTTTCAAAGGGTGCCATTCTCCGAAAAGGGTATGTGCATTCAATAACTTATCGTGAATTAGCTAAACACGGCGCGTAGACAACGATTGACAACGAAATTCTGGTACATATGCTCCATATAAACCTATCTGATAACCGCTAACCTGACATTCCGCCGCTGACAGTAAATTCTCGCAATCTAACCAAGGTAATTGGGGCTATTCTGGAATGGTCATTTCCGGTTCTTATGCAGGGACTTAGATTCATCTTTTGTTGCTGTCTTGTATACCAGCGAAACCGAGAAGGTGATGAGGTACACAGATGAGGGGGAAACATCCGAGCTCTGCAAATGGACGGTTGATCTATCATCGTTGCCCACGTTCCAGCAGAACTCAAACTTGCCACAGCCCGGCGGGTTTTACACGGGTGAGAAGAATCAAATCTCAGTTGGGAGACGAGTGATTCACCCCTTGCTCAGAATTTGAACTCGGATTGGAGCTCGATAGCGCCGAAGTTCGTGGCATTCTATTGTACAATAATCAGGAATGGGGAAGGTTCGCTTCTTTTCCTTGATACGTTGCACTTTTCAGACTGACTCTGAAATCTTTCCCAAGGGTTACGTTCGATTTCCTTGTGTAGGATTCTATACGGATCGATCAATACGAGTGGCGATTATGATACCCTATATACTAAGTGCCTTGTGGACGGAGGAATGTTTTATGGAATTTATAATTCATTTGGATTGCTATATGTACGTATAATGCAGTGCACACCTGACAGGAATCTGGGGGGCAGCGGGGCTTGCCGAAGTGGATGCAAATTCCCACTCTCATAAGCCGCCCTCCGTCACCATCGCATCGATGGTCTTTGTCCGGAATGGAGTTGACCGCAATCTACATAGCACCCCGAGCTCCCCACGAGTAAGATCATTCCATTACACCTGATCCACGATATCTGAGAACCGAAGCCTACCCTTGGCTTGGTTGTGGCAGCCCGATCCCACAATACCCTCACTCATTAAGGCCTCTGATGGCTAATAATATGGTGCGTGTGCTCGCTGTTGTCGCAACCAACAAATATTTATTTCGAATTATTTATGTTTCAGAATATTAAATATCAGTGGGGTGGAGTTGAACCCGTTCGGCTCCTAAGCTGATCAACCGCTTGTCGCTCAGATTGACTTTTTCCCTTTGATTGATACGAGTTGCACAAGGCCAAACGTGGAACTTCCGCGTTTGGTCTTATCGGAGCTCAGGCGCTTCGGTACCTGTTGGATCGGCCTCCCAGGCATCCCAGCATGGCATGAACAAGCACCCATTGAAATTGTTCAGCCGCCCTTAGACGCGGGTGTCGACCAGTTTCTTGTTATCCGGCCAACGCCGGGTTCTGCCGGGTTCCCGCCCAACTCCGACCCATCCGCTGGTGAATCCACTTTCCGGCACGAGCAATCGATCAGGGAGCGTCATCAGCATCACACCAGAAACTTATAAAGCCTCGCCAAAAACTTTATGGCAAATTTATCTGCCAACCATGTCCTCTGTGGTGTCCACCATTCCCCTCCAAAATCTTTATGGTCTCCTTCAGCCCGTCACAATCCCCCCACACTCTCCGCGCGCTAAATTTAGTAATTGGGGACAGACATTTCACTGCACCCCTCTTGCTGTCTTCGAGCCTGAAACCGAGCTCCAGTGTTCGCTCATTTTGGAGTTAGCACGCCGCGAAGGTAAGGTCGTTAGAGCGGTCGGTGTTGGTCATAGCCCAAGCGACCTTGCATGCACAAACGAATTCATGCTCCGCACCACGAAACTCAACCGAGTCCTAGAGGTAAGACGATTAAAGCCGACTTGTTTGCTCTTGTTGAAACCCCTCGACACCACCATTTATCCAATCCATTGCTCTAACCATTTTATTATCCAGGTAAACACCGAAAAGCGATATGTTGTCGCACAGGCGGGTATCACGCTACACGACCTCCACGCCGAGCTGGCTAAACACAACCTTGCCATGATGAACGTTGGTTCCATTTCGGACCAAACACTCGCAGGAATTGTACAACTGCTACACATGGCTCCGGAATGGAATATGGAGTAATGTCGACGCACGCCATCGCGTTAACCCTCTTGCTGGCCGATGGGTCCCGCGTGTCATGTTCACGAAACGAGCGCCCGGATCTTTTCATTGCATCCATTTGTGGTCTGGGATGTACCGGCCTTATCCTTAGCATCCAGTTGGAAGTCGAGCCCGCGTTTCGCCTGAAGGAGGTTCAAGAATCCCTCCCTTTTGAAGATGTTATAGAGAATCTTGATGAACTTGCCTACTCCGCGGAGCATGTCCGATTCTGGTGGTTTCCTACTGCCGATATAGTTCGTGCGAGCTATTCTGATCGCACCCAGGAGGTACCGATCTCGCGTGCTTGTTAAACCCCCGCGAACCTAATGATTTGTCATCTATCTAGCCCAAAAAACCAGCAGGCAATTGGTGGTGGCACACCCTAATGGGATACCATGCGATACAACTGCTTCTGTTTATTGGCCGGTTCCTTCCCCCTCTGAACACGTGGGTCGCCAATTTCGCCTGCTGGCTTGTGAGCAATAAGTCAGTGGGAATTGATGATAGCCATGTTATCTTCAACGTGGATTGCCGAGCAAGTTGATTTCCAAGTAGCCAGAAGATTTGCCCGTTAGCTAACTTATCCCAAAATAGTACCCTCAACACACAACCGAGTGGGCGATCCCGTATCGGAACTCTCAAGCCTGTCTCCGTGAGCTGCAGGCGTGGTTGGAGCAAGAACGCTTGGACCCACATGGGCTGAGACCTCATTTCCCCATAGAACTAAGGTTTTCTGCCGCCGATGACATATGGCTCAGTCCCAGCAACGGTCAGCGGACTTGTTGGATCGGAATTGTCCAGTACAAGTGTGTACTTTCTATATCTGTTCACCTGTCATCCTAATTGTTTCCCAAATAGGCCTTATGGCTTCAATGTACCTTACCGAAAACTCTTTGATGGCTTTGAGCGAATCATGACCCGACATCAAGGGCGCCCCCATTGGGCAAAAGCACACCAGTTGCGACCAAACACCCTACGCAAGTTGTACCCTCGGTTTGGCGATTTCGTTCAGGTTCTCCAAGAAGTGGATCCTCGCGGCATGTTCCGAAACGAATACGTTCAGCGTCACATATTGGGTAGACCCGTTGGCGGAAGAGTGTTCAAGACCCGTCAAACATGAAATTAATCCTACAAGCCAACAGATCCTATCTTACATCTGTATAGCATCTCTATTTGTCCCCCTTAAAGCGTCCCGCGTACAACCCCACGGTAACCACGAAAGTAGCCTATATCTCATAGCCCTAGTTGTTCCTTGATAGATTCTCGCACCATTCTCTCATATTCCTCTCGATTGTCTCGGTACAACTTACAGCAATCTATATTTGCGCCGCTTTCAAGATTGGGTTCTGTGGGCGATAACATCACACCAGTCAAATGATTGCTCAGCAGCGGGAACACTAGGTGATATCCACTCACCGGCCAACATCGAGATCACACTTAGGATCACCTTCTCTACACTCTGGACAGGGCTCCAGCGCTCGGATGCTTGCTCATACATCGTAGGATCGTCCCCTGGGGTGTGAAGTATGGAGATACACACATTTCCGTCGGCATAAACTAAGCCCGTGGTTGGTTGTGTGTTGCCTTGAGAGGTCTGTTTCTGCTTACTATTGGGGTGGAATAAAGGAGGGTCAAATTTCATCTTGAAAGGGGATAATGGGTAGTCGGATGGCTAGGAAGGCTTTAGATTTGGGTGCGATAGACATGCTTGATTAACCCACAAATGTCAGCTTGGCTGCGAACACGCCGCCCTCCTATTGTATTCGGTCGTACCCGGATGACCCTTGAGCCAGGTCGCATGCTGTGGCGGAAACTCAACGTACAAATGGCGTATCCTTCGGTCCACATATGAGTGCCTCCCAGGTAAAGAAGTCAGATTCAGAAATGGGCCCTTTCACCGCGTCTCAAATAAAGCAAAGAACTTTGGCCAATATAGACAGACCAGCAGTGAACATGCCATCGGGGGAGCCTGCACCCGAATGGTTAGAATATGAGCGAGTGGCGCCCTAAACTGCTAAGATTAGCGTACCACCCGAAGTCAGCTGTTTGTACTCGGTCATCAGTCGCCGCAGCGCGGTAGAACTATTCGAAGATCTGGAATTCATGGATAATGTTGTGTGAAGAAATGAGGAATGAGCTAAGGAGTGGGTGACTACAGGTGACGAGTAACGACGGGGCTTGCAGATCTAAACTCCGCGAATTCCGCGAATTCCTATTCAGTCGGTAATGAAATAATGAATACTTTACAGGCATCTACGAGCATCCCGCCCGGCGACGTATTCAATTCGTGTGCCCCCATTTTCTACAGGAAAAATCAACCAGACACATAAGTGCCTCGCTACCGTGATGCCCAGCCGTATTGACGTCAATGCCTAGCCATTAGTAGCCAGGTTGGCAAATTGCCACTTGTCAATAACATCTATCCCCCAGAATGAAGGGTGAAAGCACGCTGTGAAGGAATAATAATACATGCAGGGGTACATTTACGCATCACCAAGGACTAGTCGAGGCACAACGTTCATGGCCATCAACTAGAAAGGCGCGACATTAGTATGAGCGAACGGCGAAGGGACAGATCGACACACCTCCTGAAACAAAAGTTTTGCTGCATAAGGTATAGTGAGCTGCGCCATCTTCTTTGAGCTCTTGCAGTACGTGCACCAGCCGTTGTATCCCATGAGGCCGCATTCCTCGCAGGCGTTAACCTCGAATTTATCAGAAGAAATCATCAGACGCTCGAGTAGAAGTTGTGTAGCCCCATAGCCAATCAGACAGTCCCGCTCCATTTCGCCCAGCCGTAGACCACCTTCCCGGGACCTCCCTTCGGTGGGCTGTCGGGTCAGGGTTGCACGTGGGCCGCTGTTTGGGCGAGGTTAAGTATTATTGATTTATCGGCAAATCTCAGGATCAACAACCTACCGCGCGCGAGCATGCATCTTGTCCATGACCATGTGTTCTACAAAAGCGAGGTTAGTCAGTCTACAAGGCCGACTGAGTCGTTGATATCGTACTCAATTTCTGAAAGGATCATGTCATGTGTGGAGTGAGAAGCTTGCTGAGTTTGTTCAGTGGGCGTTCATACCTGGTAATAGATCGGTCCAAAATAGACGTACGCCTCAAGGGGCTCTCCAGTAATCCCGCTTGTTAGCATATCTTTTCCAGCGTAACTAAAACCGTTCTCAACCAAAATCCGGCTCATGTCCTCCACCTGATTGGATTACATATCAGTTCATGGAAGGGGCTGATTTAGGGTAAGTTAATTTCCTACCTTGGAACCACCAAATGCAGTGCCGTACTGGAGCTTTCCGCTTAGGACACCAGCCTAGAGGCCGGTAATTAGGACGCCCATAAAGGCGATGATATTTCACACCTTGCCTGCCAGCAGTTCAATCATCTTTCCGACAGTCATCCTGGAAGGGAAACCATGTGGATTCATAATTGTGTCTGTATATTATTGGGTTATAAAGATCTGTCAAACGAAATGGAACAGGTACGCACCAGGATTGATGCCTTGATCATTGAATGGCATATCCTCTTGATTTACAATTAGACCACATACACCTTTCTGCCCATGCCTCGATGAAAACTTGTCACCAAGTTCTGGCCTCCGCGTTTGGCGGATCAGAACTTTTATTAGTGTCTGGTCATTCTCTGTGTCACTAATCAAGACCTTGTCGATATTTCCGGCCACAGGTGATTTGTATGTCATAGGGGCGTTTTTGTAGGGAACCGAGGCCGCTTGTCCATTGAAGGAATTGTCCGTAGCATTAGTAGGAGATTGCTTGTTGATATACACATCTCCTGGGTCTACCCGTTCACCCACGCCCGCCAAGCCGTCCATTTGAATGATATCGTACTTTTTGGACACCTGTCCGTTTTCGTCCACAGGTGCGTCAGCAAGACGATCAAATCTAAAAAAATGGGACGTCAACTAAACAAGATACTGTCATGACGGTAATTGTTTCACCCACGTGCCATTGGGGTACTTCCGAATCAACGTTGCGTTCTTTCGCAGTACTTGACACCTCCCATATCCACGGTCAAGACTTGCCTGGTAGGATGGAGTTAGTTTCCCCCCACGATGCAAGAAGCATACAAACACCCACCTTGTTAAGGATTAGTGCATCCTCGATATCATATCCCGAATAACTCATAACGGCGACAGTCGCATTTTGACCGGCCGGCAAACGATCGTATCCGACAAGCTCGATGGTTTTTGTTTTTACCATGGGCTGCTGCGGGTAGACGGAGAGGTAAAGTAGGGTATCAATTCGGTTGAATTGGTTATAGCCGATAGCGCCTATCGCCTGCTTCCCCATAGCACATTGGTAGGTGTTGCGAGGCGATTGGTTGTGATGGGGGTACGGAATTAGTCCAGCCACCGCCCCAAGCAGCGTAAATGGTTCTATCTCCAGGTGCGTCGTGGTAGATACAATGTCATTCTCGTAGAGTGCAATGTGGGTGTCGTTCTCCTCATTAACATCGAGATACTCCACTAGGCCTTTCCGGAGAAAGTCATCGAACGCCACGTTCCCTTTTTTTAGGTGCTGAAAACGGCCATGCGTGAGGCTTCAACCGATCAGTAGGACAAAACATTACCAGTATATGCTCCGAACAGACTTTCGGCCTCCCATTTTCCACGATAATCATGGGTCGGCATATACGGCCACCATCGCTCGCGATGTGGACAGCGTGGTGGTGGTGATTTATATAGATGCTCACGAACTCGCTGATACGGCGGGCCCGGCGGAGTTTCCGGAACTGCGTCACAAATCGCGCGGGATATCTCGTCAGTCCGATAATCGTACCATTGACATTTACAACGAAAGTGTGGGGGCCGTATATTTCTGTCCCGGTGGCGAGGCTTATGTCTACGGGGAGTTAATTTGGGTGCTTAGAAATTATAAACCGAAAACGCATACCCTCCACACCAAGCATATACGCAAGCCGAATAATGGGTTCTTCCTCCACATCCGTGGTAATATGAGTCATCAAGGCCAGGTTTTTGACAAGCCCACAAGCTTCTCCCTCAGGCGTGTCGCTAGGGCAAAGCATACCCCATTGACTAGGCTGTAACGCTCTCGGGCCACTTACCTTCCTTGTCTTTTCAAATTGCGAGGAAATTCGAGTCATCATGCCAAGGGCAGATATGAAGCTGAGGCGACTGAGGACGTGCGTAACACCAGCACGCTCCATTTTGAACCTTTGAGTGACCAATTTCCTGTCGAGATGGCGCGGACGAATCCGGATGTAAGGTGGTCACCCTGGAATTGCATCGTGTTAAACGCGTCAAATTCTGTCGTGCGCGAGGGCTTTTTCAGGACTTTGTCAATTGCTGACTTGAGATTTGTATTGTAAGTTTTAAAGAGATCTTCAAATAGAAGAGCCAAGAGCTGCCCTGCACTAAAAGGGTGGGTTATAAACAATGCAGCGGGATGGGTGCTTGGGGATTTTACAGTTCTAGGCGCTTGTTGCCAACATAGTCACGGTCGTCCACCATCTTATCATCGTCCATGGCCATTAAAACCCGACGAGTCATTGTTGCCACAAAAATAGCTTTTGAGCGAAAGTCCAAACCATTGACAGGGACGTGAGCTAGCACAATGGTTGCCAGAGCCTCCAGAGCCTCCTCCCAAGCTGGCCGACGAGGGCCCATTACGCGTCGATTTATTTTGACTCGGCTGCCAATGTATTCCAACGCTTGGTGGCGAGTAAATATTCCCAGCTTGGCGGCATCCTCGAGGTTCGCTGAGAACGCGACTTTGTAGGCCTCAGTATTCCCGGCTGTAAGCAGGAGGATCTCTTTGTCGGATTGAATTCCCAAAGCCTTTAGTGCAATGACAATGGGCACATCCTCATGGATAGAATTATGCCGCAGATATATTTTCCCCTTTTTTGTGGCAACATATGTTTTTGATTTAAGACCTCCGTGTGTGGACCTATAATAATGGTAGACAAAAACATGAGGGTAGGAAGGAGCCGCGAAGTGAACTACAGACGAGGTGCAGGAGGCTTGAACGATTCCTTTCACGGAATCCGTCTCAACAATAATGCGATTCTTGCTCAACTGTTCTTGCACCAGAATCACTTTCTCCGTCCCCTTCACAACAAAATATCCACCGGGATCCAAAGGACACTCCATCATCCGAGCTAACTGTGCCTCAGTTCGACCTGTCAACACACATTTACTACTTCTCAGCATGATAGGTAGTCGTCCAATATTGACGTTGCGCTGAACGATATTTTTTCCACGGGTATATTGTATGGTGACAATAACGGGAGCGCTATAGGTAATATCGCGCAGACGACATTCATGGGGCGTTACTTTCTTGTCAATGGCCTCCATTTCATTCCTATCCGGGAATCCGACATTTATGTCGATGTACTTTAGCCAAAAGCGCGGATCGACATCGGAGGTAACTTTGTTGTTGGCTTTCACGATGTTTTTGATATCCACGTCGACGAAATAGTTGAAGGAATCAATATGCTGTTTGACAAGCCCTTTCACCTTCAAAAATGCCGGAAGCAATAGCCATTTATCCTGCCCTGAACGCTGAGATGTGTTCTGATACAATAGTACCCAAAGCCTACCTCAACTCGCTTGATCGGATCCGTTAAACCAAGCCCGCGCCAGTTGGCGTGGTCAATCCTATCCCATTCGTTCTCCTCTTGGTTTGGGCCCGCCATCAGTTGACGTGAAAACGCGACAACAACCCAAGCTGGAAGTTATTGGAATCCGTGCCCACGATAGACAAGTGTCCGACCACCGAATTGGGGGTTCCGGGTTAGTTTGAGTCTGGTGATTTGAGTAATACTAATCGTGCTGGGAGCGGTTATAGATTCGATGGGGAGTTTGGATGATCAGCCTCAACCACGGTTTCGCCCGGCCCGGGGCAATGGGTCAAGATACCATCAGAATCCGGAAATATCCGAGCACTGTTACCCAGCTCAGCTTCCAACATTTCAACCCCATCTATCCATCCCAACTGACAAGGGGATCCGCTTATTTAAAGCGCTCAATAGCCTTCATGGGAATATAAAAATATTTGATCGCAAAGGCCTATATATATACGAAAAAGTGCAGCCTCATTCAGCTTGCATTCTTGCCCATTTATCTAGTTCGGCGATGATTCCCTTTTGAACTTCGGTGGGTTGGCGTGCGCTATAAAAGTTTTACCAAATGGGTTGTGCTGGTAACCAATGATAGCACGTACAAATCACGCGCAAATGTTGGGGCATCGCTAGGACTGGTGATCATCCCAAGTTCAATGAGCGCCTGTTGCCGTGAGGCAAGTCTGGCACCGATCAGTGTGAATTGCATACGCCTTAAAGGTAACCTACTGCTCTTCTGGTGTCGGCGGAGGTTTGTGGTGCTTGCGGCGAGGGGGCCATTGTGGCTGGGGTGATGGTTCCGGTTTCGACGGTTGATTGGTGGAAGTCCGGCCTTTTCTTTTGCGGGTTTGCTACACCCGATTGGTAAGACAAGTTGATGGGTGGGCTATAGTGCGCTTACGAGAAGTGTATTTTTGGTTCGTTCCTCCTCGATCCGGCTGGGCATCAAGATTTCATCGTTCAGGTGACTATATTGTACTCCAATAGCGTTTAACGTTTTCTGGATAACATCTTGTTCACGCGTTCCTGCCAATGGGGGGGCTTCGAGTCGGTTGTTAGTATCGGAATATGGAATCGCCGGAATTTACTCACCGTCATCAAATAGTAAGGCCCCCAAGCCTCGCAAGTTGCCCTGCATTCGGTATTTCACACACCGTGTGAGGGAAAATATTAACACTTACGTCTTCTTTTCCCCCTTTTGTGTCTGCCTCTAAGATCCAATCCTCACCACTATTTTTATCCGTCTTCCTGAGCCGAGATCCCCCATGTTTGCCAGCGCCCAGTCCAGCTCCGCTAAGTTGGCTTTTTCAATCTGCGGGGACTGCGTGAGCATGTCATGGTAGCTAAGGATTATCCAACCCACAGCCATTTTCGTAGCAAGCTTGTTTTCGTGAAGTTTGAAGATATTTTCTATTCCAAATAATTCACCCTTTTTGGCTACATCACCCTGGATCCCCTCAAAATATCTGGGTACTATTTTTAGTTGGTTGTCTCTCACAATAAATGAGAGCAGCGACCTAGTCTGGACACTGGCTTCATATCCAATAGCCATCTGCTGTTGCTTGTAGATTTGTCGTGCGTAGATGAGCTCTTCTACGGAACCTGCGCCAAGGAGCCGGAAGACTGCGACGTCGCGTGTTTGACCAAACCGAAATGCTCTTGAGAAGGGCTAAGGAGTGTAGAACAAAGGTTCCGAAATGGACCTACCTGTCCATTGCTTGGAGTCATGCGCCGGATCTTTTCCGTGTAAGCTTGGAAACTGAACAACGCGTTCTGGACAGTGACTTACTCCAATTGGGATCTGTCATTTTTTGTAAGTTGAGAAGGTTATCCAGACATCATGTCCCGATTGTTTGCGTCACTAACCAAATATTACGACTCTATTTGCCCCTTTGGAAGGGCAGGGGAAAGATGAGAAAATTAGGATGCCGCCGAGGCTTAGCGCTTAATTGTGGCTTGCCTGTAAGGTTCAAGCCCGTCCCACCCGCAAGCGTTGAGATAAGGAATAGAAATACTTCGGGATCGGAGTGGAATTTGTCAATCATTGGCATACCTATGGTCAGATGCACATCCGTGGTGTACCCAATTTGAATTTTTGAATCGCAAACACTTACGATCTGCTTGCTTGGTGGTCCCGTCTAATTTTAAAAATCCGTAACCTGTAGTTTGGGTGTGAGATAATTCCAAAATAAGGTGCGAACCAATAAACCTCTGGCCTTGAGATGGAACTCCAGCATGTCGAGAAGCTTCACTGATTTGGTGAAAATCAGAACTTTGTTCGAGTGGTCTTTCCGCCATTCCATCAGCAACGTTTCCAGGACCTAGTCGGAACAGTTCAAGTCGGAAAATACGAGATGACAATGGGAAACACGTACGACCCATTTACCGCAAAACTGCGGTTGCATCATAGCCGCGCCATATTTCGGAATATCGCCGTCTGGGAACGCAACTTCGGCCAACGATCGATTCCGTATTGTCTTGAGAATATAAGTGACGAACGAGGAAAACGTATTAACTGGGTTCTTACTTGTTCGGGTGTATCATTGGGCGCTAAATAAATGGGTGGCGAGGAGTCATGAGAAGTATCACAAGAGAGTGCCTGGGATGCGGACCTGGTAAAATGAGACCCAGGTGGTTTGATAACTTGATTAAGATGGACGTGTATCTGAAAACATCACCCGGGACAAAAGGGTGACAGCAGGCTTTCCGGCTATCAAGGCCATTCGTCAGCGAAACAGACTAAAATTGAGGTGAAATCAACCTTTGTTGAGACCCACACGGGCATGGCTTGTCCCGGTGTGTAGGTTCTGCACTGCATCAATGCTGAGAAGGCGCTTATAAGCCGCAATTTGCTTCGGGGTCAATGGACAGAAGACGACTTGGTCAGTTTTCTCAGGTAACTAACAAATCCGAGAGCAGGATCCAATCAACTGCATGACCTATTCCATCTGATAGTAGCGTACCTGGTCTTTAATTATATCTTTCGTTCTAAAAATTTAGTGAGAAACGAAGTAAGGGCATTTGCTGAATGGTACCTTCTCAGAAAAAATTGGGGAGCAATTTATTCCTCAGGGTTAGCGCAACAGCCTGCTGGGAGTTCAAAAAATAGAAATACGCGTCGAGGCCACGTACCAACGCTTTTGCCCGTTCCTCTTCCGTGGAACCTGCCGATTGCCCGGCTGTCAATGGTTTTACTACAAACCCGTGCCACTGTCGAGCGGTGCCGAGTCGACCAGGGTTGGTCCAATCCAAAATGGTCCACATTTCGTTGTAGGAATTTTGAATAGTTGTGCCAGTGAGACCGAATCGTCGTTCACACCGAAACCTGTGAAATGCCACCGTTATTTTGGCGGAGACGTTTTTCACCCGATGTACTTCGTCCACAATGACCAGGTCCATGGTAATTCGTCAAGAACATCGATATCACGCCGCGCAAGGTCAAACGTGGTGAGGACTCAGGTCCGTCAGGCTTCATACTATACAGACATAGGAGCACCTACCAACATCCAACCTCCCCATTTTGAAATCGTTCAACACAGGTTCGCGTTCTTTTTGGCTCCCGTTGTAGAGGCCAACTTCAAAGTATCCCCACTGGAACGTTATCAGTTAATTACCACAGAAAAATATCGCAAGACAAACGGTTTCAAACTCTCTTTCCCAGTTGTGCACAACAGTGCTCGGGGCTATTATCAAGCATGTTGGCCAAGTAGCATCAGCCGGTGGTAATTCCCGTCGCTGTCTCCAAGCTTTACCATCCTGAAGCCTGGATACATGGTTCCGACGGCGGTGGTAGTCGGTAGAAACACCTTCCTTACCCATAATGGCAGATAAGAATGAGATGACTTGGATAGTTTTCCCTACAACGAGAGTTAGTAATAGGGTCTTATACCAAAACCCGGGGAGAAATACCCTAATATTTGAGACGAAATATTAGATTATATGTTCGAGAGAAATGTAACAGCCTACCAGGCCCATGTCATCTCCGAGAAGACCACCACGGCCTTCTTGATACTGGTTCCATAAGAATTTAATGCCTTCGCGTTGATAATCACGAAGGTATGTATTAATCGCAGCGGGTACTCTTGTCGTGTTTGGCGCACAACCAAGAATCAAAGGGCCGAGTGGTGTTTGCCCAGGTGCCAGCGGGAACCCTGGACGAGGTCTCATTCGCTAAAACCACCAGTCCATTAGTGGGGCGGGGTTTAATATGAATGGTGGAACGAATTACGGGATTGGCTGGTATTTCAGCTTCAGATTCAGATTCGGTGACAGATTCACAAGATTGCTTTTGGTTGCTTTGGGACGCTGCTCAAACTAGGTGAGGTGAAAGTATCTATAAAAGGAAGGCCTAGGATACGTTTGATCAGATGGAATAATTCCTCTCCCGAATCAGATTCAGTGGCCGAATCAATAGCATCTTGTTCCAGGTTCATAAATTCTCTGCGCGAATTCGAGAGGTCCGGTGTATCACTTACTGATGCCCTCCACATTTGAATGTTTATTTGAAACGGACGATTCTGGCGTTGACGAAATAAGAGGACTAGATCTGGCTAGCATCCCAGATTCTGGCCCCGGTTCTGGCTCTGATTCTGATTCTGAGCATAGAAACATAAATTGGTATTTGTTTCCTGTTCAGACTGACTGGCTAATACCTGTAGCAGACTCGTCAGCCAGTGTTCCCGAGATATCTTCTGCTTGTTGGTTTTTTGGGTTTCCAGGCCTTAATACGGCCAAAGTTTTCAAGGTAGCTGGAGGTGGATCATCACTTTTTGCAGCTTCATTTTCCGAACTTGAAACTTCGTCTTGGCTCTCGTATTCTTCATCGCACTTGGTCTCATTGGTGCCCTGATTTTCACCATCGGACGCTGAATGCAGGTCAAGGTCGTCGGCTGAGCCGCTCAAGTAAGATAATTCTGAAACATTTAGCTGGCATTGTGAAATGTATTATACCGAAGTACTTTAGCAATGGATTTGGTTCTTGGCTAATTGGAACTCCTGGATGGGATAGGTGAGAACCCAAGATGGAAGCGGGTATCACGTCATACTTGGTTTTACCGAGGTATTGAAGAACCGGATAGTATCATCCCTGGTAGTTCGACGCCTCTTGTTTGAACTCGACGCCCCCGAACCCTTCGTCCTCTTGGTCTTCTTCTTGGGCTCAGGGACAAATGCGCCGGGATTAAAGTCAGAATCTGAGTCAATTTCTACATGAAAATCTCAGTGTGTCAAGATTTTCAATTTGCTCAAGTACAGACCTAGCGGAGCGGGAATTGAGGTGGAATTCCCTAAAAACCTGTTCGGTCAAAAAAACACCACCAGCATCATGACATGCACTGACTTATACTGTATGTGGAGGATCCCCCTGAAGACATTGACGGTGGTTGAGATGAGAGATGCGAAAGCTATATTTGATTTCGAGCAACTCATTAAAGGTCCACGACAAATATCTGTCAACACATTTAAGACCGCGTCGTGCACATGACTGGTCGTAGCGTGTTAAATAAAGTCACACCCTTCAGTCGAGAATCAGAGCAGAGTGGATTTAAAAACTGAAATTATCATCCACAACTCCATGGGTGCCTATCGATAATAAAACATATGACAAGGTGAAAATCCGTTTATATGAGCACACCAGTAATGATAATTGAGTGTGACCACTACCTCAGTCGAATGCCTCCTCGGCGCTCCGACGAACCAGCCGTCTCACCTTCTTACGGTAGGCTGTATAAAACAATATTAGTATGGCGTTTACATTAACCTCCACACTTGCCCTCAATATCGGTGCGGACCTCCTTTGCGGCATCAACGTTAGCTGGGCTATCAAGGTTTGGCGTGTCGGATGAAAGTAAGGAGATTACGCTGATGAGCTGTGTTACAAACGTGAGCGGGATTCACGACCAAGTCCCCAAAAGACCTACAATCGATTCGACTGTGTGTACTGGCATCCACCTCTCCCCTGCATCCTCGTAACCATACTGATCATCCCCAGGGGCATGCTGGTGGGGGAAGAATTAATAGAGGATGGTGTTCGCCTGAGTAGATACCCACCAAAATCGAGACACAAACAACGCCATCAGGGTAAACTTTGGGATGTTGATTAGTTGGGGAACCCACGTTTTGTGGATACATTACTATTTGGATGCCACATTGGAGTCACAAATCGCATTTTGGGGGGCAGGAGGGGAAATTCGTGAGGAAAGGACAGCCGAGCCTTGAAAAATCCTCCCTCACTAGCTCAAGGCGTGTTACAGGCTAGATGTTAGCCTGGGTGGAATCACGTACTATAGTGTGTCTGGTGGACTAACAAACGATCAGCTATCACTTCCTGATGAGATGTCGCATACAGACCCAATAACCAGAATCTCCCATTCGTATAGATTATCGTCGTCAACGAGTCCTAGTTGGATGGCGATCTGAGATCAATACCAGATTCACCTGGCGCACTAGCTTACCCGCAGAGAACCCTTCAACAGGTCGTTTCGTGAGTTCAGTTAATTGTCTGCGAAGCAACAAGGTATTTGATGCAGGCTGGCCAGGAGTCGGGGGCTTTGACATAGTGCGATGTTTTACGATAGACTCTTGTTACAAGCAAGTAACAAGTCAAGCCAAGATGCCTAAATCATAATGACACAAAGAGTACCACGTGATCCACAACGGCCCGACAAGACTGCCTGATTGCTCAACGCTTGTTGCCCGACGACGATAATAAGTACTTAGTATAGCTTGGTATTGTAATTTCTACAAAATTGGCCCAATTTATAAGCCATATCAAGGGACACGCGCACGTCTTATTCTAGCGCCTGTTATACTTGGGACCTCGACGATAACAACCACCGTTTGAGCACGCCTCTGACGACCGTCCGTCGATGGTCTTACAACTCCTTGCACAATATATAATGCCTTTTGTTGCATCAAGCCAAAGCCCCTATATTCTCCCTTGGCTCCCCTTTCGTCCCTTACTCGTCGACATGCCCCCGACCTCACAATGCATGCGATATCTCCCCATCAGCCATCACTTGCATCTCGTAGTGGGTCCGCCAACCGCCCCCGTGATGGTATACTTACTTATAAGTATTATGTACGCAAAGAGTATTAGGCCGCATACCAATGCTACGGCTTGGCGCGTTGGTTGAATGGTTTTGTTTATCAAGGTTGGCGGCCCGCGCTGATACCAACTTCACGTTTCTCATGATTATCTGATTATAACCGGCAAGTAGCCAAACAGGCTCTAAACAAAACATTGCATCATTCCGTTTCGGTAGTGCGCTTCAATCCTTTTTATCGCCCTGGGACATCCATATTGTAAGCCCCAGGATGGATTCTTCAAGTGGGTAACTAGTTTACGTCCCGAATTTTAAACACGACTCCTAATCTCAATCCAATAGCAACGAACATTCCGCCTACGACAACAGGAGGCGGGGGAAACCCATCCCATTCAGGACCAGTGGTCGATGAAAACACAGGTGGAAACATCAGCGTGAATGATAGACCGCCCGGGCTCACGGGAAGCATTTCATAGATGTTAAAACCATATCATCGGCAATGCTCTACGATCTTAACCAAGTCGGTCCCTCCTAACATCACCAGTAGGGATGTTTAACCCTTGTTAGGGCTTACTGGATGATAGCGTACCGGTTGGCCCCCTGATCGACGAAGTGGCACCGATGTCGGTCCTCCGTTCAGAATACGAGAAGGGATCTGTGAAGTTTGTAGAGCAAATTGATTGGCTGCAATCTCGGGGGTACAAGTCTATTCGAAGGACACGAGGTGCGACTACAGCATTATCTGGCTACTACTGCCTCTCAATTGTGTCTCAGGGGATGGCGATTGTTTTTACAGATGTAAGGCCTTTACAGATCTCCTCGCCTTCGATTGTTGATCCCACCCGCCAGCTCTAGCATTTGCATATGTCGACAATCTTATCCACTCCCAAACCAAGAAGAAGCGGTCATAGCGGCACTTTCTCTGCTTGAGTCTACCCTGACTGAGATGGATAAAGCCGGTTTTCATAGGATTGTCTTTGAAGATTTCTACGATGCACTTGTCGCTTTGATCGCAAATATTGTGCAACCAGACGCACATGGCAATACGTTAACCACCGCAAGCCTCCTCGCTGCATTTCAGTCTCTTGAAGGTACCGCATTATCGCTCAAGCTATGCTTGCGATTTATCGTTACGCAGTATCGAATTGCATTGTCGTTTATATGAGATTGATCACGGTGCATATATTACTATTTGGACGTGGAAGTCATACTCAATTCAAATATGCAGTCCGCCCATATTCGGAACGATCCTGATGCTTTTTCTGCATTCCTCTTTGACCCGGATACGGGTGAGCAGCTATCTATCAAGGAGTTTTGCGAGAGATTCGTGGACGCCGTGGGTAAAGAAGCAGGTGAGGGGGGCTAGTGTCCAATTCTTGTGGCGCGACGCAGATTTACTAACTCAATCCGTGAGACCATGTTCAATTGACTGCGCTGTCGCGTGCTCTCCGGATTAATATGGCTGTTGCCTATCTCGATGGACGTGCTACCAACGGAGTCGTTGATTTTGTCGAATTCACAAATTCTACCACTTCTGGTGCTCAACCGCTTACCCTTCTCTATCGGTAGGTATTCTGATTACAACATTCCAAAAATATTTACATATACAAACGTAGTCCTGGCCACTATGATCTCCTCGTATCCAGATGAATGAAGCGAGATAGAATGTAAAATCTGCATACCGCGATTAGAAGCTGTATACTTAGGATATTTGTATATTAGCCTACTGGTTTCACCACCGTTATGATCATTACCCTCAGCATGGTTCGCAAACGGTTTTCGGTGGCAATTGGGTTGTTGTCGTGAATGTGGTTGTAGTAATATGCGTCGTTGGAGGTAGAGTAATGTACTCGGTCGTTGTTGAGATTGTCCGGTATACGGTGTGCGTACTCATGAGTTCCGGTGGGCAATAGGTGGTGGTGGTTACCCACGGAGTGCATGTATCTGAATCCACAGGACCACCAGGAGGCCCCGTAGGAGCAGGTATTGGTGGAGCAGCTGGGGGAGTGAAAGGGGTTTCATACGGTGGCGTTCCAGAACCAAGCGGCGGGCCACTTGGTGTCCCTACAGCGATGTCTGGGACCTCCGGGAAATATGGGGTAGATCCTCCCGGCGGCGATGGGCGCCCTGGCGTCTCCACAGTGACGCCTGGAACACTTGTGCCAGATCCCCCTGGCGGTGAGATCGGCGTTCTAGATGGTGGGCGCCCTGGCGTTTCTTCAGTGACATCTGGGACATCTGGAACATCTGTGCCAGATTCTCCTGGTGGTGAGACGGGCGTCCTCAGTGGTGGGCGCCCTGGTGTTTCTTCAGTGATGTCCGGGACATCTGGAACTGTGCCGGATCCCCCTGACGGTGGGTGCCTTGATGGTGTTGCTCCAGTGATGTCTGGGACGTCTGGAACATCTGTGCTAGATCCCCCTGGTGGCGAGATCGGCGTCCTGGATGGTGGGCGCCCTGGCGTCTCTTCAGTGACATCTGGGACATCTAGAACACCTGTGCCAGATCCGGGTGGAGAAATCGGTGTCCTGGATGGTGGGCGCCCTGGCGTTCCTTCAGTGATGTCCGGGACGTCGCCTGGAACATCTGTGTCAGGTCCTCCTGGTGGCGAGACGGGCGTCCTGGGTGGTGGGCGCCCTGGCGTCTCTTCAGTGATGTCCGGGACGTCGCCTGGAACATCTGTGTCAGGTCCTCCTGGTGGCGAGATCGGCGTCCTGGATGGTGGGCGCCCTGGCGTCTCTTCAGTGACATCTGGGACATCTAGAACACCTGTGCCAGACCCTGGTGGCGAGATCGGCGTTCTGGATGGTGGGCGCCCTGGCGTTCCTTCAGTGATGTCCGGGACGTCACCTGGAACATCTGTGTCAGATCCTGGTGGAGAAATCGGCGTCCTAGGTAGTGGGTGCCCTGGCGTTTCTTCAATGATGTCTGGGACGTCGGCTGGAACATCTGTGTCAGGTCCTCCTGGTGGCGGGATCGGCGTCCTGGATGGTGGGCGCCCTGGTGTTTCTTCAATGATGTCCGGGACGTCGCCTGGGACATCTGTGTCAGATCCTGGTGGAGAAGTCGGCGTCCTAGGTGGTGGGCGCCCTGGTGTTTCTTCAATGATGTCCGGGACATTTGGAACATCTGTGCTAGATTCTCCTGGTGGTAAGACGGGCGTCTTGCGTGATGGTCGCCCTGGTGTTTCCTCAGTGATGTCTGGGATATCTGGAACTGTGCCGGGTCCCCTTGGCGGTGGGTGCCTTGCTGGTGTTTCTTCGGTGGCATCTGGGACGTCTGGAACATCTGTGCCAGATTCCCCTGGTGGCGAGACGGGCGTCCTAGGTGGTGTTTCTTCAGTAACGTCCGGAACATCATTGTCAGGCCTTCCTGGTGGCGAGACCGGCGTCCTAGACGGTGGGTGCTCTGGTGTTTCTTCAGTGATATCCGGGACATCTGGAACACCTGTGCTGGGTCCTCCTGGCGGTGAGATAGGTGTCCCGGACGGTGAGCGCCCTGGTGGTGTTTCTTCATTGACGTCCGGGACATCTAGGACATCTGGGACATCTGTGCCGGATCCCCCCGGTGGCAAAACAGGCGTCTTGGGCGGCGGGTGCCTTGGTGTTTCTTCAGTGATGTCTGGTACATCCGGAACACCTGTGCCAGATGGTCTTTCTGGTGGTGATATAGGCGTCCTAGGCGGTGGGTGCCCTGGCGTTTCTTTAGTGATGTCCGGGACATCTGGAACATCTGTGCCAGATCCTCCTGGTGGCGAGACGGGCGTCCTAGGTGGGCGCCCTGGCGTTTCTTCAGTGATGTCCGGGACATCTGGAACTGTGCCGGATCCCCCTGGCGGTGGGCGCCCTGGCGTCTCCCCAGTGATGTCTGGTACATCTGGAACATCCGTGTCAGATCCTCCCGGTGGCAAGATCGGCGGTGGGTGCCCTGGTGTTTCCTCGGTGATGTCTGGTACATCTGGTACCGCTCCTGGTGGGATGGGTGTGGTTGGTGGGCGTCCTGTTTCCACAGCGACGTCCGGGACATCCGGAATGTCTTGGACAGGGCTTCCGGGTGGCGGGGTAGACGTCCTTGGTGGATGCCTTGACGTTTCTGGGGGTGTGACGCCTGGCGGATGCCTTGAAGTAACACCTGGGACCTAACAGGATAGGATGTGTGTGGTCAATGGATTTGGCTGGAATATTAGGCAGGCAAACAATTACCCCTGTTGTAGGCGTAACACACGGATCTGTTGATGTCAGTGGACCGCGGAGGGAGGTGAGGCGTGGCTCGTTTCGCGTCTGCGTTGCGTTTGGTCGCATTCTGCTACCACAACTGTCATTGTTTCATGAACGACGATCCAGTCGGTGGTACAAGGCGCAAACAGCGGCGTCAAATTGACAAGCGTCATTGGAACCAATTTTCCGCCATCGGTAGTTGTAGTGACGGCTGTGGTACCATAGGGAGTGAATGTCTGAAGACAGCAGTCTGACGACGTCGAGCCATATACGAGGAGTAGCTGAAAAAGGGGATAAAGAGTTAACCAAGCTGCCCGTTGCAGCATTTTCTGGGGTGGTCGGTTTGGGGTGATTGACTAACCTCCTGGACATATATAATAACGGCAAAGGCAGGAAGAGTTCAGCACGATGCTTGTCATTGGCCCACGCGTTTGGCGGCAGATGTGTGGTTGCAGGCTGTTGCATGTCCGCGAGTCCGAGCAAGAGTTCTGGAATGACCTAATGGTCGCAGTTGGCGCTGGAGACCCTGAAAAATGCTACAAGGGAATATGAACCTAAGCGGCTTGCCGACATTGGGTCAATTGTTTTTTCAGGACTGGAGTCGGCGCGTGGAATCATCGAAGCTTGCGGGTACTGGGAGACACTGAAATCGCAACCACGTGTGGCTGAAATTCTTGTTTGAGAACACGAGCCTGATCTATTATGTCTATCATAAAGCATAGAGCGCAGATTGATACCTGCAAGAGCGCTGGACTTTCCCACTGCCCAGTAGACTCGTAACCAGTCGCCTATGACATGTAATCTTTGAACTGTCGATAGACAGACTGTCGAATTCGGAGAAATAATCGAGGCGGAGTGACGTCATTGGAATCATGCGTTTATCACGTTTTGGCTTACATGCATCCCAAAATAGTAATCCTGGAGTGGGTATTTGTTCATGTCGTCGTTGTCGTCGAGGGATCCGATAGCATGAAGTGTACCAAGGATACTTATAAGCTTGATCCATGCTCAAATTTTCAGCCATAAAAGACGAGAAGCTTTGAATTGTGCCCATTTATGGCAAATCACGGGACACTAAACCCCGCTAACCCATGTCACAGGGGTGTAACATCACCTGAGCATAGATGAGTATGAACTCGTCTACCTTATGACATCCCCAGATAAGAATTACAGTCCTCTTACGAGATCGCACCTGGATCCTATCAAAGATTCCCACCCGCCCAGTGCTGCTAAACCCCGGCCTGCACCCTCCCCGGGAACCAGATCGTGTTTCGGACCACGGAACCCCATGGGGGTCTCCTCCCAAACCTGCACCCATCGCACACATTTGGAGCTCAAAGTATTTCAGTCTTGAATCAGATCCACTTGATGCCAGGACGCTATAATTTTGTCCCCATTTTGACGTTGTTGATCCGTCTCACAAAGGAAGTTCCATACATGAGCTAAAAATGTACACATCCCAGTTTACTACATGTGCTCTCGGCATGGATGCTAAGTGACTGCAAGGAGGGCGCGAACGTTGGGATGGAGTCCACCCAACAGGATCCTCTCAAGCCTATCTGAAGTGAGGGTGCCGTTAAATGGGACGGTGTCCACCATGCTCTGGATCGAGACGAATAAGCAAAAGATCGAGACAGTGAAACATGTGATCTTACACCAATGTCTCCGCTCATGAGGTCCTTGAGGGCAACCGCTGCCTCTTTTTCGTCTCCCACCTGAACTATCTGGACACCAATACAGTTAGGGTGGTGCTTGGATTCTCTCATTCGCTGAGCAGCGGCGGTTAGGGCTTCTTTGGATTTCGATTTGTCGGCTGTGCTTGGAGTTAGCGTGTGATAGGGTGGAAAAGTGGCTACTGGGCTTACACGGCACACCATCCGTAATAAGGATGATATCAAGTGGCTTGATCTCTCTGTACCGAGGGGTGTCAATCGCTTGGTCGAGATCATCGATTTGGCTTTTCAAAATTTGCTCCAGAACTGCACCCGTTGGTGTTCGACCTGACACTCCAGGTTAACCGGATTCTAGAGGTGGGGGGATGGAAATATACCTCGCGGTTGAACATCAGTAAATATTTTTCTGATCACGTCCGCTCCCTAACAGGAATCCAACCATTAAAGCTGAGGAGCGCATACATATTTATTTACCTTGATTTTGGTTAGCTGCTTGGGGGAATTCAGGAAATGGAGCTCGATCTCGTCTGACCCATATTCAAAGGCGTAGTTTGCAATCCCTATGAGAGATGAGCAAGTCTCGGTCCACCGTGGGCCCAACATCTGTGAATACGCATCATCAGGTGATATGACGGCACTTTAGGAATTTGAACCCACCGAGCTTGAGTCATCAATAACAAAGTAGACGTGATAATCTCTGGAGGCCAACGATTTACATGAGTAAAACTTCGCAAGAAGGTGGGTAAGGACGACCTTAAATAGTCGGACATGTTACTTGGACGTGGTTGGTCGAGAACAGGGTTGTAATCGGACCTAGTCTCTTCGGGGGGTGGAGGAGGTGTAATTGCGTGTGCATTGTCGGATGTAAGAAAAACTTCATCATCGTAGGCACCGACGAGCTTGGTTGCGATATCCGATATATAGTTCCGGCCAATATCGGTGTCCGCCCAATTATTGATGGCGATTTCGACATCATCCACGTGGAGTATATCCAGAAGTTGGATTGCTTCTAGCCCCAGCGGCGGGTCCAAGCGGTAATAGACGTCGTCGCTGAGTTCCCTAGATAAGCGTCAATAATCATCAATTTGTTAAATCGGGGGCTAGCTTACTGTGGGATTAGCTGAAGCATATCTCTATGGGTCGCTTCAGTATCGATGGCCAGGTTCACAAATTCCTTGACCAAGTCACTTGCTATTTTCTGAGAACGGGGCGGTGGCGATTGGGTCGTGGAAACAATTTTATCAGCAAATCGTTTAGTGTATTGATCCGTGACGACCCAGTTCCGAGGTGCATCTGGGGGGGCAAAGTCTGCGAGCCCGGCCCCGAGACTAACGAACAATCCGATCTGCTCATCCGGCCACAGCCGTTTTGCTTCTTTCCGGACAAGCTCAGCCGGGTTATTATAGCCCGCAAAACCCGCGTCCTCAAAGTCATAACCACCGGGGATAGCACAAGGAGAAACGAAGGCCCTAGTTGCTAACGTAGCACGCATGGCCTCCGATATCAACCACTGGTGATTCCGCGGTGACGGGGAAACCGTCCCATGGGGTGTGGGATACGACCTGATGTTGTACGTCAAATTATTGTAGCCAGGAGCACCCGCGGTGGTGGTAACAAAACACTGGAATAAATTAATGAGCTGCCGTCTGGCGGAAATGAATAAGAAACCCTGCCTGCGTTTGCGCTCCCGTGTCATCAATGGTTTCATTGACCATGACGGGGCTTGTATCTGCATAAGTCAGGATACAGTTTTTGATGACCTCGTCATATTGATCATCGAGCCGTAGACCTCTGAGCGTATTCTCCCAGAAATTTGAGTCCGAAGTGGCACCAGAAAAGGTCTGGACTAGAATTTTGTAGGCCTCGATAGCAATTGTGCAGTCGAGGCCGAGGCGGCCGATGAGGATGGTAATCAGACCGCCTGTCGAAGTTCCCCCAATGAGGTCGAAGACTTCGCAGGGCACAAGGGGCCTTCGGGATCTCCTCTTCACGTCCTCCATGATTTTATCAAGAATTAATAGGCAGCCCAAGCCACGAAAGCCGCCGCCGTCGATGGACAATACCCGCTTCATGTTTGCTATATTGCAAAAGTGAAGAAAATATCGTGACTCTCCTGTTCATGACGTTCGGCGGTGGTGCTACTTACAAGGTGAGAGAGCCATCGCTGAAATTTCGAATATTTTCGAGTCGAGCTATCGCTTGTGTTGAATGATTATATGGGGGACTGCGTATTAAAGTCAATTAAACTCACAGTCCAACATAATTTCGATCAAAGTCCACAACGTGTGTGTGGTGAGTTATTGGCGTGGTTGGGTGGTCGTGAATGCGAGCGCTAGATTGGTGAATTAAACCATTTTCGCATAAGGTGGCAGGTTAGGAAGCGCCAGATAAGGGGGCGCCTGCTGGGTGCCTACTCGCTTGCCCTTACACCCTCATGGGTCGTGGTTCAGTATAGCAGTGTCGATCGGTGAATACATGGAAAACATGCGTGAGTGCACGAATCTGCGATTGCTCTAGAATATTGACACTCGTTGACGGCCACAGCCCTAAAGCAGCGTGTTGGTAGCAATCAATTGACGATCGTGTCGGGTGACTCGGACAGCACTCTATTTGAACCGAGCATGTCTATATGTGAGTTTCCTGGGGGGTATCCACTGTTCGATGGCGAAGATACATAAACTTGGAATGTGGGTTTTGGGTGGGGGGTCGCCAACTGAGGAACTAAACCAAGCTTTCGAGTTTGTTATTTTGGACTCGATTTGTGAGATGAATTTAATCCACGTCTTTTCTGCTTAGATCTACGTGGAAAGGCTTAGGGATCAGAATGATTTGCTTGAACTAATTACACAGCAAGTACTCGAAGATGGAATCTATATGCATAAGCGGTGTTACAACAGCGTTGTGTCCACGTTAGTGTATGGCAGGAGAACCATGATAAGTAAGAGACAGTTGAAGATTACATTGGGAAGTATGAGTTACAAGCGAGGGTGTCACCTTTGGCTGGCGATCTTCAAGCAACATATTTCACGAAGCCTGTATCCACTGCCGCCTCCCAGTTATAGGCGCATGGCACGTATTTCCTCTTGTTGCCTTTCGTTGCCTCGATCCTGTCTCGTACAGAAACATGGACCTTGATTTCATCGCCCACGTACGGAATATATCTTCCTTGGCCAAAATTACGCCTACGAGTGGGGTCAAATCAAGGAGCTTTGGGAGAATATCAAGTACTCACATCCGCTTCCGGATCCAGGAACCATCTGGCTTTTGGTAGGTTCCCAACATTGGGATATATTCCAGCGCCCACCAATGCCTAGCGAGATCAAGCTGGTCCCAAATCGTCGCGAGGGAATCGATGTGGTCCCGAGCGTTCTTCCATGTTGTATCAATATGCTCTATTGCATGCTTCCATGAACCAGCCAATCGTGGCATATCCTGTTCCAAGCGTTCCGCCACGGCCGCGGCCAGAGTGGAAGATATGGAGGTGATTCCGTTATAACCAGGGTGGGGAGAGAGAAGCCCATCAATTGGCGACATGAGCTGATTATTTGCCTCCTCGGTTTCCTCCTCTCTCGGGCTTCTGATTGTGCTTTGAGGGCCTCCAACGCGTCTAAATCGAAACCAAGCTCCTTGACATCAAGGCCTGCAGACTTCAGTTCTTGTGCAAATTTGAGAAGATCAAAGCCAAGCTCCTCAAGGAATGGATAGTCGAATAGGATTCCTGTCTTTGCGAGGAAGCATTCCTTTATCATCCATCGTAGGGGGATGTACGAAAGGCTGTCCTTGATGTTGTTTTTGTGCGAACCGCCTCCTACATCTGCGTGACAACCTATCATGATGTTAGTATGGGGGATGTGAGGGCCGAGAAAGCTAACCTGCAAACCATACTTCCTTAATATCGGCGAAATCCCTTTTCGGAGGGGTGAAAACCCAATCGTCTCGGCTACTGGAAGACTGTGCTTTGAGGTCTGGCACGTCCACATCAAGCTCTTGTTCGCGTTCAAGGGTAGGTTCATTCCATGTGTTGGGGCGGAAACGAGCCCTCCGTTCGTCAAGGGCTAAAGCATGTCGAAAAGTTTTGACCGCATAATTAACGGATGTATATGGGTGAGATTGTGGTATGATTCCGACGGAGGAGACCGTATCCCTGTTGTAGAGCGGTAAGAAAGAAGGTAGTTTTTGAGGTAGACGAGTGATGTGTCACCATACGCCAACAAACTCAACAGTGACAGGTCGCCTATGGGTTTGGTTGAGGAGAGTAGACTATCGTTTGGGATTCTACGTACGCGAATGTCTGCTTGAATTCTTTGCTGAGTTCGTAGCCTTTTTGCCCAGTGGTTTGATAAATCGAAAAGGCAAAATCGAGTTGCTGGTCATTGTGTGGTGGGAGGATCCCAACCTACATCACCATGTATGCTATTCAGTGCATTTATGCCCAATTGTTGTACCCATACCTTGTACAGCATACCGGCCACCACTCTCGCGGTATGTGCTTTGCAAGCCCATTTGTTGGATCCGGATCCGCATAAACAGAAATTTGAGCAACTCACCACCACGGGAGAATCCAAACAAGCAGATCTTATCGCCAGCTCTGCGACATGATGTGAGAAGGTGCAGGTAATTTTGTTGTTCCTGACCAACCGATAGTTTTGCATAACAAACTGATAGCTAAAGATGAAATAAGGCGTTTGAACGTATAAAAATAATGATATAAACCCACCCTTCCTTGACGTGGTCGTGTACATGAATAGCTATGGCTTGATCGAGCACAGACGCGCAATACGAAACGGTCTGGGTGAAAAACCGGCGTTGGTTGTAGGTTCCAATTCCGGGCTGTCGTTGAGGATAACGTTGAGCCCAGCATCTGCGGTTAGCGACGAGACGTGGAAATTACTTGATAATAAACTAATTGTTTTTCTGGCTTGTCTTTCCTCAAAGCATGAAAGAGTCGAACGACATTGGAATTCTGGTTTTTAGAGTGAGTTAGGCTGTCCATTCAAGGCAAATGATAATGCACCTCCTGTTGTAACGGGATAAAATGTTTAGCGTATGGGAATCGGCGGAATACTATCACTCACCTCGCCGAATTTGTTCCCTGTTCCATCGAAACAGAGGATAATGGTTCTTGCGGAGTTACTCGAATGAGAGGGAGAAGGTATTGCGGCTGAACTTGTGCTCATAGCAGTCATGTCCGGGTCGTTTGACAGTCGATTCTAGCTGAATCCTTACAGCACATCCATTATATACAAACCGGTCGTAAAATTTCCTATAATCAACACACGCATGATGCAGCGTGAAGGGTTATATTAACGCGTTATCCGCATTTTGGATTGGCAGCGGAGGGACACCCATAAGGCTGGTACGGGGTTTGGGTTAGAGCATTGCATTTGGCAGAGTTTGATCGTAATGACTTGAAGTGCTGATATCCCCAATTGGGAATTAGCACACTTGCATAATAAAGCTGAATTTTCTGTTCGCTGCACCAAACGCCCTCATACACATGTTTGACTCGTGTCGTTGAGCGACACCTACTTCCTTGGATTCTGAGTACTTCTGATTCCTCGTACCCTACTGGAATAATGATGTTCCGGTTCCAAAACATGCTGGAGGCGGTGGTTCAAACGTTCAACGTTCAAACTCAAGGCTCAGGCGCAATGTGGTCGCTGTTCAAATTTGGGCGCTAATCACTCCCTTGGGGCACACCTTACCTCGGAGCCATAATTCACCAGCGCCTTTTTGCGTGTGGATCGTTCGCGTTACATGCATTTATTTCCCCCACGACCTTGCCTCAATGCATTTGGGGCAATGATCTAACCCTATCCTCGGAGATCACACGAGCTAGTCTCTGCCTGGTGTCTCCAGAACACGGCAGCAAAATGAAATCAATGTGCTAGGCCCTTGAGGTTGCGGGATCTTGAGAACACTTCCTGCCTTGACCAGTTTCACGATTAACGCGAGATAGTACGTGTGCACCAGGTGTCATGCTTGCATAAATATTAAAGAATCTGTTTTTCGAAACGTTCCTCACAATCTTCCCGGCACAACAATGGATCAGAACGATTCCTCACCTACTTCTAATTCCTCGCCTGTTTCTGGCTCCTCTCCCATCCTCGAAGGCCCTCCTGATCAGGTAGAGACAAATGGAGGCGCTGATATTCAGCCCCGTCCCACTCAACAGCCATTGTCATTGCGCGCTCTGTCCTACGTTCGCGGATTGTTGTCCAAACGTCCACAGCCGCAGGAGGTTAAACCGCAGGCCCGGCTGTTTACACCCCCGATTGTGGTATGATGTTTTTCAACGCTTTCCAGTTCTTGCCAACATTTTACATAGAAAGCTTTCACCTCCCTCGTTAAGAAGGGTAGGAACGGCCAGATTCCAGCGCTTGACGATAGATCAGATACTGTGCGGCTTCTATCTCCTCCTAACCAACTATGATCATTCTGATCGCGGAATTTACTCCCATAGCTCCAGTCTGCGGCACAATTTATGTCTAGTCCAAGGAACGCGGAATTCGCAGGTCGAATGAACCCCGTTTTTGTCCAGCTTTGTGCGTTGGCCCTCATGTTGGGAGTTCACTTTTGATCCCATGCCTTGTCCCCAGTGCACAAGACGCAGTGGCCGACGCCACAGCACTCTCCAAATCCAGGCCAATCGTACGTTCGCCGGATACCATCAACGACCTTTTCTCAAGTCCCTTCGGCTACCGACGTATTCGAAAAACTCTTGGAGGAACAAACAGTCTGTGCAATTTTCCAACAGCTGATTTATAACGATGCTCAATGTGCCATAGAGAGAACCGCACACTAACGGGGTTTCTAAGCTTGCGCTCGGTTTCGCATACCTAATTTCAGTGGGTCTATTCTTGTAGAAATTGTGAGAGCACACGGAAACCATTGACCTTTGTAGTCGTCCCTCTATCCTACTCGCCCACCCACTAACCTAGGGGCGGTGGAGTCTCGACTCGATCTTTCACCCCTTTACGGTCGCAACAAGGAAGAAGAGCAGACGATCCGCCGATATGATGGCAGTGGTGAATTAACTCCCGACAGCTTTGCCGTAGCCGAATTGGATAGCTTGCCCTCTTATATTCAACTTCTCTTGATACTGTGGAATCGAAACCACAACGTGAGTGTGCGTATTCCCATCACCACCATGGTTTACTGACCATAGCACGCAAGTCCATCGCACGTCGTCTCCTCATTAATAATGAATCCAAAAAATGGTCCCCATTAGACAGCCTCACTAGCCGGGGGAGTCAAATGCTACAAGATGACGAAATATATGAGATAGCGCGGTCCATCAACTGTGCTCATTTTAGGAATATCGTTATGGAGGATTTCGTCAAAGGTCTTTTAGGACTCCCCCTCGTCGGAGACAGCCCCCACTTGGACTTATTGCTGGTGTGTGGAGCTTCGGTTATTTTTATCGGTAAACTCATGACCTCTAGGACTACGAGGGATGTGAAAAAGGTGACGGACATAAGTCCAGTTTTGAGTTTGGCCTGGTATATCAGGCAAGTCTGCCCCTCCCCATGCCCATTCGGCGTACTGACTGAAATAATTAGTGGGCAAATTTGATCTCTCAGGAAGATGCCCACGTCCCGATCAGTTTAGACGATGAGGTTAGTTATCCAATCATATCGAACCCTTTCAACAAACAAAATCTAGGCTGAAATACCTCAGGACATCAATCGGCCACGAAAGAACCATGCCGGGTATATTTTTCAATTTCATCTAGCAATTCGTTGTGCTTATTGATCCTATTTATTGTCAAGACTTCGTCGAGGATCTGATCACCGCTTTTCGGACGATGGCATCTTCCGCTCACTCCTTGATGCGACGGAAACAGTCGTCGGTTCTCCCCGAGCCAGAGGACACCCATCGAGCTCCCGAAGGAGCACGCTGGAAATCATTGAGCAGGCAAGAAAACACAAAGTTTGCTCACTTAACGATTTCCGGAGGTCGCTAGGATTGAAGCGTAAGCAGGCTGCTTTTGAGTTCATGCCTCAGATTTACACTTTCCCCCTAGCGTTCACTACTTTCGAAGAATGGAATCCGAACCCCGACATATCTGGAGCGGCTAAAGCGCTGTATATGGAGATTGACAACCTCGAGCTTTATGTGGGTGTTCCTGTGGTCAACTTGTGTGGTAATACTAAAGGTGTTCATTTTCATAGCCTGGTCTCCAGGCAGAAAAGACAGTGCCTGGGAAGGGCTTTGGTTTCGGTTATACGATGGTGCGTCCATCCGAAGCCGGTGACTTTGCAATTAATAGCTTCGGTAGACGCACGCATTGTTGGTTGATTTGGTAAAGACATTCCTCGTTCTTCCTCCTACAATAATGGCTCATGCTTGTTTTTAGATTACTACTATTCGTAGCGACCGCCGGTTCACGACGGACTACACCGGTTCGCAACGCCCGTAATGCTGTTATATGAATATTGTCTTATGTTTCCATTTAGCCGCCAAATTGACTCAATGGGGCTACAAGGATTGCGCCTTGGAGCCTCAAAATGATGCGTATGGAACCATGTTCTATAAGCGTAGGTGGCGGGAAATCTGGCGTATTCATGTTCTTACATTTCCATAGTTTTAACGCGCAACCTCCCCGATCTTATCCCTTCGATAACATATATACTCTCTTTGCTTGGGCTCTCCCGGCCACTACGAAAGAATGCCTTCCCCAGAACCACCGTTACGACCTCAGCCGCCCTAAACCGCAATCAATCATCATGGTGGACAGGAAAGCGGCGATTAGTACTATTCTGAACTCGCCTTCGCAGTTTTGCACTCCGTATAGTCGAGGACTGAACAATCTCACTGATTATTATGGGTACGACGAATTCGTCCTTATATACGCGAACACAGGATTAACCTTTCCCTCCAAGTCACTTCCTGGGCTTCGACAATGAGAGACTGTTTGTATTTTACATGGCTTCTGCTCACTCTTGCTAATAATAATTCCAGCCACGATCAGGACAGATACATGGTGCGATTGGTTATTTTTTGATGTTCAAGTAACTCACGTTTAGTAGACGCTGTATGCTCTTTTCCCGGATGCCGGGGCATTATCCAGGAATGCCGTTTGGTTCCGCAAGAAGTCGGACCAACTTATCCAAGAGAAGATGATGTGCGAAGCCACAATCTCAGGATGCCTAATCTGAACAAGTGTCTCATAGGAAAAACGGCAATGCACCTATTGATGTGGCAGATGTAATAAACGCCACATACGCCCTTTGGGCTTGCGAGAACATTGTATGTTATGCGTTTTCTAACTTCTACTCGCCTATTCAAACTCTTCATAGTATGGCTTGAAAATTGAACCTGATCACGAGGCAGAGGTCTTTGATAAACTTGCCGCTCTTCACAGGTGAAATTAGATTCTTTTCTATTTCCTATGATCGCTGAAGCCTACCAGCTATATACACCGAAATATTGATCCTGAAATTGGTTGGTCGGTCCGGTCCACAGCAATGAAAGCGAAGGAGGAGTTTAGCGCACAAATCGCGAAGAATATCTCTATTCCTAAGGACGCAGATGATGTGCGTAACCACTCTGACTTTGCTGTTTATCCCTGATGGCAGTTTTTCTTAGACTTGGTTCGACTGGGCCCAATGCAGGATCCAGAACAGGATTAAATATTTCTCTCGTATCATTAACGAATTTAATGGGTTGGAGCTCAAAGCGGACACCGCCAAACCTTTCCTCGACAGAATGGTGAAAATGGGCCGAGACCTCAATATTGGTCAAGCTGCCGAGAATTCTCATTTGAGGCACCTAGTGGATATGACTGGCAAGCCAGACTACCAACTCCATCACCAACTAGAGGTACAGCTTGAACAACGCAGGTTGGTCGCAAACGTCTTGATGGTGGCTGTTCTTGGGACAGTAGACCCCGCTGAAAGTACGTCATTATTATAAACCATGGAGAACGGTGCTGATAATCATCAAAGTGTGCACTCGGGCAGTCGACTTTTATCTTGATGAACGATATAGCGCGGAGCGCTCCAAGATTATTGAACTTTCTGGGAGAAATGACCCCGAGAGTAATAGGCTCATAATGGGGTATATCCGAGAGGCGCAGAGTATGTATAGCGCCATGACTCCACTCAGATATTTCTAAACCCGAATTTTAGGGATTAGTCAACTTCGCGGTCTGTTCCGCCACGCCCATACAACAAGGCCAATCACGTTAGGGAGCGGTGAGGTCATCCGTGTTGAAGAAGGAGAACAGATATTTGTCGACCTACATGCCGCCAACAACCACGTTTGTTTTACTCGCATTTACCGTCCACAGATCACTGACCCGATATGTTGCGCAGCCCGAGGATTATGTCCAGCCGGAACGGGTTATCCCTGGGCGGCCCGCGCACTCGATTTCTGGAGGTCTAGGGCTACACAAGTGCCCGGTTCTCGACCTCGATGACCAGGTAAATATTAATGCGCCCTAGATATATTAGTATTCACTCAGCGGGCGGGTAGACTATGCCGGAGATCTTCAAGGCGATTTTCCGTCTAAAAGGCCTCCGCCGCACCGGGGATAAAAACAGCCGCCTTAATATATTCTCGCACCACGTCGATCCGCAGAAGGTAGGCGTCTATTTCAAATTTTCCATGCCTTCCTAAAAACGTAACAGACCGACCCAGTCTATTATATCGATGGAACGGAAGAAATCACAACATACCCAAAATCGCTTGTTCTGCTCGTATGCCGTTTCCCTGTGCGAACTTAGAGATTTCCACTAAAATTGGCCCTAGTACGATGCTGAGTCCATGCCTGAGGGGGCCGGAAAGACGCCAAGGTATACCACCACCTGCCATTCCAGGATGTTGCGCTGATCCCGCAAACTAGTGCTGCTCCCATTTCACGGCGCCGCCGGATAATCAAAAAATGGAAAGAGATAATGCCAGGCGGGCAGACTCGCGAAATTCGGGAGCGGGCAGACCGATTTATGAATGTGATATTATTGTGTCTGGTCCTATGGCTCATCTACTGTAAGGCCTTCCGCTTTTCAAGTGCTCCTGTATATAACTATCCCACAGCAACACTTTTCTTCATCCAAGCCCACTGGCCGAAATCACGGTCCCCGTCTCCGCCCCAGCCCCCGCCCCAGCCCAAAGCAAAGCCAATACGCGCGCCCCCCAAGCGGGCCGAGCAGCTAGTTGTTGTCGCCCCCGAGCAACCTCAGGTCTGTGCGAAGCGAACCGTACTCGTCCCCTATGAAGCCCAGTCCTTCCTCCCCGATGCCGATGGGGTACCAATCCCATTGGAGTACACCCTGGATCATCCGAAAATTCATCGCCTCTCTATCATTGACATCGACGCCCTTGATGTGCGGCTGGCGATCTACGTGGATGATGTCCTACGCGGGGTTACGCGCGACTTTGAGCTCGATAAGGCTAACGACTGTGGTGATAATCTTAATTTGTGCATCAAGACGCACAGCGCGGGTGGGGTGAACGTGCCACCTGGGAATCACACAGTGCGCGTGGAATGGGCAGGCAAAGGTCGGTGCTCTAACCCTGTAGTACTATCGTTACTGACAGACCTTGCAGAATATGTCGAGGAAAGCAATGCGATGGATTGGGGTGACAAGCCGTTCCGGAGGGTTATGTGGCGGCGCGAGTCGTGTGATTGATGCGTCTATCTTCTGTGTATATAATACCTTCCATTATTCGGACATCCTGTTGTCTGTATGTACATTAGTTATGAGCTATATTACCGCATCATTGCAAGCCGAGGCTGACTGCTGGATGAGGTATACCCTACTACCCATAATTGGCCAGTGTTTTCCACCAACAGACACTTCGCTTCCTCGAGCCAAGCTGGACTCGGATAAGGTCTCTCGAGCTCCTTGTGTACATGGACCAAATATCGATTTCACCAGTTGCGAACTTGGTCATTGGACCTGAGCATGCCAGACAATTTCGGCCATCGACTTAGTTGTGGTTCGCTCGCTGACTCGCTCATCAGACGACGGAGGTGTATTATTGAATGTTTGGTGCTAAAGTCAATGAGCTCGGAATCTCCAGTCCTTCTCAATATCACGCATGTAAATAAGCGGACCTGGCATGCGTATATTTATATTTATTTCGTGAAGTATTACAATTCAATGCGATGGGTGTAATGATGATGCGTGATGAGACCTGAGGCGAGGGTTTACCAGGGCTTGGAGGTGCCGTCGTATTTATAGAATGAAGTAGCATCCTCAAGCTTGGCTTCTTGAATAACTTTGAGGGTGCCTTCGGCGGATTGCTCGGTCGAGAGCTTGCCGGCAATGGCCTGAGGGCGGTCGTGGAACCATCCGTTGATTGCGTCACCGATCTCGGTGCGGACCCATCCTAAAAGGCAGACGGCATATGAGGATATAGTTCGGAGCAGTCGATCACAGATCGCGTACCGGGATGAATGAGGACAGTGGTGATGCCCTCTTTCTTGAGAGTGGCTCCCCATTTGCGGGCCACCCTAAGGAGAAACGAGTGTCAGTTCGGGGTAATGAACAATAAAAGAAGAATACAAACATGTTGAGGGCCGCTTTTGAGATGCTGTACACGTTGGCCAGATCGGGGAGGTTGCCGGCAATCTGGAGGGATCCGAGCTCGGAGGAGATGAAGACAATCTTCTTTTCGGTGGATTTGCGAATGAGGGGGAGGAAGGCGTTTCCAATCTGCACGGGGGAGACGGTGTTGTGGTATACCTCCTGGGCGAAAAGGTCGTAATCGCTGAACAGGAGAATAAGTAACTATTTTCTCTTCAGCTCCAAGTGATCACGTACATATCCTGGAATGTGGTCAAGGGCTGGTGGTTGACACCAGCATTGTTGATGAGGTAGTCGAGACCGTTGGGGAGCAACGTGGTAGCCTCAGCAGCTCCGCGCTTAATGCTCTCTGCGTCGGTGACGTCGAATTGGACAACGGCGAGCTGATCCTTTGGGAACTTGGAGGAAAGGTCCTGGAGATGCTCGGCGGTCTTGGGGCTGCGTGCGCTGGCAATAACGAAGTTCTTCTTATCTTTGAGCTAGACGGGGTACGCGGATGAATTTGATTGGACGAATATCATGGGAATGACTGGCTCACCAGCGCCTGGACCATGGCCAAGCCGATACCTCTGCTAGCGCCAGTGATAAAGTAGGAAGGCATGCTGATTAAGGGCTAGTTTGAATGAGGTTTGTTGAAAGTAGTGAAGAGTGGGGTGGGTCTTGAAAATTTGACGCGGTGGTATTTATCATCCTGCAGTAGGTCGTAGGTACCTGGGAGCTATTGGCGCACACGAGGATACCTCCGGATAGGACGGATCTGTACGATGGTGATCTGCCATACTCTGGGCAGAAACCCGGCGTCGCGAGTGAGCTGATTCATCCGCCATGGGCCACTCCACCGCCCTTAGTTCTTTGGGCTTTGTCAGGCTGGTCAGAAATAGAAAAGTCCCCGCGTGTGCGTGTTTCTCATGTCTCCTGTCAAGTTCACTACCAGTGCTTCGTAATATTGTCTCCATTTTCGGATGGCTGACTGTTGACATCTATCGGAACCATCCCTCACGGGGAAACGGCGCCTTGCTCTGAACTACGGTTGTACCTGTCAAATAAAGCAGAGTCGGTTTCACTTGTCCCTAACCTTCTGTGTCCACACTATTGTCCCATAGTCGCAACCCATGGACCCGCGTAAAAGAAGGGCTACCCTCGTGAGGTGCGGGGAGGCCATACCAGGGTTGAAGCTTGACTTCAAGCTAAGCACAGTACTAGGAGGAGGTAGCTGGAGCTAATCGATCTACTGAGTCAGCAGATTAGGACCTACGGGTGGGTGTGCAGTGCGAGTGCCACGTGGCAATGAGTACCTCGGGAGCCCTCGGGAGTTGGTAACTTTGCAAATGGTGAATAATCCAACCTCCCGAGCCCCTCTCGACCTCTATGCGCAGCCTATGAGCACTCGACGCGTAATGTCGTCAAGCTACAAGGGTCGCAACCATCACTTGCTCGAGGCCATTCAATTGCGTTGGGGTTGAGAGCACCTTTCATGTCACAATCTAAATGAGAACGCGTGACATCACGCTATTTTGGTTCCGATTCGGCCAACGGGGGTTCTCCTTCAACCACCATGTCCGATATCATCTACCGCCAGTACGCAGGCGAGTCCGACCTTCCCCACGTTATGGCCCTTGTCCAGAATGAGCTCAGTGAACCCTACGTTATTTACACGTTTCGTTACTTTCTACATCAATGGTGGGTAGTTTACTCGTCGTGTGACCACTGAGAATTAATCGTGCTCTCGATTTGTTCACCCAGGCCTCATCTCTCATTCCTTGTGAGTATCTATGTGTTCCATATAGCATATAAGCCCATATACTAACATTATATATAGGCCTACCCGAGCGATCCGTCCAACTCAGCCCCTATCGGCGTCATCGTCTGCAAGCAGAGTCTACACAAGGATATAGCAAACCGGGGTTATATTGCGATGTTGAGTGTGAGTAAGGATTGGCGTAAACGAGGAATCGGTTCGTCATTTCCTCCAACCCCCCTGCTATCCTCACAAAGTCTCTTAGAATTGGGGATAAACACCTTTGGTGCGGCCTCTTTTTTCCCCTTTGTTTTATTATAGCTAGCACGCTCGTACGCAATTCTATCGACGCAATGAAGGAAGATGGTGTGGAGGAGGTGTGTATTTTTCCCTATTCGGCCCCACTACACGCATTTAATTCCATTGGTCAGATTATACTTGAAACCGAGTATGATAACCATGCTGCGCTTTCTTTATACGAGTCCCTGGGTTTTATTCGGGAGAAGCGTTTGCATCGATTTTACCTCAATGGTAAAGATGCGTTTCGCCTTGTGCTCTCCGTACCCCCCACGCTATCAGATGACAGCTCTGATACGGCTGGGAGCTCTCCCTCTTCCACATCCTCATCCTTTGGGTCGCGACGTCATGTCCATTCTCCATATCGGGCGATACGTATTTCGGCTTATTCTGATGACGAAGATGATGACGAATCTGGTCGATGATGGTTATCAGCGGACCAAGTACCCATTGATTGATATCGTTAGATTTAGCACCTTTGTTCCTCTGCCCCAGTTTGCTAACATACTGTACCTGCAATGATATTCACCTTTGCCAATAACTGCTTGATCCACCCATAGGTTCAAATGAATCCTCATGGCGCGAAAGAATCCGTGATTAAGCATAACGAGAGATACAATGCCGATTGATCGATTGTGTGGGCTTATCATATCTTTAGTAATTCCTGAAAAATGTATATTTCGGACACTCAACAAGTCACCCACTGCTTCCCAGCACCCTACTCTGACCATTCCCCGCCAATCTTTCCCAAGTTGTACTATCATTGGGGTGGTTATGCAAAACTTTTGGTCTTGCATTTTTGACTCAATCAGATGTGACATTAAGGCTCCAAAAAAAAAATAGGAGCTACCTTAGGATGTAATGAACACCAAATTAAATCCTCAATTTTCTCCGTCAAGTGGAGAGATGGTCGGCGACTGGCCGAGTAGGGGGGGTGATTTTGGGGCTCCTGCGGGCGTAATGCAAATTTTGTCACATCAGTCACATGCGAAATCGGCTGTGCTGGATTTGGAATTGCTGTGGAGAATGTAACAAAATGTCACGCCTGTGCGACCTCCTCTACTTGGGAACACCCGCTCACCACAAAGATATATCTCATTTGGCTGCAAAAATATACAATTAGGACCCGACAAGCTATGCAAGATGCTCCTGTATTTTTTTCCTACAGGTCTATGATTGGATCTGGCGGATCTGGGGCTTATCTGTGTTTACAGAGCCTCAAACAGTGTCATTTTTACACCTTGTGGCTTCGCATTCTTCCCCCACTTATCGCTACTCTACCGCGAGTCGAATTTCCAGAGTATTTATACATTCTTTCTTAGTATGAATTTTCTTGGGACCCTAGTTTGAAAGGAGCTCTTGTGAATTGCGATTTACATCTCTCCCCCCCTTTGCATAACCCCCCCAATGATGGTAGTACATGTCACCTAGTTTGCGCCTAAATACGATCAGATCTAATCCAAGTATCACAATTTAGGTGTAAAGTGCAATCGTGAGTGATGATAGGATCATACTAGTATTGATTCAATCTCGGGATAAATACAGCAGACAGAAATACAACTGCTTCAATACATCTGTATAGACCCGCCATATGCCCATCGGAACAAAGGCGGGCGGCGGGAATTCCGGATATCACCAATCATCCCTCCGGGTTCAGGGAAGCAGCATCCACACTGGGGACCAAGCCTCTCTGTGAACGCGATGCAAAATCCCATTGGCAAAGCAACGGTCGATTCATTGTACGCGTTAATCAGTCAGGCCATGCTGTCATAATGATACATCATTTGGTTGCCGCCACAGTCCGATCCGTGATGCATCAAATATTGTCGCGGCAGATCAGGGTGATGTATCATTTTTTAAAGCTCCGATTAAAATTTCCAGGCTCCTTGCTCACTGGGTAGCCCGACTACCAGCACCCCGCGGTGCTGCCCAGGCGGCGCTCCCGCACTTGCCAAATCTGCTCATGCTTCGATTTTTCCAATTCAAGAACGAGATCGGTTGTCACCATCAATCTTCCCGCACCACTATATCCTTAGGCTTCCTCAATGTCATAATGTGACGTAGGTACTAGTTGTATGTTTTTCACATTTCACGGAATAATAGATTCGGAGCGAGCCTGTTACCTCACTGCACTGGCTCGCTTACCTTCCCGCCCATGACAAAATGGGCCTGCGAGCCCTTAGCGGTTTTCCCCGGAGCGGTCTAGGAGTGGTATTATTTCATTTCATAACCTATCAAAAAAAACATAGTAGGCCCATGACTCAGCCGCAATATTGATTGAAGGCCATTCCGTTTATTGTTAGCCGGTAAGAACAAGTGCTGGCGCAGGCCGTGACCAGTGCCGCGCATAAGCCAATGGGCCAGGTAGTGCCAGTGCAGTTGAACAATTTTCGAGGACCGTACCGTGAAAATTCAGTGCTTCGGACAGCTTGAGCGCTGAAAATAAACCACGATTGTGTATTCGGTATGTGGTTATTTGTGATGTTCGACAATCAGTCGAACCCAGCATGATATACACCCCGGTATTGTCTACCTACATCCGTGTTTACAAGTGCGAAGTCAACAGTGGTTGCCACGCTGTCTGACTTTTACTCATTTCACATCCTTAGGTATGGTTTGTCGTTTCACCTCAACAAAGTTATTAGAGGGCATTTAAGTGTTTTGAATGGGGCTTCAGGTACCGTGTATTATTTTTTTCAGCTATTATTCCGTTCCCAATAAGCCGTTTCTCCCAAGTCCGCGGGGTGGAGGCATGCCAACATGCCACGTGCACGACGTTGGGGCCGCAATTCACACACTCGAAAAAATTGCTCATTCCACCTGAACACCTACCCTCAGCCCTGGACGACCTAGGAAGACACTGTAAGTCGGTTTTATACGCACACACATATATTTAACAATAGCAATGCTATCGTACAGTGATGGGATCCTCAACCTCCACAAGTTCCTAGCCGCCAGCTGAGTGCTCGCGGGTGAGCCCACTGCCTGGCATGGGCAGCGAAATCTGTCAAACATGAGTATTCCACTAATGCCAGTACCAGGCCCGAGACAGTGTAGGCGCCAGGTGGAGTCGCAATCACACATTTGACCAAGAACGCAGAATCGCCGTCGCACTGCCAGTGCCACCACCCGTTCAATGAAGATGAGTGGAATTGCCATCACCTGTTCAATGAGGGCGGGCAGGGGTAGGCTGGGGGTGGGTGGGCTGTTTCTGGGCTATTGGTGAGTTGGTGGGGTCACCATTTTATAATGATTGACGCAACTGCTAGCACACGCCTGATGGGGGTCGGTGCGACCGCCGCTATGCATATGAGGAATGGTGGCTGCGCGACCGCCCCTACACGGCATCTGACGAGGATCAGCACAACGGTTTAGGCATGGATTGATGAGGATTGGTGCAACCGCTGCTACGCATTTTGCAGAAATGGGCCGGGGTGGGGTTAGTATACTGTGCCCAGCGGCGTGATGTGTAGGTGCTGTGGGGAGGAGGACTTGTAAATAAATGATGCGCCAAATCCGAATTTTTTTTCTCCCAAATTGCATATGTTTTGCCTGGAAAACATAACATTTCAGTGTGCGGCATAGAGAGCCGCAGGCGGTAGAAGACACCGATGACGTGATTCTTTCAAAACATATTTTTTCAAATCTTGATCCTAGATATTTTTAGTTGAAGCGCGTTGTGATACGTTTTGGGCATGCTGACAAATTGAGCGCCCCGAGCAAAATGGACCATGCACACTGTGCACAGCGACGAGCTGCGACGAGCCGGCCATATATTAGCCCTGATTGTGCTGACAATGTTTGATGCATCACCCAATTACTATAGCTGTAGTGGGTGATATATCATTTTGACAGCGTCTAGTGAATCAGTGATCACCTGCCGATGACAGTTATCATCACAAATTGGGGTATATAGATGACGGGAATCGGTGGTTGATCAGCAGATACACTCACAATTCCCGGGGGTGCCCAAGCAGACCCTTTGGGTTTGGGGGGCGGTGACCCCGCAACAGAACGCATTCGCGGGTTTGCAAATTATTCGCAACCGCTGTGTAGCACGACAAGCATGAGGCGGCATGCCGAGCCGCTGGTACTGGTAGAACATCTCTCCATGGTCAGTCCACACCAGTGGTGCCATCATCAAGAATGTCAAAAGTGAGGCCTAGGGAAGCCCGAGGCCCTCTGTGGACATGGACACCGATCGCGCAACCGTCGCTGGTTCACCCAGTAGTCGCGTGTCTGAAGCCATGCCAAGCGGGGCAAAACTTTGTGGTACCAGTAATGGCCTTGGACAAAGAGCGGACAGTTGGACGATGATGCATGGACAGTTGTGTCGCTGTGGGTTCATACTTCCCGGAGGCCTCGCAAGCGTCATTGAAGACAATGGCTACAGAAAAAACGTATGGTTCCCCCCGGGTGCTACTGGTACAACTACTACGAATGGTGCGGACAAGTTATAAAAAACCCAGTAATTTCACAACTCATAAAACCACGACGCGGGCACTGCACCCCAAGAAATCGTACAGTCATACGCGTGGCTAGACTTTTACACATCTCAACTAAGTACTAGGGCTTGCGCACAAATCAAGTAATACATGGGACGTAGTTAACGTGCCCGGATGAACCACACGAGTTGGATACATGAACCAGACTCGGAGGGGGGGCATTGGCGCAGGGGCCCCAAGAGTTGCATGAACGCGGATGTGAGATCAAAATCCCATGACCACCAAGCCCGAATAATAATACTTGCCTAGCTACTTACCAATTTCTCGCAAGCTGGAATACAAAACGAGAGGATAGGAAGTAATGTTAGAGGCGGGGAAGGAGCAGGGGCTGGACGGTCAAGCGCGACTGGTACCAAAGAACGCGGTAATCTTCCCGCTGCCGCGCGCAGGAGACGAGCCTGGTGCTACCTTCCTAGCTCGTGATTTCTATCATTGGTCACACGTCAGCATAGTGATATATTAACGGTGTTTGAGCTTACTACTGGTGACTTGGAACCTGAGGTAGGGTTGTTTGGAGGGTGAGACTTGTGCTGCGGGTGGTGGCGGGATTAGTATACCGTAATTCCGCCTGGTAGATGCCCATACCTTTTTGGGCGTCCGAGGAGGGGCTTTTTGCTCTACGTCTTCGATTGTGTCCCTGTCCTGCTTTTGAAATCCCTCTGATGTGTCGATTATCGACGAGCTACGTTTTCGTTTTCCCCCTGCAAGCGACGTGGCTTCATGTTCCCCCTCCCGCGTCTCCTGGTCGTACTCGTCAGAAAGATCGATAACAGCAACGGCGGGCAGATGCTCCTGCTTGACGGCTGCCTCTGTTTTGATAAATTTGCGAGCTGCTGAGCCACCCGGTGCTGTTGGTCGCTGCAGTTTTTGTTTCGAAAACATGGCCTGTATTCCATCTTTCCTTTGGCTAACAGGCTGGATGAATGTAGGGGACTCCGTTCCTACTTTACCCACTTCCAAGGGAACTTGATAGCTAACGCATACATTCAAATTAGCTGATAAAACTGACATGGCTACAGAAGAGCTCCCACCATTCCAATGGGGCTTGGTCGTCCGAAAATGGGCGAAGTAATCGCGCCAGTGAAGGGTCCCATGTTTGCTTCGACGTATCAAGCCACGAATCTAATGCCACGCGGGTAGACAGGATCACTGGCTGGCGTTCATGCAACCACGAAAACTCGCTGTTCGCAGCGGTGGTGACAATAGAGAATGTCCACAGCGGCTCAGTCCCCCCTATTGGACAAATATAAGGTTTAGCATGTCGAATCTTCTAGATGCAGACTTACCCTCAAGAACTACGGAATCGTAGAGTCCGGCCATCAGCATTAACTGCCCATCCTTGTGTCTTGTAAAATGTGGAATCTTATTCTTCCCTTTGGTCAGCCATTCATAATAACTTGACAATACGTGAGCGCCAATGTTCCAACCTCCCCAACATAGAGGTGCATGCTCACCCCTGGCAGATAACCGCACACCGCTTCCTGGCCCGCACACTCCCCCAGATACCCCCACCCTCTACAAGCGCCTCTGAGCGCGCGTTCGTCGTGCTCAACGTGCGATCTTCAACCTTTGCCCAGTGCGGCACAAGTCCCCAGCGCATTGTGTGTAGGACCAAACTGCTACTATCATCCGTCGGCCCTGTCCCCGTCCCGGGCTCGCGCCTGCGCACGACGGGCGCATACGTCCTTGGTGCAATATTGTACCGCGGGAGAAACCTGTCCTGGTCTATCCAGTCATTTGGCAGAGCGCCTCTGCCACGCACGGGGGCGCGTGCTATCTCGTCGTGCTAGCCAACTTGTTAGCACAAACAATGAACTGGTGATGCAAGATCACTTACGCCTAGCCGGAGTGCAAATCGACCGCACATACACGGGGCAATATTCACAGATGACAGGCGGGTGCAGTCTTGGAGAATGACTCGGCAGGAATGAACAGTCGCAATCACATGACATGACGACATTCAGGGGACCGGCATGAGCTGAGAGTAGTCAGAGTACGTCGCTTAAGTACATGCCCTCCACAAGGGGGCTGTGAGATGTGTTGGTTAGGCGATATTAGTGGGTAGATGGCGGCTATGATGTTTTGGCCATCGGGTGGTGGAAAAGCTGTTTATCTTCGGGCACCCGCTATGTTGGGTTCGTAGTGCAAATATTCATGGAGCAAGTTTAAGTATTCAACTGAAGGGAAATATCAAGAACCCTAGTGCGTGGATCAGACATAGCTAACTCCGATGCAACAAGTACAAGGGCGAGTTGCCGCGAGGGATGCGGATTCAAATTCTGAGAAATTTTGACTAACTGGCAGGCACGGCCCAATCATGCAACGGAGTTCGTAGAACAAGCAATGATGTCGTGGATATAATTGCTGCGGTTATATATATCGCATCGACCCGCGAAGCGTTACAAACTCGTGGTATAAATACATACCCAAGATAATAATGAGTATCGCTCTACACACGATTCACCACACCCCTGGCGTGCCTACCATCACATGCCGCGTGCCGCTCCCACAGTTCCCACATGCGGGGTACACTTGCGAGGGTCCGGGTGCATAATGCGGTCCTGCTGAGACTGGCAGCGGCATATGCGTCACAGACCCCCAGCACCTAGGGGCTCGGGTACGAACTTGGGTACGAACTCGGGCGCTGCAGCGCGCATACGCGGTGGAATAAGCTGCTGCGGACGCACCCACGGGATCGGCTGTTGCAGGTGCTTGGGCTGCAGTGTGAATAGCGACGGCGGTGGAGGCGGTAGGACGAACGGCGGTGGCTGCGGTGGATTGGGCGGTTGCACAAGATGTGGGCAGGGCTTGGCGTGAATAAGCGACATTATGGCACGCCTCTTGCGTGCAAGGGCGAGGCGGCGCGCCCTTGCACGACGACTCATTGGGGGCGATGCGAGGGTCCTGGGCGTGAACACGGGTGCGTGCGGATTTAGTGTCGCGTGAGCGCGGGCTGTCGTGGTCGACGTAAGAATGTTGCCGACTGTTGCTGGCGTGGAGTTTGGGGCTGGTGTATTAGGGCTAAGCTGGTTCTGGTTGGCCGCCACATTTGGCAGGGCGTGTTCGGTGTTAGGCTGTTGTATTAGCTTCGTATTGGGGCAGTTTAGAGGTGATTGTCCGGTCTCGAAGCTGAGCGGCAAGGGCTCCCCCCATCGTGTGGCTCTCTTGGGGCGCGCCGGTACATTGGGCAAAACCGCTTGGTCTCCGCTGGGGGCGTCAGCAGGGGCGATGTCGTCAACGGACAGATCCACAGGTGTGGAAACCACCAGACAGCAGATCTCAGAATCAGTCGGAGCGCCCTCCAGCTGCGAAATTGTTCTTCCTAGCGGGGATTGACGGGGGATTGGCGGAGCTGGTGGGAGGCGTCGTGCAACCTTCTTGCGCGGAGCAGGCGTGGTGAACACAGATACACGGTCATCGCTGGCGCTATTGTAGCTGGAGTCTTGACCGCACCTGGGTCGGGAGTCTACAGTCGTGGATGCAGGAGTAAAAAGACGAAAGGTTGTAGCAGCTAGAAGCAAGATCGTGGTGCCCTTCAGTTGCACAGCAACCCATTCCAGCGAGAAAATAAAAAACGTGCTCAAGAAGCTTGTAGATCCCAGAGGGCGGATGTCGGCCGAGCGAAGACCAGGCGCTGGTTCCGGGCTCCTAGAGGTACCCAGTCCAAATGACATTCCCGCTCCCGATATTGCTCGTGCGGGAGCCGGTATATCTTCAAGAAGCCTTACAGTCGGTGTCTCGAGGTCGAGCCCGTGTGCAGAGCCTGATTGGGCTAGGCGAGGAAAAAAACTACAGGATGCGAGCCAGTCGCGATCTAGCTTATGCCCAGGGCGAGCTTGGCGGGGGTGTACTTTCACTGGCAAAGGCGTCGCCGAGATCGCGAACCAGGGTTGTGCAACCGCGCGGAGGGCACTCGCGAGCCAGGGCATGGTAGAGTAAAGTTGGGTAGAATTGAGATAAGGAGCGGTTGGGTTGGGCATTGTGTTGTTTTCAATTGTTGATTCTAGGGTACAATCCCAAAATGGCAACTCCCACAGTTTACACCCGAGGCAAGAACAGAACGTTCGCGCACGGGGCGAGTTGCTTCATTAATTCAATTACAAGTAGCAACCAAGGCTTTCTGGTCCCATATTAATCATCCCGGCCTCAAATAACGGCTTACTGGACCCCGACTGTGAGTGTCATCCCAGACACTGAGGGTTTAGTAACAAAGTTCTATAACAGTGAGTTACCCAAGAATTTGAAGTGAGAATGTCTGATGATTGTTCAACGACGTTACAGGGTACTTACGGCCAATCCTGCCAACATGACTTGTTGCATTTCATATTGATCAAATTTCCACCGACAGGGTAATTCTAATCCTCCCAGGTTCTAGTGACACTGTAAAATAAGACTTTCTTCTCCACTCGCATCGGCCTCTTGGGTTCAGCCGCTGGGCTTACCGGGGGTTCGGGGTCAGGTGAGCTCCTTTCGTAATAAGGATCAGACAGCATCACTCAGAGGGAGCATGCATATGACGCACGCAGAATCCCATGCCCCCGTGCCGCTGATTGTGTATTTCTGATTCATATGACGGTTCAGATCGCCATTCATTTCGACCCCTGAACTGGATAACATGAGACGGATCGAATTGACACCCACTTCTCCGGAAAAGGCTGGTGTGCCAATGAGTTGACCGAGGTTGTCAAAGGTAAGGGTAATTTCGTCAGTGCCGAACGAGGGCAACGACGGATAGAATTTCGCGCTATATATATGAACGGCATCATCTACCGTAAACCTTGCCACGAGGGTCGAGCTTGACATAGTTGAAAGTGTCCCTCTTGCCTTCTGGGGGCCAAATGAGCTGGAAGTCTGTGTCAGCTTTAATAATGCCTGGTTGGGTTCCAATGGGCTACTAACGATCCGTTCCAAGTCCCCGTTCCCGATATCTGTAATTGGGATGTCGTATTTTTGTTAAGTGGGCCGGAAATGGTGACTCCAGGGGAGGATAGCTTAAGGTCGAGGTCGCGGACACCGATGTTACCCGTAAAAGCAGCTTTACCAATTATTTGTCCCTCAGTGATAAAATTGATTGTAATGTGATCACTCTCAAATGTGCTGATCGGAGGCTCGAATGTCGCGGAGTATTTGTGGCAGACATCGCCAATCATAATAGAAGCGACGAAGCTGGTGGTGGACATAGCGGCGATCGTCCCATGACCAGTGGTGATTGTTGGGATCTGCTCGACGGGCCTGCTCTTCAATGGGCCATGACCCCCTCGGTCTGCTCTCCTGGGAGAGTGTGAGATGGCATGAGTATTGAGTTGTTTGACCAACCATAAACTCCATGTCCCTGTCCCGAGTACGATAGTATCCTCCGGCGGGATAAGAGGAGCGACCCCATAGATCAGGGAAACACCGTTGGAAAACCGGATGTGCAAATAGTCCTCTCCGCATTGCCCGCTAAAATGGACACCCCCAATCAATTGATTCTTGTTGTCAAAGATGAGTGTCGCTTTGTCGGGCTTTGCATCTGACAGAGAGGGAATGGATACGCTTTGAAGCGACTGTAAACAGTAAACCTACTGGCTCGACTCCAAATACGCCTGCGTCGAATTTCCCGGTGTATATGTGTTTGACATTTGAGCTCCCGTCAGAAAATGTGGCAGTAAAAGCCTTTGTAGAAGTTCTCTCAACCGAACCCGATAAAGTTGCCATACTTCGATGTGCGAAGCGCGGCTCATTCAGTGGATGGCCAGGCACAGGCCTTGGCGTTTATATCCTAGTGACTCCTAATCGATGATCGCTCATGCTGTCACAGCTAGTTGGTGATCGTTTGAACCCACTTTGACAAACTTTAGCTTGGTCATGGTGTTTAGTTGCGGAGAAAGTGCAAATGGATCTAGTCTATATTTGGTACTGATTTCAGATTCGTGGAACATCAGTGATGGAATTGAAGCAACACGCGCCGTGAGTGGATATGTTCAGGCATTAAACCAAGATTGCGGTCGAGACAAATCATACCAAATGCAGACAACTAATCATGATCACCGTAGCTGGGCTGAATTTTATCGAAGATCAACTACACTGTCAGTGTTGGGCGCCAGCAATAATGGATGTCACCGCGGGGTTGGGTAGACTTGGATTCCAGGGCAGGCTATGGTTGAAGCAGAAATCAGTGAGCAAGCCGCCGCGGAGCCGTGGTGCTATTGGTTTCCTAGTCTCGGACAAGGAATGGAACGTGCAGTTTTCGTGGTTCAGCTCGGTCCGAGCCGAACCAGGAAAACTGCATATTCCATTCCTTGTTCTCCTGGGACTATTCCATTGACATACAGAAAAAGCCAGGTGCGTCGCACAGGTTGTTTCGAAGGCAAGCCCCCGTCCACTTGCGTAGCATGGAGAGACGAGATGAAAATGAGTCACTCATTACCACGCTTAGACTTGGGGCTGGGTAAGTAGAGGCTCGGAGTCACGTTTGAGGTTGAAGCAATTGCCAGGTTTTGACCCCGAAGTGCAGATGGCTCCGCAGTTGAGGTATCGCGGATAACATCGAGCGTTGGAATACTAGCTAACCAGACGGAGAGAGAAATCCCAGGATGCGAGCCAGCTTACACCCAAGACGAGCCTGCCGCGGGCGTACTTCCACTGGCAAAACCCTTGCCTAGATTGCGATCCAGGTTTGTGGGACCGCACGGAGGGCACTCGCCAGCCAGGGCATAGTAGGGAAAATGGTGTAAAGTTGGTAAACTGAGACGGGGCGCAGTTGAGCACCCAAAATAAAATAAATAGGGTGTACACTATGACAAAATTTCCAAATTCCACGCATGAGCAGTGGGCCGCTCGACAATAATTCCTCTCGTGGCCTTGATTCTGGGTGACGGTCAACGCTCGCTGGTTTCAGCACCCCCGACCCTAAACATTCAATGATTTCTTACTGAGACGCTGAGGACTGGATCAACACCCTCGTGAAATAGTAGCATCAAGTTCTACCGCCTCAAGTTACTCAAGAATTTGAGGCGAGTATGTCTGGGCCCCATGGGTATTGCTGAGCGCTCGTAGCAGCAGGCACGTCAATATGATTCACCCTAATTTCATACCACTAGCATCCCTAATCCGCCCAGGTTCTAGTAACGCTGTATAACAAGACTTTCTTCTCCACTCGCATCGGCCTCTTGGGCTCAGCCACTGGGCCTACCGGGGGTTCGGGGTCAGGTGAGCTTTCGTAATAAGGATCAGACAGCATCACTCAGAGGGAGCATGTATATGACGCACGCAGAATCCCATACCCCTGTGCCGCTAATTGTGTATTTCTGGTTCATATGTCGGTTCAGATCGCCATTCATTTCGACTCCTGAACTGGATAGCATGAGCTGGATCGAGTTGACACCCACTTCTCCGGAAAAGCTGGTGTGCCAATGAGTTGACCGAGGTTATCAAATATAAGGGTAGCATCGTCAGCGCCGAATGAGGGTAGTGGCGGGTGGAATTTTGCGCGATATGTATGAGCAGCGTCATCCACCATAAATTTGGCTACGAGGGTCGAGCTCGATGTAGTTGATAGTGTCCCTCTTGCCTTTTGGGGGCCAACTGACCTGGGAGTCTACGTCAGCCTCAACAATTCCTGGGGTTCCGATGGGCTACTAACGATTCGTCCCAAGTCCCTGTTCCAAATATCTGTAATCGAGATGTTGTATTTCTGCTAAGTGGACCAGAAATTGTAACCCCAGGGGAGGATAACCGGAGGTCGAGGTCGCGGATACCGATATATCCCGAAAAGGCAGTTTTACCAATTATTTGTCCCTCAGTGGTAAAGTTGATAACGATGCTATCACTCTCAAATGTGCTGATCGGAGGCTCGAATGTCGCGGAGTATTTGTGGCGGACATCGTTGATCATGACAGAAGCGACAAAACTGGTGGCGGACGTAGCAACGATCTTTCCATATCCACGGGTGACTGTTGGGAGCTCGAACGGAGGGCTCCATCGACCATCCTTCCCCCTGAGGTAGTGTGAGACGGCACGTGTATTGTCAGGTTGTGCAGACAGACCGTGAGCTCCATGTCCCTGTTCCGAGTATAACAGCACTCTCCGGTGGGATAAGAGGAACGATCCCATAGATCAGGGAAACACCATTGGAAAATCGGATGTGCAAGTAGTCCTCTCCGGATTGTCCGCTAAAATTAACATCCCAATCAATTGATTTTTGTTGTCAAAGGTGAGTGTCGCCCTGTTGAGCTCTCCATTCAGCAGAAGAGGAATGAATACGTCTTTAGGCGACCGGAGGCCTAGTACGACTCCTACGCTCGTGTCAAATTTCCCGGTGTATATATGTTCGACATTTGAGCTCTCATTAAAAAATTCTGCAGAAGTTTTTTCAACCGAACCCGATAAAGTTGCCATACCTTGATGTAGAGTTACTAGTGGGCGGAGCGCGGCTCAGACACTGGGGCCTTGGGGTTTATATATCCCAGTGGCTCCAAATCATTCGCGCTGTCATCAGCGTTTGGCATTTATACAATCTAAGACTGGGCATGGATGTCGCTTGGAGTAGGATTGGGCCATGAGCCTCAATTAGCCGGCCTAGCATTCCTTGTTGACATTCGGCCTGCTGCGCAAAGGGAAGCCCATGATGCTATACAAGGAGCGTTGGTCATAGAGAGGAATATTTTAGAATGAAGATTGGATCCCAGGCACAGCGCTCGCCAGCCCATCGCAGATAGATTTGATTTGCGGGAGATAGTCTTTTGTCAGGAGGGTTAGGCCACGGTGGAATGGAAATGGGCTTAATATTATACGGTGATCACGTGGTCCATATGCCAGTAATCTCGCCTTGTGTTTGGCAAGGTCTCTCATCTTTTTTCCCGATATACATGCCCCCATTGCGACTCCCAGGAAACAGAAACTTGGGACCATAGTTTGTTCGTCTGCCCACATTATCCGCGCCCTATGTACTAGATTCCCCACACCTTACGGCGATGCCGAGGCAGTCACTCTCTACTACGAAAATTCGTAGTCGGGAGCCATAATGCGTTTTCATTCATCTCATCCTCTGGCGATACTCCTGCCTCGACTATGGTACAACCCCCTAACCCTGATTTCACATTACCGCACTACTGTACCCGCCCGTCTCTTTTGGCCTCTGGGCCTGGGTACTAGCGCACGTTCACTGCCTCCTGGCAAGTCTGAGGTGATGGGTTTAATCCCCTAGGTACCTTTCTACGCGGACCATGAATAGGATTTACAATAAAGCGCGAGATCGTGGTGTAAGTCCATTCCATCGCTAATGAAGGCTATCGGAAGCATACACCATCGTCATAGTAAGCAACAACATTGGGGATGGTGACCACAAGTCCCGCGGGACGAGGAGGATGGGAAGCTGAATATTCTGTTTCAATTTCATGCTATGTCGCCTTTGAGATGGCAAGCTGGCAGTCCCAGTAGGCAGGTCTTGCACATTGGCTGGGCGCTAATGGATGGCGAGGTTCACGCAACGTGCACACCCCGTGGAGTAGGTTCAATGGGAGGGCAAGACCCCACGTCCAAGCACGACATTCCGCAGCCGATCTTAATGTAATGAGTGAAATAGCAGCTCGTGCATACCGTGAGGCGTGCGGGTTATTCCTGGCTGGCTGATAGCGCACATTGACCTCACCCCTCAATCGCTGGCATAAAATCACCTAGTTCAGAGTGATGATGTCGTGAATAATCCGCGAATATTATAAGCCTATAGTTCTTATAAATTCATATCCGATAACAAAACACCCGCCCCCCTCCCACTCTGGGGGAATAGCCACTATGTCGAGGGCATCCCATAAGAGTGTCTAATTCAAGGACTCGAGGTCATTTTGACTAGCCTGACCTCGTTTCGCAGGTAGGTGAGTCCTATTCCTTCGGGGGGATAAAAACGAGCCACTGATTACCGTACCTAAGCGGGGCTGGGCGAGCAAGCGCAGAAATTTTGATACCAAAAAAACTCCCACGATTGGGCATCATGGCCAGCGCCGAGCATTGGAATATTGGTTAACGGCCTGGTAGCAGTCAGTGGCGGCACAAAGATAAATACAAGGACAGAGATCCTTGCATGTGGTCAGCTGAGCTACTTCTTGATGATCAATTTCATCACCCTATCCGAGCGCCTCTTTTAGTCAAACCCGCCAGCCCTGATACATATAAACCCAAGCCTCAGGCCCTAAGCATACTGAGCCTGTGATTGTCCTATTATCATGAAGCTCGCCGTTACCGGATGCAACGGGCGCGTAGGGAAATGCGTCGTGCGTCGTGCGCTCGCGGAGGGGCACGCCATTGTCGGAATTGACCGGTCCACCTCCCCCGCGCCGGAGGAGCTGGGGGCACAATTTGTGTTTATACAAGCAGACCTGCGAGAATACCCGGAGGTGCTGGAGGCGCTACGCGGATGCGACGGTGTGGTGCATCTCGCGGGGATGCCGGCGCCCGTGGGGTACAAAGTGAATACCCACAACAAGTATGTTCCTCGTGTGCGGTGGGGTCTCCCAGCCGTTGACCGGTTTACAGCAATGTGGTGATGTCATGGAACGTCTGACTGCATGCGCCGAGGTGAGTCTAATCACCAGACTAGAAATCAATGGCATCAATGCATCCCCAGCTGGGAATTACGCGCATCGCGCAGGCGTCGACCGTCAATGTGATACCGCTTGTGTACAGCCAGAAGCATCAGTTTGACTACTTTCCCATTGACGAGGCGCACCCGTGTCGCCGGATGAACCATACGGGTTGTCTAAGCTGTAATCCATTCCTTGATATCTGGATTTCCGCTAATCGAGTCACAGAATATGCGAACTCCAGGCAGACACGATCGTGCGGCGATACCCGGGTATGCGGATAGCGAGCTTGCGGCTGCATTGGTTTGTAGAGAGCCGCGCCGCAGCACAAACAGTGACTGTTGCGTGGGCAAGCCAGCAGCTCTGGGCATACGTGCAGCAGGACTCGGCTGCAAAGGCATTCATTGAGGCCGTAGTTCAAGACACTGATAAATGGTCGGGGCATGAAGCGTTTTTCATTGTAGCACCAGATATTGCGTACGATGAGGACGCAGACGCGCTGCGGGAAGAGTATTGGCCTGGGGTGCCTACCAAAGGGCCGCTACGGGGCTTCTTTGACTGCAGCAAGGCGGAGCGGCTGCTAGGCTGGGTCCATGAGAATTTGGATATGGACGTCGAACCGTGATCGCGATAGCATTAGCTAGCGCCACTGGAACCATTTATTACCCTTGAGATGTCGAGGTAAAAATAAGTATGTATGTACATACTAGGGCGAGATATCCGCGCATGGAGCAGTCAGCTGCCGTGATGATCAATTCCCCATCCGGGTACTTCTTTTAGTCATGCCTGGCGAGAATATATAAACCCTCTGCCTCTCGTAGCAAACGTAACCCTGATTGTCTATAGGATGAAGCTCGCTATCACCGGGTGCAATGGGCGCGTGGGCAAATGTGTCGTGCGGTGTGCGCTTGCTGCGGGGCACGCTGTCGTCGGGATCGATCGATCCGTTTCCAACACGGCAGTGGAGCTAGGGGCGCAGTTTGTCTTTGTAAAGGCGGACCTGAGGGAGTACGCGGAGGTGCTGGAGGCGTTGCGCGGGTGTAACGGTGTGGTGCACCTCGCGGCGATGCCACAGCCTGATGGATACAAGGTGAACACACATAATAAGTAGGTACTCTATGGATAATGGCTGCAGCGATCGCTGATCTATGGGCAGCAACGTGGTGTTATCGTGGAACGTCCTGACCGCGTGCGCCGAGGTAAGCCATCCATCTAGGCAGCGATGGTACCCTAACACATGCAGCTGGGGATTATGCGCGTCGCACAAGCATCATCGGTCGACATTATCCCCATGGTATACAGCCGAAGCAGCATTTTGACTACTTCCCATTGACGAGGCGCACCGTGTCTCCCGGACGAGCCGTATGGGCTATCCAAGCTGTAAGTGCTATCTGATGCCTGGATATCGTTACGCGGTACAGAATCTGCGAGCACCAGGCGGAAACATTGTGCGACGGTACCCAAAGATGCGGGTGGCAGCCTGCGGTTGCACTGGTTCGTGCCGAGCCGCGTGGCAGCGCAGCCAGTAAGTACGCCGGGCGAGCCAGCACCTCTGGGGTTACGTGCAACAAGACTCGCCGCCAAGGCATTCGTCGGGGCCGTGGTTCAAGATACCAATAATGGTCAGGACACGAAGCATTTTTCATTGTGGCACCGGATATTGTGTACGATGAGGACGTGGACGCGCTGCGGGAAAAGTACTGGCCCGATGTGCCCACCAAGGGGTCGTTGCGAGGATTTTTCGACTGCAGTAAAGCTGAGCGGCTCATGGGCTGGGTACACGAGAATCTGGATACAGACGACGTGATGGAAATTCCGTTATAATAAATAATAAATGTTGTGCGGGCCGGTCCCGGGCCTCCGGCCGTGGGTGGGTGAATATTGGTCAGCAAGTCCGTGCGCGGTGGCCGAAATTCCCACCTGCAAAAAAGGCTGGCTGGCAACTCTGCGCCCCCACTCACTGCTACCACTTTACCGCAGTGTGCGTTACCACTGCAAGCTCTATAGGGAGGCCCGCTACAAAATATCTTTATCAATTCACCTCACCTCCTCCTCCCTCCACAACCGTGAGTGTCTTTGCTCTAGGCTGATAATCTGATTGCTGGTGATACGACAACACCGTTGCTGTTGTCGTCGTCGTTGCTCGCTGCAATTCACTGCAATGAGCGCGGCTTTGTTTGTTTGGCACCGAGTCGCGTCGCGTCGATCACTGGGTGACTCCCCCTGTCTTCCATGGCGCCTACACTGGCCCGTTCTTGTCCTCTGCGTCGTTGCTATGCTGTTCTGAACCATTGCTGACGTGTCATGCTATTTAGATGCCCAAGACAGCTACTACAACAAAGGTTGGTTTTATTCTACCTCTCTATTATTCCCGTGCATTTGCGGCGTCAGACAGCCTGGAGGGCATCACTGGCCTCAGTCAAGAGGGCCTGGCTGATGTTCGAACCCGAACCACATGTTACAATTCCATGTTTACTCATCCGAACCAACTTGACATGCATAAATAAATACCCCCGCCCCCCTTCCCTCTTCTTCTCCCCACGCATCTTATCGTTTCCTGAACATGCACTGACCTCATTTCCAGCGCAAAGCCGCCGAGAAGGCGGACAAAACACCACGAAAGGCCAAGAAGGATCCCAAGGCGCCGAAGCGTGCACTGTCCGCATATATGTTCTTCTCCCAGGACTGGAGGGAGCGAATTAAGACCGAGAACCCAGATGCGGGGTTCGGTACGTTATCTGCCTGGACCTGATTAGTCGAGTATATGCTGACGTTGCGCAGGCGAGGTAGGCAAGCTGCTTGGTGCCAAGTGGAAGGAGCTCGACGACGAGGAGAAGAAGGTTTGTTCGAGTTTCCTCGCCATGTCCGGTGCTCATTGTGCTATAGCCCTATATCGAGCAAGCCGCAAAGGACAAGACAAGAGCGGAAGACGAGAAGGCCGCATATGATGTAGGCCCCGTTCCTCCACAATTTAATATCATGCTAACCATTGCACAGAGTGGCAAGAAGAGCCCAGGGAGTGGTGATGAAGACGAAGACGAGGAGTGATTTTAAATTAAGCCGTCCCGGATCCTTTCTATTCTGCTCCCCGTTTGCTTTATCCCCGCTGCTGTTACCCGTCTGAGCCTGTTTATTTCGACTGCGTGCGTGTAAAATCCCGTAATAGTATCCAATACCTCCTTGTTGCCACCCATCCGACTGTGCGGTTTTGTCGGTTGATGGGTTTGGCAGTTGGGTGATCTGGTTATGACATACTGAGGCGGTCTGAGCAATTCACCGTTGGCCAACAACAGGCTGTGGTAGCTATTCCTGGTGTCCATTCCTGTGCAAAGTGGAGAAAGAATACAACCGGCGGTGGTGAGATTTAGAGTCTCCTGGACCGCGGTTGCTATAATGCGTCATTAGCCGTATTTGGCAGTTGGCTATAACCAGCGGCTAGCTCCTGCGCACCACCCATATCCGTTCTGCTCTTTTACCACAACCACCACAACCCATCTCACACAACAACCATGACAGAACAAGCAGGAGAAGTACACATCATCCCTGGTGGAATCCTCGTCAATTCACGTATGGTTCAATAGGCCGTGCCCGCAGCGCAGAGAGGCAGCTGGACCTCATTCCTTAAATCGTACGTCCGATGATACTCCTCTCGTTGCTGAGGGCATATATCGGAATACCTTGGTGACGTGCACTCTAGGATCGCCTCCTTCTCAGGTGACCTCTCGTCCATGACCGCACCCCCGTTCATTCTTTCCCCCGTCTCACTTACCGAGTTCCCTGGTGCGTATCGTACGATCCCCACCCGCGCGCGCTAACATGGATGCAGCATACTGGTGCGAGCGCCCAGAACTGTTCGCGGCTATCGGAGATGCCAAGACGGACGAGGATCGTGCACTCGCAGTGCTCAAGTGGTTCATCGTGCGCGATCTCGCCGTCCTACGCATACTTTATTAACATGAAACAGAGCACGCTCAAGGGCCAGTACACTTCGCGTAACGAGAGTATGGGCTCCGAGAAAAAGTACGTCTGCTCCTGTACCCGCCCTAGCCCCACTCATTCGCTAGACCCCTGAACCCCGTGCTCGGAGAGTAAGTCGTCTCGCTACTAATTGTTTTTTATCACTGACGGACATAGACTATTCTACGGCAAGTGGCCTGATGTGCATGGACGCGGGCAGACGGACCTCCTCGTTGAGCAGGTCTCGCACCACCCGCCCATCACCGCGTATGTGATCGAAAACAAGACCAAGGGCATCCGCCTTGTTGGCCATAACGCGCAAAAGACGAGCTTCAGCGGTGCGTTCCCTCCTCCTCCTCGTTTCGTTAGCTCACGCGTGCTATAGGTGGATCTATCATTGTGAAGCAGATCGGCCATGCGATATTGGCGGTCACGCTGCCTTCCGGAGGACAACAGGAGTTCCTCATCACGCTTCCTCGTCTGCGTATTGACGGGCTCTGGTATGTCTCCCGCCTACCTTTTACAGCCATATTACTTACCATACTAATCGATTGACTACCCGTGCAGGTACGGCTCGCCCTACATCGAGCTCGCGGAGACCTCCCACATCGTCGGTGGCGGGTTCATCTCGCTTGTCGAGTATAAGGGCAAGGGGTACTTCTCCGGCAAGTCACACAGCTTCAAGGCGACCGTCACGCCGACCCCTGGGACCTCCGGGCAGGAGCACGTCGTCGAGGGCACGTGGCACCAGAGCAGCAAGTTCGCCAAGGGCAAGCACGGCGACTTCCATGATGTCCTCGGCGCGAAGGAAGAGGTAACCGCGATCGGCATGGGACCTAAGGGAGAGATGGGTGAATTTGAGACACGCAAATTGTGGGCGGCAGTCGCAAAGGGTATCCGCGAGGGCGATTTTGAGACGGCGAGCAAGGAGAAGGGCCGCATCGAGGTGCGTGGGGTACTGGGCCCTCCTGTTAGTGTTTATTCACGCCTGGACGCAGAACGAGCAGCGGCAGAGGCGGAAAGACGAAGCGGCCGCAGGGACGACGTGGCCTATGAAGCACTTCAAGCATATCGAGAGCGACCCCGTTTGTGCGTTCTCCTTCTTTCCCTCCCACTTACCCTGCTTACTCTCTTTCCCCACTCACTCATGTACCTGTAGACGAGCGGCTCGGGAAGCTGGCTAAGATCGCGCCACCAACAGAGGACGCGTACGTATTCCAAGGCAACTGGCCCGCACCCACACCCGCATAAGCCCATGACGAACGTGTTTTGGTAGTGCAATCCCTTTCTAATGCGATGGGTAGTGTAGGACTTTTACTGTGGAATATATTGTTTGAATCGCGAGTCTTCATTCGGCCTTGATGTGGATGCTGAGGTGGTGTGATGACAGTATGTCGAGGTGCCATAGCCGGCGGACGGATTTGGTTCTTAAAAGGTGCTGATGCCGAGACCGTCTTCCGCACGGATGCAGCTGTACGCCAATATGACAATGTCAGATCCTAACCTTCTGACAATTGGGAGCATTTCAACAATGTAAAAACCTGCCATTAATTTGATACATGGTCCAATCCGCTACATCTGGTACGAAGTGCCGTTGTAATACACATCGAAACTGCGGCGAGGGGAAATCGAATTTATCCATTTCCTCGATTCGGAAAAGCTCGAAAACGGAAATCGTCCGACATGCGTCCAGGCAAGTAAGTACCTGTCCATCTTTGTTTGTGTTATGACGGCAAGTCAATAGCCTCGACCACGATATTTTTACAAGGCCCAGATGGAAATATCAACTAACCATTTACTCCAAGAGGCCACCGTAGCGACATAGGCGAGCTTATTGCATATCTAACGCCAAGTTATTGACAAGCCCTAGCGTGGTAATGAGTAACTCATTTTCATCTCTCCATGCCATGCGAGAGGCCAAAAACGCAAAATCATTCGTGAAAGAAACTTCAGGGTCGTCCTCGGACCTGCCCCCCGACGGGCCGAGCCAAACGCCAGGGGAGGCACCAACCGGGGTCCCTAGTTCAGTGCCCATACCCCCACGTTTGGAGGCATACACGGACCAAAAGTCGGGGAGAGCCCTTCGGTCGCGATCGCACCAAAAACCTGGTAAAGTTGTATTTCTGCGAATTATCGCGTCTCTGCTCACAAAAAAAACCAAGGTGACGTGTTGATCAAGACGAACCCCCACATTGTCGTCCTATCTACCGCGTACCTCGATACGCACTGTTCATCTTGTTTCGCGCCTGCGCCACAGGCAGGGTTGAAGCGCTGCACTCAATGTCGTGTTATATATTATTGTGACCCGGTAAGATAGTCATTGCGCTCTTTATTGACCGTTCTAACATGAGGCCCTCCCAGAAATGCCAAAGCCAGGACTGGGCGCTTCATAAAAGTGAATGCACCGCTCTGCAAGCGTGGGCTGCCACGGCACCGTCGGAAGACTTGTCTATTCCTAGCGATGCGGTGCGATCCCTTGGTCGTATCCTTTGGAGAAAGCAAAAGCGTGGTATCGATAGCGATTGGGCAAAAGAAATCGACTCCATGCAATCTCGTAAGCCCGCCGTAATCGCCTCAGATACGAACTAATCTCGATTCGATAGACAGAGCATCTTTGCATCCATCAACATATGAGCTTCACGCTCACCTTTCATATTCGCTCGTTCGATACCTGTCTCTCTCGTCCCCGGACCAATTGAAATTATTTGGTCTTGAATCGACGGGCGACCTCGTCGATCTCATATCTCGCGTAAATATCATTTTTTGCACGCGAGTTTTTATTTACCATACCCACAGTTTACAACCAATACGTTCACACTTACCACCCCCACGCTTACTCCTATCGGCTCATCCATCTCCCCACTTATCGCGCTAATCAATCATTCCTGCATCCCCAATGCTGCTGTCGTTTTCCCTGGAAAACCAGCCAGTGGATCGGTCATGCAAGTGACTGCCTTGCGCGAAATATTGCCCGGAGAAGAGGTAACTTGTACACCCCGATCCCGAATTCCGATTATTTCAATATGTGCTAGATCGTAACATCGTACATCGACACCACCGTCTCGCGGCTCCAAAGGCGAAAGATTTTGCAAGAGACATACAACTTTACTTGTGAATGTAATCTCTGCACGGCCGAGGGGGATGCACAAGACTTGAGGGAGGCGATATGGTGTCCAAAATCTTGCGGTGGAACGTGTCTTATGCCAACGCAAGGTTTGAATTTACTTCTGCGTAATGAATTCAGGCTAAACACGTACGGCTTAGATTCGCCCTCAGTAGTGTGCACTCGGTGCGACGGCACCCTGGAACCATCACAATCGGAAGCAGTACTCGATGCCCTGCGCCTCGGCCGGGAAGGATTAGAAAAAGCAACAACTTTGCAAACTAGCGGTAATGCTGCGTCGCAACCTACACTTACGCTGTTTTGACTTCGGGTTAGATCCACAAAAAGCTCTGAAGCTCACGACTCATCTTACCCCATTCCTTCTTTCCGCGGGTCTCACACCGGCCTCTCATCCATTGCTTGCGCTGAGCCGTTTACACCAATCCTTCCTGATCGACTCGCTCTCTCTCCTAGTAACCACAAAATCCATCCCAAAGGAGGGCAACGGCGCGAAAGAGGCCCAGGATATTCTTGATGAGGCGATACGAACCGCCGTGAGGAATGTTGCAGGGCTTGAAGGTATATTGCCTATGGGCCACCCCATCCGGGAATTGCACGTGCGGAAGCCGGGCGTCTCTTGGCCATGGATGAGTTCGCAAAACATAAACCCGAAAAGGGGGACAGAGTGCTCGATTCCCGCCCAGCGGGTCAGCGAGGCTACAACTGGCGTTGGATGCTCTCATAAAGCTAGAGATGAATTGCTCGTGGGGTTCGGAAAGGTGAACGAAGGCGGGAACGCTGGCCGGGAGGTGAGGGACCAGATCGCTAAGCTTGAACGGGAGTTGAAGTATTGGAACATGGGAGCGCGGGCTGCTTTGGCGGATATTCAACAAGCACACATGAATTGAGCAAACGTCGCTAGTCCGCGCTTGTATCTACCCACTTGGACCTATAATTGGTATATATCTTGAAGCGTGAATGAATTATTAGCATTGGATTGTTATTATTCTGGAAACCGGTGGGACTGCCCCACTGCAGAACACGGCGTTGGGCCGTCCGCACATCATTACTAGCACCAAACAACATTGCACTGAAGTAAATTTGGACTTAGTTTTTGATCGCCACAATAATGGCAGGTGGTAACTAGTGAGTACTAGTGAGTTACTAGATCGTTTTACAAAAATAAAACAGGACATGGAGGGAAGCCGTACATTTACCGTAATCATGGCACTCACGGTGATTTGTATCTCCGCGTCAACTTGAGGGGAACCATCCCAACCGAGAACGCTGTAGGAGTCTCACAGTCGAAATGGCGCGGGTAGAAGTGGACATGATCCCTATTGGGAAAAGGTCGAGATGGGGAATTGGGGATCAATTGATTAATCATCGTAGACGTGACCTGACAAGTTGATGGTATCACGGCAAACATAGAAAAAATCTGCAAATGACTAGCATGGAATCTGCAATCTGCAATTCGTCGATTCTCATTCGAAACATCCGGGAATTATATTAGCATTCTCGTCTATTCCGAGTCCGGAGTTTAGTTGCATCAGGTGAAGCACGTAGTGGGCAAGGCAAGGGGACTGAAATCTTATATTACATGTGCTAACGTACTAACAGTGGGGGTAGTTATAGATAATAGTCTGGATAATCGTATTATGGTGCTAGTGTGATGAAATAATACATTGGGAGAGGGGGATGTAGGGGGGATGTAGGGGGGATGGGGGTAGGGGGGATGAGGTAGGGGGAGTGATTACTAGGTTGAACTTGAAGATGGAATGGAGGGCTGGGCTGCGGGGGGCTTGATGCCGATGAAATGGAAGAGATCGTCAAAACCCTCCTGAGTGTCCTCCACATGAGTCTTATCCTTAGAGCGTTCATAGAGGTCCTGAACGGCATCCTTGTACTTGTCATAGAGTCCTTCGTTTAAGTCCTCGTGAGCAGAGGTATTGCCCGCCTTGCGGATTGCTCCTCCTCCCAATATCAATAAATTTAGGGCCTTTTGGGAACCTGGCCCGAGTTCGTCCGACTCCGATGCTGGCAGGAAAATCTTGAGGTCTGATGCGCCAGGCGCACCAGCACGAATCTGCTGGCGGATGAGAGCCGTTATGCGCTCAAACTTTTTACCCGCTGGTTGGGACTCAACGAACTTCCTCCATCGCAGGGATGCAGCATTGTAATGGGAGCTCTTTACTGGCAACTGGAGTAACTGAACGAGCTTCTTTTCGGAACAAGCAAGGGTATTCCGAAGCCGGATGGACGCAAGCGCCTCCTTATCCTAAAGAGACCAAGCCATTTAGTGAGTAACAGTTCAATCTGAAATAGATGCTGATTTACCCCATCGAGAGCCTTATAGACTCGTTCAAAGTGAGCAGCCATGGTGGCCCGCTCAGCAGCCATGGCAGCCCGATCGGCAGCCCGCTCAGCATCATGCTCCTCCTGAAATATGGCAGGGACACAGGGTCATTACACTGACAACACTCAGAGAATCTGGCACTCACTTTATTTTTTTGTACGATATTTGCTAATTCCTCAAGGGCCTTGGCTTGGGATTTGACGGAGGCCATGCCAGCTGTTCTTGCAAATAAGAGATCAGGGTATTCTAATTTAGGTTGAATGGCGGACCTCCAACTAACTCATCCATGTCCACTCGACAGTTATTGGCTCAGAGGAGCTTTGCCCGGGCCCTGCAGGTGATATTTCAATGTTCATTGTTGTGTTATTAATAGGGGTAAATTTACCAATCGGGGTAACTTGATATCGCTCCGCCGTGATGCGGGCGGGCTTCCTCAAGGAGAAGGTGTCGCTGAGCCGGTCGAGCCCATCGTCACAAAAAACCGCTTTTAGGGCCTGACCCCGGTTCGTCAATTTATTTGGGGTCGAGCTCGCCGCTTATAGTGATAGTAGGAGCCTCCGAATAATTATAAAATTTGTATCGTACTACGATACAAATTTTATAATTACTAAGTATCGGTTCCATGGTGATTGTATTGAGAAAGAAGAGAAAGTTGGTTTGCAGTGGAACCCTGAGATTGTCCTAATGGGGGTTCCACCCCCACCCGCTTGGTAAAAGGGGTTCGGGAAGAACTGCCCTGGGAAGCCTGCTAGAAGTTAAATCGTGATTATCCGAAGGTGGCGGGCTTGAGGGGACGACCGACTCCACTGCCGCCGGGAATGGCTGTCGCTGATGAATTACCGAAGACCCTGCCCCTCGAGCCGGTCCTGCTGGCGCAGCCGCCCGGGTTGTAGCACGACAACGACGACCCCACGACATCATGAGAAAACTTGTAAAAGAACGGAATATATGCGCGCTTGAACCAGTAGATACCAGTAGAGAGAATAAAGAGCAGAAGGGATACCACCACCCAAAGGCCAAACCCAGAATCTCGTAAGAAAGGCACAGAAACGGAAAGGGACGAGCGATTTGACCTAAGGAGCTGGATGGCGGTGAGAAACAAGCCGCGAGGGAGCAGGATTGGCGCAACTCGAATCTGTCTGCTTGGCCACGTGCATTGTTGAACAGGATCAGGGAAGAGAAAGTTGAATACACCCCGCCCGATAGGCATGCAATGACGCGCCCAAAACCTCAGGCTTGCCAAGTCATTTACATCTATCTATTATCTCCCCACATGGTGTCGCTCAAAACTAATTGTGCACGTCTGCCGTCTCGCGCTGGATGCGCCACAGAAGTTCAAGTTGATTACTGGGTTTTCGATATGTGCCATCCTAGTAGGATTCGAGACGACAAGCCGATCCCACCCTTCGCCTTCCTATAGCCAAAAATAAGAGGCATGCCGCCCCGGGCATTCTACTTCGTGTCAAGTTGCAGCAATGTACTCCTACCCGTTTCCATCACATCCACCTTGCGCCAACTATTCAAACGATCTTCTAATAACCTCTTCTAAGCCCTTCAGTTCCTTTGCAGAAGATGCATGAACCGGAAAATCTGGGTGGCAAAAGTGGTGCATAAGCCCAGTGTTTTTGCATCGTTGAGCTGCCTTGGGATCTAGTAGAAGACGGATGCTCGGGTAGATTTGCAGGACTTATTATTTGATATTCCTCAAGTTCGTTGGCGGATGAGAAAGTAAGCGTCCAAGAATATGAGCATCCTACTAGGTTGAACACATTAACATAGGCCGAATCCACCCGCAGTTTATATCCTACCCCGGTGGCCTGGCCCCTTCCAACTCCTGGGTGAGGTAGCATTGCATGTACCTATGTGGGGAGTTAGAATCTGATCAGCAGAAAAAAGAAAATGTGTGTTAATAGCGTCGCCCAATTTGAGCCGACGGGTCATTCGTTCCACATGGCAGGTCCAAATTCGAAAGAGATTTCGAGCTTCTTGTTGGTACCTATGCGGCTACATAGGTAGGGCTGAGCACAGGCAAACGGTGGGTGTCTTGGATACCCACGGTTCGTCGACATACATGGGTTCCCTCACCCGGTACCCCCATTTTGCCTCGCAACATCATCGCACGCGTCGATCAACGAGGTGAATAAGTGTGCGAGGGTGCGGAAGACAGATGAGGCAGCCCTAGGGTGGTGCCCATGCCCGCGAGAGCTGGCGGTGATGTGCGGACTCGCTCTTTTGTTTCCAAGAGAGGACAAGGATGAGAGTGCGGGCGGACGAGCAGATAGCGTCAGTCCACCGTCTATGTGTTGTCTGCGGTCTGTTGTTGTTTATGTTGTTGCGAGCCATCGTTCGTGATCGTTTGCGATCGATCCAATGTCGTTTGTGAGTGGGGCATCCAAGGGAGCAGGTATGCCGTGGGCAAACGAGCCGCAAGCATGCTAGCCTAGATAGTCAAGTGAATGAATACACAGGAAAAAAAAGTTCACTTACTTCGTGGAATTGTGTCCAAAAGCACAGGAATCCATGTTGGAGTTCCCTATTTGCGAGGGAGGGCTGGGCTTGGAGGAACAAGCCTGGCTCCCCATTTATGGGGGACAGCGTGCGCCGCATACGACGCGCTGATGGATTTTCTTCCGGCGTTGCCCCCATGTTCGTGACCTAGGCATTGATTGTTAATTGCGAATAGGATTAAGGCGAGTTAACACAAGGAAAAAATAAGTGCTCGCCCATCGGATCTTTCAATCGTGCTTGAAAGCATAAGGACCCAATAATTGTGTTTGCGCCTGGCATTATTTGTCAGGGCCAGTCTCTCCGCATGCTGTGTGTGCCTTGTCCGTCCTTCGTGTCATTGCGCACTGTCGTGCTTGTGCTTCATCGTCGTCTTGTTGTGATGCCAGGGATGGGTGGCCTTGGGGTGGAGATGCAATAGTTGGACCAGAGCAGAGCAGGAAATGTAAGAAAAGGTCGGCTGCGTTGCGATTCAAGGCAGGACTCGGATGCGATGTGCATACCTTCCATAGCAACTTAAATTGTCGCTCGCTGTTGTTGGGGCATGGATGTTCCGACACTGCGCGGGAATGTCGAAGCGGGGTCAGCAGAAAAAAGAAAATATGTGCTGACAGCATCACCCAACAGGGTAACCCAGCCCGAAACACCATCAGCAAATTGTGGAGTTTATGAAAAGCGCTTTCCACCCTCGACGGCTACGTGCGCTTACGGTCAACCGACGGAGCTCTAAGGTGGGGGGGGGGGAAGCCGGGCGTTAGCGCCGGCTGGGACGCGAGGACACGAAAACACGCCGCTCGGGTGGGCGGGTTTCGGCCTGGCGGTTTAGCTCCGAGTGGTCATGGGCACGAAAAACACTATTGCCGCCATAATGTAGCTTAGGCACGAGACGAATGATATGAAAGGCATCGAATTAGAAATGGATATTATGGCCATGGATGAATTCGCAAAGCATAAACCCGAAAAGGGGGGACAGAGTCCCCGATTCCCGCCCAGCGGATCTGCGAGGCTACAACTGGCGTTGGATGCTCTTATAAGAGCCAGGGATGAGTTGCTCGTGGGGTTCGGAAAGGTGAACGAAGGTGGGAACGCTGGCCGGGAGGTGAGGGACCAGATTGCCAAGCTTGAACGGGAGTTGAAGTATTGGAACATGGGAGCGCGGGCTGCTTTGGCGGATATTCAACAAGCACAGCATGAACTGAGCAAACGTCGCTAGTCCGCGCTTGCATCTACCCACTTGGGCCTATAATTGGTGTGTTTCTTGTGCTGAAGAGGCGTGAATGAATTGTTGGTATTGGATTCTTATTGTTCTGGAAACCATGGGACTCACGGTGATTTGTATCTCCCCACTGTAAAACACGGCGTTGGGTCATCCGCACGTACTAGCACCGAACAAAATTGCACTAAAGTAAATTTGGGCGGGAATAAAATAGTTCTTGATCGCCACAATAACGGCAGGCGGTAACTAGCAAAATTTACTAGATCGTTTTACAAAAGAAAACAGGACATAGGAGTCGTATATTTACCGTAATCATGGGACTCATGGTGATTTGTATCTCCGCGTCAACTTGAGGGGAACCTTCCCAACCGAGAACGCTGTAGAAGCAAGCCCGGCCTTCCCCATAATGCGTTCTTCATACTGACTCCTGCTTTCGCCCGGCGCCAGGACAATGTCGAGCTTCCAGTCGCGGAGTAGGACTGACAGGAATGCTACGGCCTCCGCCTGTGCGAATTTTCTCCCAATACAAGAATGCGTTCCTGAGCCGAACATGGATATGTCCGCGTCCTGGACATCATACCACCTTGATGGGATGTATCGATCTGGCTCTGGGAAATCATTGGGGTTGTGGTCTGGGTGGGCACAATATACAAATTAATTGGGATTGTGAACGAATTGAAAGGAACTAACGGATAGCAATCAAATCAGCAATAAATGTGGTTCCCTTTTTAAAAACCAAGGTTTGTTCTCGGGGGCGCTTGACGGTAACCGGGATATCAGCAGTGATTTCTCTTCCCATAATGAACGCTGCCGCTAAGAAACAAGCGTGGTTTTCAGTGGATATTTTCGACGAGGGACGTTATCCTCACGATAAATCCTGGACGCCTCCTGGAAGCATGCAAACACATGTACAAGTTTGTGCATATCCGAAAATTCCTTGAGCAAATGAGCACAGATACAGAGTGCATAGTTTATGAACGCACCGGCTCACGATCAGCGGGGACCACGGACAGGATCTCTTTGTAAGCCTTTTCTTGCTCCTCTTGGTAAAGAGCGAGGTACCCAAGAGTACCAGATAAGACACTGGCTGTAGTCTCTGAGAAGGTTGTTAGCTTTCGCACAATATAAATGGTATGTCCGCCGCTTACCGTGCCCCGCAAACAGCAAGGAAAACATATTCCCAACCTGATGTTGCTCAATTTCTTATTTTCTGTATCAGGATCATTGAAGCTTACTGACCACTTCGTCGTCAGAGAGTTTGTATTTTCCTCCACCCTGAGAAGATGATACCAGGCGACTCAGGAGATCAAGGCGCTCATCGCTGCCACCAGTAGCATCATCCTGTCGTGCTTGAATGCAGTCGTGGATGAAAGCGCGGGCAACCCTCCACGCGGTATCGATTTCTTTCAGTCTGTGCGACAATAAATATTCTAACATTCAATGGAGGTTGAAGCCAACCTTCGAATTGGCAGGTAATAGGCCCAGCGGGGAATGAACAAGCGAGGAATTAGCGTTTCTGAAGCGATATTCAAGGCAGTCGATATGGACATGGTCTGACCAGAGCCTTCACGGCTTTTAGGCCAAACCATTGGCAATCCGAAACCACACGTTGCAAATATGACGAAGGTAAACTGGGTACAGTGTGAGTTGATATGATATTTATTGTCCTTAGCAGCAGCTTCCTCACTTTGATGATAACGCTGTTGATTTCAGGGATGATAACCTCATCTTTACAATCCCATCCTTGATTTTCAAGGAGGGCTTGGTATGTGCTTAGTGCCTCTCTCCACACAAGCGAATACCTATCGTTGGTTTATAAAAGAATATTTATGAAATTTGTGGGGGAAATGCGCTTACGTGCTTGGATTGAAAGACGGTGCTATCGCGCGCCGGTAACGCTTCCACAGCTCACCAGTAGAATACACAATGCTTGTCCCCCAGAGACTGGGATGGGGTTTGGTATATGCAGTTTATGCCTGTGAGCTGAGCTTGTGCATACCTCGTAAGAGTGAGCTCCTGCGGCTTAGGTATTTCATATCTTGTTTCATTCGCCAAAACTTGTCTCATGACATCGGCAGACGACGTAAAGCAGAGGGGTCGCCCAAAAAGAATAGGAACAAGTGCAACCACGTCGTGTCGGAAGTTGAAGAACGCTACATCTCAATATGAGATCCAGGACACAACTCAATCAAAGACGACTGACTAACCTGTCCTTCGATCCCTCCAAAAGCCATCCATCCCAGGGTTCCAGGAGCATGTTGGTATCAATACGCCAAGTGGATGCAGCGGGGAGAAAAGAGGTCTTGGTCCTTGAAGATATGATACCCTCTGGAAGAAAACATATTGAGGGTGTGCGTTGAAGTAACGCAGTTCCGTACTTACCTTCAGTGCGCCAACATGTTTAAGGGTAAAGAGAGCGAGACCCAGAAGGAACAAGAGGGCGGGCCAGTCACTCATCTGAAAGGAAAGCTACTAGACGGAATGGCTTCAACGTTGTCAACCACCTGCGGGAAAGTTCAAGTTGCTGTTTAGGTACCAGAACTCTCCAGGGACCCGAACAACACCCTGACCGGCTGTCGGGCGCGCAGGTGAGGTAACGCCCCCAAAAAAAGACCAACATGCTCTTACGAGGTCCCTCGTACCCCGGGGCACTGGTTGGCAGCCTGAGTGGGCAAATGAACCTTACGTCGTCTACAGTTGAACCTCCCTTAACCCATGCTTCTGATAACCCATAACTTTTCAAATCCGAGCACCAAAGTGCGCCGAAAGTCACCCATGCTGGAGGGGGAACGCCCGTTCTAAATTTAGATTGCAATCATCCAATCAGATTCAACGGCGCGACCGTGCCAGGATCACGTGCACGCCGACACTGTATATTTCCCGATTGAGAGTAACCCTACTCAAACGATACGCGACGTACTACCTCCGAGCTACGCGTACAGCCCTAGGCCTAGTGACAGCGCTAATTATTGTGCCCTTGGTGAGTGGGGGTTACAGTGGAAGAGGTGGCCACTAGTGCGCTGTGGGGGGAGAGTTCCTCGCAGTCGTTTACATTAGCGTTACTAGAATGTCAAGTCAATTCATTTCAACAACTAGCCACTACTACATTCTCCCCTGACTTAGCAATCATTTGTGCGGTACCAGAGACGACTCCCCTAACGGACACAGCGGAAGGAGGCAGCGCGACGGTTGAATGGGGCCAAGGTATTGAAGATGGCGGGACCCCCATTACCGCTACTGCCTCTGTATGTTGGGCCGGCAGCTCCAACACACTCAGCGTTGCTAGGGAATAAAGTGAGCGAAGTAAGGTAGGCGGGTATATTGAGCTCACAAAAACATGGTGCAAGCAATATTTGCGCCAACGATGAGGCTCGAAACATCATTCCTTAATTCAAAGGGAACTTGAATGCATGGAAAATCAGCAGGGTTTTCGGAGGTGTAGGAGGGCCCCCCGAGATTGATGTCGCGGAACATAGTAAGAGTGTCGCGCGCATCTGGAGCTGCGGTGGCCGCGAAGGTCTACAACCCAAGATGATACAGGTTTAATAATGTGGTGGCTTGGGTGGGTACGGTACACTCACAGGGAAAACCCCGAGCTGGAATCCAGTAGCAAGGATAACGAGGAAAGATGCAGATAGTTGCATGAATGATTACTGTGGGCTTTTTGGCGAAGATGGACGTGAAGGTAGTTGAACTGAATCTAGGTGTATTTATACCATTTTCCAGGCCGTACAAGCGTCATCACGCGCAGGTAAATTGTTCCAGCGTTCTTCGAAGCTCGGAAGGCGGAAGTCTCCACGGGATACTTTATGAACCTCCCGGCTGTGCATCGGACGCAGATGAGGCTTCCCCAGGTGCTATCTTGGAATTGCCAAGGTTTGATGGATTTTCTGGTTAATATAATAATTGCGCCGTGCTCCATCCATTATAAGCGAGTATAGAGGCTGAGAAAATGCCAGCATAATCAAGCGACCAGTATCGGCCGCTTCATCGTTGTATTTAGCCACACTAAGAGAACAGTGAGCGACGGAGACGAGAAATGCAGACACCAATAAGCAAAGACCGTGGTATGCCCGCGATATCGATCTCCTCGGCGCAGGCCCAGACACAATAGCCAGATGTCACCAACTCCACATCATATTTGTTCCCGTCACGGTTCATGCTCACACAAAGGAGGTGTTCTAATGCCAATTTCCACCAGTGTGCGAGTGGCCGTCGTTCTCGAAGTGATGATATTTGTCCTCCAGAAAGGATCAGAATTGGATACACTTCTGAAGACTATCTGGGTTCGCATAGGCTTAGAATCGCTTGGAAGTCCTATATTTCGGGTGTGACAAAGGGAGGTACCCAACAATGGCATCCGAGTCGTGTTCTCATTTTCTAGCGACGGCAGTGCCCAGCAAAAAACCGCCCTGGAAATCGACCTAGAAAATACACCAGGATGGATAGGTCTAAGCAGACACGGCGAGTAATGCAAAGAGCGGGTGGGGTATCGGATCGAAGGGAGGCCTCAAAGTTTCCCCGATGATGCTGGTGCAAGGAGTAGCGGCATACCAGCATAAGCTCAAGGCTTCGAAATCCATCATGGATCGTTCGTTTGGAGTGATGCTGACTTCGAAGACTAACCTCATACCTGAAATGAGGACTATCAGGCTCGTTGTAGCGAGTGGCAGTAATTTCTTTTCGTCACTAGACGTTCAAGGCGTCGGTAAGTTGGCGACAATTCGGGAGTTAGGCTCGATTCGGCTCTTAGAGCTTGAAAATTGAACGTTGAACCATAGCGCTGGGGTGAGTTCAAGTTGTGTAACACTGAAAGATGCTGTGAAACTGTTGACTGACACCTTGAGGTACGCATGATCGTGCTAAGCGTATTTTATGTAATTATGCCTAATACATTGAATGTCTAGGAGGAAAAATGGTATCAGAATCCAAAATATACAGTCCTTAATCAATAGTATATAGATGGGGGAGGGAGCTCAACCCAGGTGCATTTATTGTTTTAATTTTAATTTTATCTCAACTTTGTACTTTTTACTTTCATATTCTCGCTACCCGGACTATTAACGCTTCGAATGAGCCATTGGAGGACTCGGAGAGCAAATAATCTTGGAAGCAAGCTGGAGAAGGAACAAGGTTCGAAACACTTCTCTAAACTCCGAAGGTGTCTCTCAGCGCGGTAGATGTGGTCATATATCTGAGATCGCGAGGCCAGCAATCCATTTTTACTGCTCGTGACAATAAAATGACATTGCAATTCGCGGATACATATTGAGGAAAAGTGAAGTGAAATGAAACAGTTTATTCTTGATTTTCCTTGTTCGAAGAAACGGCTCTCATCCTGCTCGCTCTCAAGGTTAAGCGGGGCGCTGTGGCGTGGCTTGAAGGCATAGCTCTCCCTTTTCCATGGGCTTTTTTGGTGCTTATAGTGGCGAGCGCGGACGTGGACACTGTATTAAAGCCAATACCCCCGCCGTTACCGAGGTCATCAGTGTCAGAGGCAGGCCCCGATCGTTCGGACAGGGAGGCAGAACGCAGGCCATAGCGGCCCCGTGGGATGGTCAATCTAGGGCTTGAGTGTGACGCGCTTCGCTCCCTACGTGATACCTTACTCTCTGGTTCCAGGGTTGGGACGCAGGTTGGTATATTCTGGGTTGGCTCCTTGCCCCCAAGTTTCGGAGCTAGGGGGCTGATTGGTGATTTCTGAACTAGTTCCACATCCGAGCTTGGGGGTGGAGACAGGGGGCTTGAGGGCGGCGTTGGGGTGCGGTGGGTGGGCATCAGGCTAGCTTGGTCGGCACCAGGAAGGACCACTAATTCACCTGGATTGATGAGAGGTTCCCAGGAGACGATCGGGGTGAATAATGGGGTCTGAGGAATATCAGAGGTGGGCGTGGAGTTGTGACTGCTCTTGGAGCCCAGATTTGACCGCCTGATGGCCAGGTTCGACTTGGAGCACAGCGTATTAGCGGCCAGGCTAGGAATCTGGAACTTCATATTCGGGCTGATAGACCGTCTGAGAGGTAATGGGAGCGGTTCCTGGGTTAATAACGCTGGTGGAGATTGTGACGTGGGCGGATATCCGGAAGGGCTTTCCATGCGAGACGGTGGTGACAAGGAAGGAGAGTAGTCGTTAAGATAGGAGAGGTCAGGCGCCGAGGATCCAGCCGAAGAGAGAAGCGACGCGGATGTTGGGAGAGAGTCAGGTTTTACCTCTAGGTTTGTGTATTGATCTATGTGGTCTGAATTTTCTACTAGTTGGTCAAGCAGATCCTGACCTCGCAGGTTTTCGAGATCTAGCCAAGTTTTGAGGACTCCCAAGTCACCACAGGCCAGAATTGCATCGATAGTCAGCGGAACCCCAGTCCCTTCCATGGCGCTCAGAATCTTGGGTATCTCCGTGGGACCAAAGATGTTGGCCATTTCGAGTTTCGCAAGAGCTGTTGCGAGTGTTTCTGGAAAGGGTGTTAGTGAAGCCGCCAAGATTGAAACGATTTGTTCTGGAACATCCAGTAGGCTTCGGATTGCGGCCATCCTAACTAATAGAATTCCTACATGTGAATGTTAGTCATCAAAGTTGGCGATGGGCATACATTGTAGCGGAAGGTCATCGAGCCCACGGAAACAGAGGCACGCCAAGTCTATCAGCGACTCAAGGGCGCTGGCGCTCACAGAAAAATCCGCGGCGAACTGGGCGTCGGCGGTTGCTGGGAAGATGTGTGCAATGAATGTGAATACAGCAGCCTGGGGTGACCAGGGTGAAATTATTCAAGATGTCCAAATGGTGGTGCATAAACGAGTTCCTCACCTCGATTGCATCCATCAACTATATTTTATATAAAACGGAAGTGAGTCTATGTCCCTGGAACCATAACCACGCGACGTACTTTGGACTTTTGTGCCATAGATAAAACGCGCCCAATTCGTTGCAATAAGAATGTGATTTTGGTGCACAAATATACAAAGAGAGCTTCAAAATCAGCAAGCACTAGCGGTGTTTTCTTGACTCTTGTCTTGCATATAGGCGGCGACGCTTCCAGATCCTGTGTATGATAGGGAATTTCACTGTCTTGAGGTCTTGCCATGACTATAGGCTCCTTTCAGGAGTGGTATTATGTTCGTGAGTTTGATGTGGGATGGAATGAAATGTGGGTTAGACGTGCAGGCGGTGTTCATCTATGTCGGGGAGTTTGAAACCTGAATAAAGAACCACAATTGTCCGGCCCGCCCAGCCCGGAGTGGTTTTGGCCGAACCATGATGGGGGATATTCACACCCGCTTTCTGCATCCCAACATTCCATTATCCATCACCCGGTGCGAACTATCACATTCACAGCACTAAAATCTCTCCGCCTCCCCGTCTCTGCTTATGCATTGTGACCTAGTGATCACTGCGCTTAGATATCCAGCTATTGATAACCACGCACATCCTCTTCTCCAAGAGGAAAATCGCGGGAAAATCGCATTCGAGGGCTTGATATCGGAGGCAAGTGGGGACGCACTCCAGGATGCAGTGCATACTTTGGCATGTCTCCGTGCAACACGTGAGCTCCAGGGTCCCTTGGCTCTTGGGTCGAACGCAACCTGGGATGATATAAAGGCCCAGCGGGAGAAACTTTCGTACCTTGATCTATGCAATAAATACCTGGCCCCTGCACGAATTCAGTGTATCCTGATTGACGATGGTCTAGGATCGGTCGAGGCGCTCGGTGAAAGTGTCGAATGGCATGACCAATTCACTTCCAGCCCCAGCCGCCGTATTGTTCGAGTGGAAGTTGTTGCTGAGGTTCGCTCATGTCACGTCCAAAGAGGCGGTTAAACCGAACACTTCAATAGAGTATCCTGGAGGATATCCTGAAGTCACGCACTTCTGCCAGCTCCACCATAGATATCCCTGCCGCCCTAGCGGAATTCGATGACAGCTTGGAAAAAGAGCTAAAATCGAATGCGAGTGACCCGCGAGTGGCAGGCTTCAAATCTATTGCCTGCTATCGCACTGGATTGAATATTTCTGTCAATGATTCACCGACGGGTGTTAAATTGGCGTTTGTTGAAGTTATAGAGATGTTCAAAGAACAGGGGAAAATTCGCCTCGCCCACAAACACCTCAATGACCACATCGTCCGCCTTGCGCTTGGGGTTGCAGGAAAATACGAGAAACCGGGTGGCTATGCTTCCTCGCATCACGCAGCATTGTTAATCACCAACCTCTACTAGTTCAATTTCACACAGGGCTTGGCGATAATGATATCACTCTAGCATTATCGTCACCAGCACAGATGCAGTCAATCATCGCGGCCTATCCTGAAACGACATTTGTCTTACTTCATTCTTCTTATCCGTATACCCGCGACGCAGGATATCTCACTGCCGTCTACCCTAACGTGTATCTGGATTTTGGCGAAGTTTTTCTGTTCCTTTCCCCCTCATCCTCCGCTGACGGGAATCTGAAAGGTCTTCCCTTTCGTCTCGGGTCGGGGACAACTTTCAATTCTGGAACAAGTCTTGGAACTGAGCCCCACGAATAAGATTATGTGGTCAAGTACTGTTTCCTGTCTAAAGTAGTGGCGATAGCTTCTCAACCAACCTCCTCCCACTTTCAGCCGATGGTCATTGGTGGCCTGAGTCGTATTATCTAGGTTCAATTCAAGCACGCAAAGCCTTGTCCTCAGTAGGTACCCTTCCATCTGGCGGGTTTTCCCTGCTCAGGACAGATTAGGTCCTTTGCGACATCGTGGACCGTGGCCAAATCACTGAAGCTCAGGCAGTGACCATCGTTCAAAATGCGCTATTTCACAACGCAAATAGAGTGTATAATTTGGGCCTAACTCCACATTTGGGGGGTGATGATTATCATGCCCCCGGGGTCACGAACTAGGAATTCAATTAACTAGGATCAATCAGGAGCGTACCAATGTTAAAATTCGGGCATCTTTCTTGGAACATATCTAGTAGGGCTATCTTTGGATTGTTAGTTATCACGCTGCTAGCTCGCTTTGGGTCATGTTATCAAAACATACGCTAGCTTAAAAACCTTTCCTGGGGTGAAGATCCTCAAGAGATAAAGGCTGTATCAATATTTTAGGCCCTTTTTTGTTTGAATGGATGTTGGACACTGGTGTTGCTTGTTATGCTGACCCTTGAGCCAATGGGATCGCTTGCCGCGGCTAACGGAAAATTCCCACCACCGGTGGAAACTATCTTCGTCAACTCCACTCCCCAAAAGCGTTGAACGAACAGTAGACCAGCCAGCGTTGTTATAAGAACCTGAGGACTATGGGTTGTAGATTCGGTTTTATCCACTTCACCCTCGGCTGAATATCCACCAACCAAGGCCAATCATGTCTAAAGAACTACGTTTTCAATTGGCTAATCGTGTGGGGTCCTAACCACGGAATTTGCCCTCAGGAAGCACCATGGGCTCCACCTGACTAGAGTATATCTCCATACACTCTGAGATGACAGGAAGGCTCCAACCCTTATCTACCCCCCATAATTTGCGCATGGCTACACCACGGCTTATCCCTATCATTTTTCTTGGTCCTTGCAGCCACATAGGCCTTAATCATGAGTACTACGAATTTGGAAACGACCCATCGAGGCCTCGACGCAGTAGCCCGTGCGGATGAGGAACTTCTCGCCGCTCTGGGCTATAAACAAGAATTCAAGAGGGCGTTCACCCCGCTTGAAGTATTAGCCCACACTACCAGCGTTAGAGCTCGAACAGTAACAAATTTTCTCCACAGGTGTTCGGTATTGCGTTCTCGATAATTGGGCTCCTGCCCTCCATTGCATCGGTCCTATTTTATGCTATCCCCAATGGTGGGGGACCTGCCATGGTTTGGGGCGTAAGTGCACGTTCAAGGTTTGCCCAAAATCCACTAATATTGGCATAGTGGGCTGTTGCCAGCATTTTTATCCTCCTCGTTGGCATGTCAATGGCGGAGCTTGCTTCTGCTGCCCCGACCTCTGGTGGGGTGCGTTTTCTTGTCGGTTTTTATAGAAGTCTGCGCCTAACTGGTTGCTCGGTAGCTGTATTTCTGGACATACACGCTCTCATCGCCTCGCTGGCGTAGTCTTCTATGTTGGGTCGTTGGCTGTCCGTCGGCAATTATTTTTAACCGGATAATTTGATAACCTGTTCACAGACGCCAACACGATTGGTTCCATTGCATCCGTAGCATCTATAGATTGGGGGTGTGCGGTCCAGGTGATGGCTGCCGCCAGTATTAATTCTAATCAAACATTTGAAGCGACACCAGGCCAGCTTTTGTGAGTTATCCCACCTATCACCCATTGCTGAGATAGACTAACACCCGTATCGCAGCGGCGTCTATGCGGCAATAATTATATCACATGCTATCCTCTGCGGACTTGCCACATCCGTATTGGCGAAATTACAGACCGTTTATGTGGCTTTGAATGTTATGTATGTCCTTTTTTACCCCTCCCCCCCGACCAGCCCTAACTGTTCAATAGATTATGTTTTGCTGTCATTATAGCACTCCCTATTACTACACCTACTGAATTCAAGAATACCGCGTCATTCGCCCTCGGAGATTTTACAAACCGTTCGTGCTCGCGGTGTTTTTTTGCCTACCCCGGCCAGTTTTAATTTTTCTCACAGTGAATGGATGGCCGAATGGATTTGCATTTATTATGAGTTTTCTTTCCCCCTTGTGGACAATATGTATGTAAGGGGTGCTTGACGGGTGCCACCAAACCATTCACATTTCACACTTAGGCTCGTTTGATTCGAGTGTTCACATCAGTGAAGAAGCATCAAATGCCGCTACCGCCGTTCCTTGGGCTATTGTCTTGGCCATTGGTATTGCGGGCCTCCTTGGATGGGGTGAGTACTTAAAATCTGAAATACGAACACAACCCGAATTAGTTTATGTATCACCAGCAATCAATATGTCTCTTGCGTTTTGCATGGGAACTGATTTACAAGCACTATCTGAGAGTCCTCAGCCCATGGCACAGATTTTCTTCCAGAGCTTTGGTCAAAAGGGAACATTAGTTTTATGGGCGTTCATTATCATCGTACAGTTAGTCCCGCTGCGTCAGGCTGATTTCTTGGGGTTTAATTGTTTCTTCTGTGCGACAGGTACATGATGGGCTCTAGCATGGTGCGTTCAATTAAGTTGATCGTGGATTTTATTGACCCATCGTCAGCTCCTCGCGGCCAGTCGTCAGACATTTGCGTTTAGCCGGGATTCTGGTATATTACTTGTTGTATACACTGACACTACACTGACACCGTAAATTCGTAGCTCTACCGTTCTCGGGATGGCTCTATCGAATGAATAGCTACACCAAAACCCCAGTGAACACCGTTTGGTTTGATGCTCTTCTGGCCCTTGCTTTGGGTCTCCTCGTCTTCGCTGGACCGCAAGCGATAAACGCGGTATTTGCGATTTCCATCACTGGGCTTTACATTGCGTATGCCATCCCCATCGCCGCCCGGTTCCTGGGAGACAATAATTTCAAGCCCGGGCCATTTACGTTGGGCATCTTCGTTCGTTGAAGCTTGACAACATCCCGAATTAGGACTGAATAATATTTATACAGGGCCTCCCTGTCGCTATAACATCTGTCTCGTTTATGACGTTCCTTGGCGTGGTGTTCTTCTTCCCAACCACTCCCCAGACATCTGTCTCAGAGATGAACTATACTGTTGTCGTTTTGGGTGGGGTGATGGTACTCTCCGTCCTATGGTATTACTTCCCCGTCTATGGCGGGGTGCATTGGTTCACAGGACCTATATCAAACGTCAACCTTGGCTCACCATCTTCCATGTCAAGCCTCCGCGGCTCAAACGACACTGATACTGATGTCACCAACAGTGGAGGAAAGGGAGGGAAGACGGGCTGAACATCCCCCCAAATATTGTGTAGATGCTATAAAATTCACAGTAAAACTATCTCCATATACAAAGACTAAAAAAAATGAGGGACCATCCCCATCAGTTCCATACGGGTGAGCGCACGGCATTGGCGTTGGCGGAAACATCAAGAGAGCTATCGATGGCCCCAAAGACGATCTTGAGAATGGTGTTAGTTGTAAATCTGGGATCATCGGGATTGTAGGGAGTAGTATCGACCATATCCTGCATAAGCCAGCTGTCATCAGCTCAGTTTCTGACCCCGCGGGTGATAGATCCCTACCCGAATATTATACCGAGCAGCCAGATCGTCGTCCAACTCTCGCAAGGCTTCCGTAGCCTCTTCGTCATCGCCAATTTGAGCGAATTGGATTCCGAATTTATTCAGTGGCACGCCGCTGCGCTCCAAACGGCGAGCCGCTCCGACAATGACGTCTGTTGGGTCATCCGCTACATAGTTCATTATTGCTCTGTTGTTTCGTAGACAGCGTTTAGGAAAACCTACTCGGAACGCCATCGGTGATGACAATTAGCGTAATTGGTTTGTGTTTGCTGTGAGGATCCTCCAGCAGTGGGATATATTTATCGATTATTTGCTGCAGTTTTGCTCCAATTGGGGTGGTACCTGATAGAATGGGGCCCCAATCAGGTTGGTAACATCATGGTTGTGGAAATGCAACCAACCTGTGGGCTCGAAATTGTTGAAGATCTGTCGTACTTGATTACCATCCTATATGAGTATTGACGACAAGCTAAGCAAAACAAAAAAGAAATCGGGTAGTGGGCTGACCTTGACGTCTGCTATAGATCGCGCGTTGTTGAGGAAGTGCACGTCAACACCATCCGTGGAGGCCTGGCAATTCAAATCAGCGACGCCAGCAAGGGCCTGGAATAGCCACGTTAGTATCGTGAAGCCATTTGTGTTACCAATTGAGGTACCTCTCTGGCATCCATCCAAAGGCGGCCAGCCATCTGAGGTGTTTTGAGAACCTTGAAGAAATTCAAAGAAGCGTGGTCATACCGAGTCGGAATCGTCAACGATAACCACAGTTTTAATCAGGCTACAAAACAATTTACCCATTACTATGCGCTTTAGCCATGAATGGTGTGAAGGCTCTCACTTAAGACGAGATAAACCTTCGATAGCCGGAGTATTGGGTACGAGTCGGGGGATCGCCGGCATTTGAACGGTGTTTGAGATGGCGTACCGGAGGGGCTGGAGAGCGGGTACTAAAACTTCGTATGTGTCAACCTATATATGCTATAATCATTTAAACAATTGAGGAATAAGGTGGGTATACCTGAATTTCCTTTCCATTGAATGGAATGGATGCGCCACGTTCCAGATGTCGCCCGGCTTTTCCAAGACCTGTATATATTGTAAGATGGCTGAATCGAATCGCCACCATTTGGACGATTAAGACATACAGATTCCGCCCTATGAGTTGTTGTTTAATCAGCGTCCATTCACATAGTATGGTGAGGAGACCAACTTCATAGAATGTGCGGGCTATATATAATGGTCGGCGACGATCCTCACCACCAACTATGGCATTTGCGGGGATTTCTTTCCCTTTGACAAAAACCTATTGCCAATTGTTGGATTACACAGTTGATATATCAGGGGGATGCACACCCAAACGAGCGGAGAGAGGGACCCCTGTTGAATGAGTTGTTGAGTATTCTCTCTTGCCATGTCTTCCCATTGCTTCAGCGTCCTCGGTTTTTTATCCGCCCCATAAATGGAGCTAACAAGATTTGGATGAGGCGATTCAACCGGTTTCAAAATATTAAGATCAGGGAGTTGAGGAGAGCGGGATAAAAATGGGCTAGCAGGTTGGGGGAAAGAAAACAAGTCGTTCATCCTGAAGCTCGGGGTTGTCTGGTACTGAAACAGACTCAGGTTTTCGACGGGCTTTATACCACTGCTGGGGAGACGGCACTTGCTGCGTGGATCCGATAGCCAAGCTGAAAACATTTAGACACAAGACTGATCCCCCGATATAGAGCTAGAGGATCAATGACTCGTGTACACTGGCATACCTGTCCCAGTGACGCTCAAGTCGCGTTTACTCCCGGTGACAGCACGAAGGGTTATAGATTCCAAGATATCCAAACTGGCGTATCGGCTCGATAGGTTGTTTGGGGCCCCAACCTGTCTAAAAATAACCCCATGAACACACAGGTGGTCAACTTCAAACTGCAATTGGCAGCAAGTCTGACGTAGGAGGAATATTTGCAGTTGTTTGTTTCGGGTATCGGATTCAAACCTTCAGACCTTCAAACCTTCAACGGATCAGTGTTGCCAGTGGGACTTCTGTGCAACTCCTTATTGATTCAACGCTAGTCCGATACACAGTGACGCCCTAAGGCTGTCATATATCTGACCTGCCAATAGGTATAAGCAATGGTTATGTGACGGATGCTGGCCACCTGAATGCGCATTGCGCAAGCCCTCAGTCAAGGACTCAGCCGTCATGGACGTTTACCGGACCGCACATGATACAGTCACCGTAAGGCCCCCTTGATAACGAGGTAGCCACAGAACCAACTTCTAGGTTCTCCCCATGCGTTCAATGCCTGGAAAGCTTATTCATTAATTGTGATGTATTGGGTAGGTGATGGAATGTGAGAAGGTGCGCGCCTATCTGCCAGTGGGCAACTAACGTGTTGGAATATAATCCCCCGGAACATACCCAGTATTTTTTTTTGGTCTCGCCAACGTGCATAGCCCATGATGTTGACTATTCAGCCAGTCGATAACAGGGACTCTTCCGCCTAATTGCGTCACCTCACCTTTGCCTTGAGTTTCCGGAATCGCAACGTCGGCGGTAATATGTATATCACATACCTATTGAATTTCATTTTTAGCTCATTCCGTGGATTGGATCTCAATGAACCTTTGGGCGCTTCGTTTTCTTTCACACACCCTGTCTGCTGGTATCAGAAATAACAAAGCTATATATCAGGTCCACTATCATGGAGCGCCAACCACAATCCGTCATTCAAAAACGAGGCAGGGAATCCTCATGACCTTCGAAGTGTGAGACTAAAATTCCTTATCAACATCGGGGCGTAGGAAAGGGCCCATGCATTAACTTCAATGGCCTGGAATTCCAATTGAAACCGGATGCTTGGGTACGAATAACGTTTGTGGTAACAGAGTGTTAGCCAGTGATCACCCAAGCTCACCAAATTGTATTCCCATAGAGTTCGTCCGGGGGGTACAATCGCCAATCGCAGAAGCAGGAGATCTGGCATCGTGTTCCCCATACCCCAGCTCTTGGTCTCTCTCGGGAGACTATGACAGGTCCCATCGATACAACCATGAATCAACCACTTAAGTGAGGGTTCTGATGCTTCTGTTTAATCGATGTTGGATTCAGCGCTAACGCGGAGCGCTCGTCGTTTGATGGCCAGATATTTTGGATCAGCCAGTTTCTAAGCTCATTTCTCTTGGCACAACTGCTTTGCAGTGCGGTCCCATTTATCCAGCGGTTTAGGGTACGCTGCGGAACCCCAAATGATAGGTAAGCCCGCATACAACCACGGTTGATAACTCGAGGCAACGACAACAGCCTCCAACATTCAGCCGCGCGACCCCTTAAAGGTGGTTTAAGAATCAACAACAAAGATGCTGCATAGGCTATAACGGATATATCTAGGTTGCCGATGTGTTTGTTGGCAATACACTGTTTCACTCAGCTTCTGTAAAGGATGTCTCTGATACCCTGGCCCTCGTTTGTCCCTTACGCGATAGATGCAACTGGCGCCATTTAAATGACTCCGAATGTGGTTTGACGAATGTCACCAATATCCCGATACCAACAATTTCATGACAACAAACCCCACCAATTTACGGACATGAACCAATACCATCCTAGTCAGTGGAAGAAGCTTTTCTAACACTTGTGGCCTCATGGGCTGTCTGATGGAGGCTGCACCTGCGTGCAGATTGAGGCGGTAGAATTCTATTTAGTATTACTATTAATTTGAACATAACATATTGTACTGGAAATAGGTAACGTCGAAGACTCGCAACTGGAAGCAACATCAACCAAAAATTAGCACGGCGGCCGTGAACCAAAGTTTTTGCCGTTGCAGTGGTCGGCAATCGACGTAGACACGACGGTCCAGCCTCGGCATGGCTTGCGTCCGTCAGCAAATGAAGAGGAGCTAAAAGGTTGGGGGGGAGCCAGAGCATGAGCTCAGGCGACGCTGGTGTCGTAACTCCCGACGCCTTAGCTAATTTGGTTCCTGACCTATGTAGCACGTAATTATGTCTTTTAATGCCGCGGCCGACGGTGTGCTAATTAGGTAATGAGATGTGGAGCCTCAACTTGAAGACCCGACAATACATTCAAATTGGCACCACTGTAAATACAGGGGTGGAATCCGGCTTCCATCTACTTAGTGGCTGCATCAGTCTGTCAGTGTCAACCTCGACGAGTATATTGGTTTGTGGCAGGTTTGGCGGGTCCGAGGGCACAGGAAAACGTTAACTGGAATGCTTGATACACATCTGCTGGTGCGTTTATTCCACATGCTCGTGATTTCCATCGACAGCCGCTGATGAACCTGCAGTAGCCTCTAATCTGTACAAAAAACTTTTTTATGGCGTCCATCCTTTTCTTGAGCACTGAGGTACTCCCGCCAAGGCATCCTTCAACGGAACTATCGTGAATGCGAATCTTAAAAGACGTCGGGCTTATTCAAGACAAGATCAGTGATGCGAAACCGTCGGGTGTGCGACTTTCGGGATTCGAAAACAGATTCTGGTAAAAACACGTAGCATCCAAGCCCCATAGGCGTCAAAACGAGCGTCACAATAGCGGCATGGTGTACCTTGAAATTAGAGGTGATTCAGTTGATCTTGACTCCAGTGGTTTCCACAGGACCCATGCCCTAGCTCCTGGAGTCAAAAAATAAAATGCTCAGAAGCATCTTTGATCGCGAGGAAGGGGGAGAGTCTACTTGGGTCCAGCTTGGCCGGGTTGTCAATTTATTGTTGCATCGGCCTATTCACGCCGGGCGTTCATCACCATATGCTCACTCGATAATGGTTGATCATGCTGTTCCTAGCTCCATGCACCACACCCGAATCTCCTGATAAGGTCTTATTCCGGAGACCCAGCTACCGTTTGAAAACTATATCAATAGCCCATTAACGTCTTAGGAATGCATTCACTCCACCTCGCCTAATATCTCTAACTGAGCGGCACCATAATGGAATACACCACGGATGTTGACCCGGAGAAAATCCACAACACAGACAATGGTAGGCTGTGGAGCTAGCGACACTGGAGGCATCACTAACACGTCCCCCACATAGTTTCGTTTCCATCGGTGTCATCGTCATCTCAATCATCGCCGACACTGAAGTCTAAGCCTCTACAAGTCGAAGCCACTCCACCAGCACTGCCCGAGAAGCGTGGTTCTCGTGTTACGCGCTACCTTGCATGTGAGCTACATCTCTATTGCTAGCGGGTTGTAGCCCTCACACATCCCCCAGTCAATTTCTTCACCGTCTATCGCAAGATATTCACCGTCATATTTCTCGCCAATCTCGTGACATTGATTGCTCTTGTCGTCAGAAATAATGGCATCCCACTTGCCACATCCGTAGCGAGCGCCACCTCCGCGAACCTCATGGTCGCCCTCCTCTTCCGACAAGAGAACTTCGTCAATCTCGTCTATGAGATTGCCGTATCCGTCCCCCACTCCATCCCCCTGTCCGTGCGCCGCCAGCTGGCCAAGGTCTTCCACTATGGAGGCGCACACAGTGGCGCCGGGACAGCAGCCGTGGTCTGGTACATCCTCTACACTGCCATCGCCACCAGGGATTTCATATTGAGGCCGACAATCGACGCACGCGCCAGCCTCATCACATCATACATCCTGCTGACGATGTTCTGCTTCATATTGGGCTCGGCCCACCCCCGCCTCCGCGTCAGATTCCACGACCACTTCGAGGCGATGCACCGCTTCGCGGGCTGGATCGCACTCGTGACATTCTGGACACACAACATGCTAGCAGCAGATGCGGAGCGAAAGGTCGAGGGAGTCCCATTCGGATCATATCTTGCCCGATCGCCCAACTTCTGGTTCCTGTGCGTTTCTAGTAGTTGCACCCTCTTCTCCTGGGGCCGGCTCCGGCGCAGAGAGGTATATCCGGAGGTTCTCTCGGATCACGCGATCCGCCTGCACTTCAGATACAGGGCGATGCAGCCCTTCTATGGCCTCAAAGTTTCCAACAATCCACTGCTTGAATGGCATGCGTTTGCCACCATCCCTGATGAGGATTCGAATGGGAAGATCAATGGCTTCTCCGTGGTTGTCTCCAATGCCGGCGACTGGACACGACGCACCATCCAGGAGCCTCCGGAGAGGCTATGGGTCCGTGGATATCCACTGCACGGACTCCTCTACACATCCACGCTGTTCAAGCGGATCGTGGTCGTCGCGACCGGGTCGGGGATCGGCCCCTGCCTGTCCCTCTTCTATGCGAATGTCACCCCACGGCGGATCCTGTGGTCCACGCCACATCCCGCAGCTACCTATGGACCCAAAATCACGCAGGCTGTTCTCAAGGCCGATCCGGATGCCATTGTTTGGAATACACGAACACAGGGAAGACCGGATATGGTGTCTCTCACATATCGACTGGTGTTGGAGTGTCAGGCGGAGGCGGTGTTCATCATCTCGAATCCGAAGGTGACGAGGAAGGTTGTGTATGGGATGGAGACCAGGGGGATTGCGGCATATGGGGCTATCTTTGATTCGTGAGGCTATAGTATAAAATGCGGCTAGATGTAATGCTAGTTTCAATCTCTTGTTTTATTTTCTTGTAGATGCAACCCGGGTCCACCTTGCTATATTTACCTCATCCGCTGTTTTATTGGAGTTGGTGAAGCTGAACCTAAAAATTTGGCGAGCCGGAATCACAACCACGTGGTGGCCTGACTTCTGTTTGATGTCTCAAGGATGGCTAGGTAGGCGCGACTTGGTGCTTATTTTCGGCGTCCACATTTGAATGATGACATGTAGGACATCTACCCTAGTCTCCGAGTGCTGAATAATTACACCACTTCCCCATCTACCTGAGAACCCCAACTTTAACCCATTTAATGACTCCAGTGGGACCCTATGCATATTATAATCCACTTTTTGAAGGTTTGACATGTCAGAAGCCGAGAATCCCGCGACAGATAGCCGCTGCCCATCAACATCTACTCGGATACACTGTATAGATGAAATATAGTATGATGATTATGACACATCGCAACGTGCGCGCGGGAACTGGGCGTGCCGTGGAGAAGTAGGAATATGACACCATCGGGGATCGCCATAGTAACAGAACTTCCCCGCGCGTGTGCTCCCGCCCAGCTCGCATGTTTCATACTTCGCGTGCTGTTCGTCCTAGGTTGCAAATCAATTTACCGAGAAAAAACATGATCTCGATTTCATTTCCCCGAAACCTGTCCGCGAGCTATCGAGGGGATGAACATTACAAGGTGCGGTGGGCCTAAGGAGACGCAAAGTCACCGAGCCATCCGTATGGTCCTGCCGTCCCCGACATCATAGTGATAGGGATGATACTTATCAAGAGCGAGATGGTCGATAAATAAACATTTCCGATGGTTTATGGCATTGCAGCTTGGATCTAAACTGAACCCCAGTGGTAAGTCGATGATTTAGGTAAGATTATCTATGATTACCTTGGGTGTAATCCGGAAAAACCAACCGAAATCCAAAACATGCACTATAGCAAATTTTTTTTGATTACTATAGGTTATGGTAGGTTCCCCTTGATTCGGACGATTTTAATCGGACATAATATATTTTATTAACAACCTAATACGAATCGATACTATATTACGCCCAAGTAGCCGCTGAATGCCCTGGCTGCCGTCACGCCATTCAAGCCGATGCAGCTAAGTTTGTCGTCGTCATGATGTCCGCCCGAGCTGCTAAATGTGCGTTCTGAACTTGCTGTTGGTTCCAAGTGTGGGGAGGTGCTGGGACGGGGGTGTTCTCCAGATTGGCGCTGCCTTCAACACGTAGTGGAGCCGCTTTTTTATTGTAGGTATTCGAGCCAGTAGGTTAATTAGCAATTTATTAGAAATAAACGGCGCAATTGGCCTACCGTTTTTGCCACTTCCTCCGCCACATCGGAAAAGGGCTGAAAGATCTTTTTGTTAATGGATATAAGTGCGGAGGGGAGCAGACTTACCTTCCCTACGCTAGAGGCTCGAATTATTCCCCCGAAGTCAAACCCATGCTCGAGACCTTCGGGATTTGCGGCGCCGGCTATCTACCATGCGAAAATCACCATGCAGCATGTATCAATATCTCTCCGACAATGAAAATAACGGGTTGAACTCACCCGTCAGTGTCTCCATTTGTTGCGCTCGCATCCAGGCTCGAAATCTTGATCCTCCCCGTCATACCCCGGCAGGTTGGTACTCGGCGCTCGCTGGCGCTACTGCCAGTCCCCGCAGAAACGTCCTGAGTCGGGCGGATTTGGGGCTGTGGGTGGCGGTCCGAGTTCGTTGAGTTGAGGTCAAATTCCAACTGTGGGGGTGGCTGAATTTTTCTCGAGAATCGCTAGAAACTCCAAAGCTGCTTGAGCCAGGAAATTAGTGTAGACGACGGAAATGTAGAGCCTGAGGGGGTCCGGGCAGGGGGTCAAATACACGCCGCCCTCTCTGGGTGATGGTTATCAACATCGTCTGCTGCGCATCGCAGTCTGGGCTCGTACATAGGGAGTCCCTCACCGAGAAAAATAGGTACGTTTAGCTAAATAAAAGTGGTAACGTCGTACTCACAAAGAGTCGGTAATCTCGACGTCCACGGTTTGCTCGACATCTTGAGTCCGTATCATGTATGTAGTATCACAAGGCCGCATTCGTGATTAGCAGTGATAATATCGAGGATATCGCTGGTGACATACTGCTTTTCCCAGTACTTTCACCGTTCACAAAATGCCCGAAAATACGTCGCGAGCACGCACAACTGAGCAAGCTAGCGAATGTACCCCAAGACAGAGATCCACTAGGCATCGCCGGACATTGGCCCATGTAAATACTTGTATTATGACGCATATATGCCATATTTCTGCTGTCAGTGGGGTTTTCATGAGCAAGACTGGCGGATGATACATACATACCACAGCCAATGTTACAAGTATTTTCACCCAGAGACATATGGAAGACCCAGTACTATTCCAGTGACATGTAGGGGACTTAGGGTGTGGGGGAAGGGGGGTTGGGGAAGGTGGAGGTAAGAGCAGAAGAGCGAGGCGTCGGGTTGCACCGCCACCATCTCCCGTTTGACACGTGTTTATTTGAAGGTTCAAAGTCGCAGAACTGGCAAAAATTGATGAATTCAACTTGTCAATAATTCGGTAACAGAAGTATTCCAACAATTTTATCGAACGAGGTGGGGGGTTCAACAGATGACGTCATTGCAAATTAATCGACAGCAGCACGGGATAATAAAAATAATCAGCGGTAATGGAAAAAAATCTTACCTAAATCATCGACTTACCACTGGGACTGAACAGTTGGCCAGAGTCAAGCCCAACACGGAATCGAGTGGTGGGGGGAGCGCGTGGAATTCAATATATGCAGTGCCCGGGAGCAGCAGCCAGGTGATTATCTTGTGTGGGGTGGCCATCGCCTGTGTCAGGACGTAACGGGTTAGCTGATAGGGGCATTGGATGGGGCACGGAAAAACGCGAATGCATGTTCATTGAGAAACTCGTGGAGCCACGGGAAGTCATGGGGCATGCGAGGCAGATCGCGCCAGCTATTTAGCGAGCATACCAGATAAGACGTCGCTCCTGGAATAGCCGAGGGAGATGTCCCTGAACATATCCATATGAGGGATGCAGGCGCCCCCTGGCCCCCGACGAGCCGATCTACATATGGACTTGCTCTGGGCAGCCCCGGAGTAACCGGGACACAACAGCCTGCGTCGAGGATCTTCGGGAGTTCAGGCCCCGCACAGATCGGATTTGTTGGGCGTAAACCCGAGGGTCGATGATGTGTCTTCGCTATTCAGAATGTAGGCGTATCGTGCGAGAATGCTGAGACACGTCGAAAACTGGATGGCGAGAGAGATGGCAGTCATCACGCGCCCTGACCCTCGCCGGTTCCGCAGTGGTTGTTCTCGCCGACTGTCCACTTGGTGCGCAATTTGGTGGGTAGGAAAGAACGATATACGCTGATGCTGGCAGCTGCGTGAAGGAGAAAGGAGAATTTAGCCGCAACTGCGTGTTTGTCAACCATTCTTATGTAATCTTATCTTGATGCGCCAAGCAAGGTGACGTCAGATAGGGCCAAACGAGCTGTCTAATTATGTAATTACAGAGCTTTCTGGCGAACAAATTTTTGAATCTGTGCGGTCCCGACCCGCCACTGACCTCTCGACTAACTATACAGGGTATTATCTTAGCTCCGCTTAGATCTCTGCTGGGAACCTCTCCGGTTCCGATTCCCGCCCACCCAACCACGTGGATCGATTATCATACCCGATAAAACATGCGAAACGACTCCCCTGATCGTACCTCAAACTTAGCCAGAGTAACACTTGGTATGTACAAATCTCTTCCACAATTTTACTTCCGCCCGGATAACTGTGTCGAATGAAATTTATCGAGAGCAGTGGGGGTCGCGAAGACACTGGCACTGTAGTGGGGCATGTTAGATTCAAAAGTATATTGATTTGGTGGTCGGAATGGTATGGTTTATTTATTGGGAAGCTACATAAACCACTTTACAATAACATGCACTCGCCAAGCAGCGTTCAAAAATTTCGTATGCCTCGGAGGCCCGGGCCATACCCAACATCTAAGCGAGTTGATCTGCAGGGCCCTGGTGCGAAGCAAACGAAATTCAAATTCATTGTCTTTGCGGCACCTCAGTGGTGCGGCAACTCTAAAATCTCATCCCAATCCACCGTATACCAGTGGTGACTACTACACTGCTCCCCCGAGCTAAGGATCACATAAAATACCCAGCCACTCATCCTGATTTCGTTCCAATACGATAGCCAACCTCAGCGTTGTACCCAAAGCTCGCCGACGCAAAAGATATCTGACGACTGTCCGTCGCCGCTCTAGGCACGCGCTGACCGTGCGTTCGGCTAGTCAGAGGCTCGGTCCAAGGCCTCTCCAAATCCCATAGATCTCTTCAAAGATTTTGAACCAAGTAAAATTTATTGATTATTCTTTAACCGAATCGCAAAGCTGGATCCTTAGATGGGTTCTCGACCAACTGCTTACATCGACCCTGCCCACGCCGAGCGTGAACTGAGTATATCAATGACATCTTTGGAATGCATTCATTCCTAACATTTCTTATCGGACGAAATGGACCACATCGTAAATACTGACCCGGAGAAAATCTGCAGCACAGACAATGGTAGGCTGTGGTCCGTGGAGCTAGCTTCGCTGAAAACATCGCTAACATTTCCCCCACCCAGGTTCATCTCCATCGATGCCTTCATCATCTAAGTCATCGCCGACGCTGAAGCCTAAGCCTCTGCAAGTGAAAGTCACTCCACCAGCACTGCCCGAGAAGCGTGGTTCTCGTGTTACACGCTACCTCGAATGTGGGTTATAATACCTGTTTCACTAGCGGGTCGTGACCCTCACACATCCCCCAGTCAATTTCTTCACCGTCTATCGCAAGACATTCACCGTAGTATTTCTCGCCAATCTCGTGACATTGATTGCCCTCGTTGTCAAAAATAATGGCATCCCGCTGGCAACATCCATGGCGAGCGCCACCTCCGCGAACCTCATGGTCGCCCTCCTCTTCCGACAAGAGAACTTCGTCAATCTCGTCTATGAGATTGCCATATCTGTCCCCCACTCCCTCCCCCTGTCCGTGCGCCGCCAGCTGGCCAAGGTCTTCCACTATGGAGGCGCACACAGTGGCGCCGGGACAGCAGCCGTGGTCTGGTACATCCTCTACACTGCCATCGCCACCAGGAACTTCATATTGGAGCCGACGGTCGACGCACGCGCAAGTCTGATCACATCATACATCCTGCTGACGATGTTCTGCTTCATATTGGGCTCGGCCCATCCCCGCCTCCGCGTCAGATTCCACGACCACTTCGAGGCGATGCACCGCTTCGCGGGCTGGATCGCGCTCGTGACATTCTGGACACACAACATGCTAGCAGCAGATGCGGAGCGAAAGGTGGAAGGAATCCCATTCGGATCATATCTTGCCCGATCGCCCAACTTCTGGTTCCTGTGCGTGTCGAGCAGCTGCACGCTCCTCTCCTGGGGCCGGCTCCGGCGCAGAGAGGTATATCCGGAGGTTCTGTCGGACCATGCGATCCGCCTGCACTTCAGATACAGGGCGATGCAGCCCTTCTATGGCCTCAAAGTTTCGAATAACCCCCTCCTTGAATGGCATGCATTTGCCACCATCCCCGACGAGGATTCGAATGGGAAGATCAATGGCTTCTCCGTGGTTGTCTCCAATGCCGGTGACTGGACACGGCGCACCATCCAGGAGCCTCCGGAGAGGCTATGGGTCCGTGGATATCCACTGCACGGACTCCTCTACACATCCACGCTGTTCAAGCGGATCGTGGTCGTCGCGACCGGGTCGGGGATCGGGCCTTGTCTGTCTCTCTTCTATGCGAATGTCACCCCACGGCGGATCCTGTGGTCCACGCCACATCCCGCGGCGACCTATGGACCCAAGGTCACGCAGGCGGTTCTCAAGGCTGACCCGGATGCCATCGTCTGGAATACGCGGACACAGGGAAGGCCGGATATGGTGTCTCTCACATATCGGCTGGTGTTGGAGTGTCAAGCGGAGGCAGTGTTCATCATCTCGAATCCGAAGGTGACGAGGAAGGTTGTGTATGGGATGGAGACCAGGGGGATTGCGGCATATGGGGCTATCTTCGATTCGTGAGGCTATAGTACTGAATATGGGTAAGTAGATGTATTAGTGGTGTCTATCTCTTTGTTTTGTTTTCATATAGATGCAACCTGGGCTGGGTCCGTCTTGCTATAACATTTACCTCTTGGCGTTTTATTTCAGTCGGTGGCGCTTGACTGTGAGCGAAATGAATCACAGATCCTTCTCTGAATAGTCAAACATCAGCATGCGGCTTACCTCTTTTGATATCTTTGACATAGCTAGTAGACGCGACTTGCGATTGGTGATCGTTTGGGTTTTCGGTGTTCATACTCGAATAGCGACACGCGGGACATCTACTTCGAGCGCTGAATCATACCACTGCCCCATTATTGAACTGGTAGGAACTCAAATCCCGCGACTCGAACAAATAGCTGCCGCTCATCAACATCTATTCAGATGCCGTAGGCGAAATGTGATGATAGTATTGATTATGATCAATGTGCATCTAACGCGATACACATCCGTACCACAGAGAAGTAGGCATCTATTTCCTTGGGGGATCGCCATAGTAACTGGTGCTTCAGTTCACCTTGTATGTTTCATATTTCGCGCGCGGTTCGTCCTAGGTTGCAAGTAAACCTAGATGTGCATCAACCGTGGCGATAAATCCAAACTATCAAGCAAAGACTTGATCTTAATTTCATTCCCCGAAATTTGTCCGCGCCCCAGCGCTATCGAGAGTATGAATGTTGGGGCGGAAATTCGAATCATCCCGCCGCCCCGACCCCACCACTGGGACTGGTACTCATCAAAAACTTTCCGATGGTTAATGGTGAATGGTACTACAACCCCGCGACTCGAATCTAAACTAAAAAGTTGGCCAAAGTCAATCCCATCCGCCCAATCAGTGTCTGACAGTTCAAGCACGGGTCTTGAAGGACCTGCCCGGCGGGTGCCTTATACTGCGCCTCTGCACCCACCTCTGCTGCGATGGCTTGCGTGAAGAGGAACGAGAATCCAGAAACACCTGGCTTGTCCACTTGTGCCTTGACACTGCGCAAGTAGGCTAAATAGGGTGGAGTTTGGTAGGTGGCGAAACTCACGCGGTGTACCAGAGGAAGGGGAATGTCTCAGCACAATGGCCAAACTTCTGCGCCTCCGCTCCGTTAGGTTGTAGGACGTTCGACGTATCGATCTCGGTCGCCTGTACGAGCGAGGCGGTTTGCAACAGGGCGAACCTATTCTTCCGCGCAACCTCTTTTCTTGCCAATTTAGGTCTGTCCAATACGGTGCCGAGCACGACCCGCCATTTCACTACGGTGCCCACGGTTTGTTTGAAATACGTTAGCTGCGCCATATGCGGCTCTTTGCCGGTGTTATTAATGAGTCGACGACAGATAATGCAGTAGAGCGCTAAGAGGGGGTAGTAGTAGTTGGCTTTGGTCGCGGATGTGGGCGACGCGCCGACCACGGAGAATATCCAGCCCACAATATCGTATAGACACTCAAGTTTGAAGTCATGGGTCTGATATTTGACGGCGATGGCTTTATCAAGGAAGATTGTGTTCCTGAGAATGGTATCAAGACGATGAATAAATAGAAGGAAAAGGAGAGGAACATACGTCATGCTTTTGACGGTTGCAACCGCCGTGGCAAAGGTGGTGCGGGAACCAGCCTCGACGTCGTACGTATCCATTTCTTTGCTAACTTTCTCAAAAAATGCTATAATCTTGGGCATCCAAAAATAAGAAAAAATTACATGAGAGTACTCGGCCTTACTTCTGTTCTTGTCCACTTGAAGGCATCATTTATAGCGGTAGTGTTATTGAATGCTTTGAGGATAGTTGTCATATTGTCGATGGCTACCTGTCTAGGGTGGGTCAACTATACTAAGGATGTATGGATTGATTTATAGGAGCGGGGGTATTGAGACTGAAAGTAATTCTTCCGTAAAGTGCCCCAGTTTCAGATGGGGATAGGTACACGCATGGTACCACAAGCAGCATCTAGGCAGTCATAGAAGGTCCAATTCTTGAAGCAGTTCACAGCAGGGGACGCAACACATGAAGCTCCGAAGGGTCGCACGAGCGTCGATATTCCTAATTGTCTTGTGCGGACGTAAAGAGTGGGATTTGTAGTGTACCTTGGGACATATTGAAAAGTTGACGTGCATCCTAGAAGCATATGAGTTGTAACGTGGTCAAATCGCCAAGTGATCAATCGATCAGCGCTCCGATGCGGGGTAAAATCTGGGGTGGGTACCGGTGCCTCTCCATCATCGACTGCGATAAGGAGGCTAACAACAAACCATTTTCCTGATGTAGTATGATTTGGAAGGTCCAGGGCAATGCTTGTTCTGAATAGACTTCTACAAGGCCCATTTGTAGGGGATCAGCATCTGGTCGATCCGACCCCAGTTCATGGGACAGGAGGGATGGAACAGTTCTGGAAGGAGATAGACATCCAGCCGCCAGTGAGATAAAAGGTAGAGTGCACTTGTATCCAAGCTTTTCCCCGTTCACATCCCTAATTCAAAGAGCATGGCAGGAGTAAGAGCGGCTCATCACCTAACATCCCCCAACTTCGCTAACTATTGCGTCCTAGAGTGGCCCGGATAATCCAGCGCAAGATGTAGGAGTGAGTTCAGTGGTGCGTCCAACTCTAGTGCCTAATACTCGACCGCCTGCTGAACACCGACAAACACTCCAGAGCAGCTCAGCGTCCAAGCCCAAGGACGCGGTTGTCCCCAAAGGCTGGACGTCAAGCGTATACGCACCATCCACGCTTGAAGCAATGCTACGCCTGATGACAAGCTTGACCAACATACAAGTGCGCATCATACAACAGAAAGGACCCCTTCTCGTCTTCGCTTCAGGAAAAAACTTTTATTTCTGGAACTCGGTGGTGGAGTCCGCAGAACAGGTGACGGAGCCGACGGATTATGATGAGTTGCTGGCTCGGATTGGGACGGATATCAGGAAGGTCAAGGTCAAGGTTCTGCCAGACCCAGCTCCGGGTGGTTGAGGTAGCAAGCTAGTCGTGTAACAATGAAAGGTCCGAATAAACTAAATATCGGAAAATGGCGAGCGCTGAAAGTTTCGCATTGGCAACTCGTAAAATTCCTGAAATCAAATCTATCTAAATCTCAAGAGCAAGCTTCAGCCCCCCCAATGGGCTTCCTACAATTCTCGCGCGGGGGCGGAAGACCTGTTTTGATTCGGCTGTGCGTGGGTGACTTGTTGTCTGAGCCTGCAGTAAAAAATGTAGTAGAATTTACAACGCTAGGTATCCACTGTACATATGTAAATATAAGAAGCAGCAGGGATCCGCAATGCGTGTGAATAGTCGGGCCTATAAGCCAAGTCAGGTTCTCATCGACAGCCACGCGCACGGGGGAAGCTTGAGGCCTGCTGAAATCATTGGTTTCGGTTGGATGATCGACAGTTCCTTTTTCGAAATCCCCGCGTTCAAATCAAGCAGATTCCGAGTCATTCGATCAACAAAACAAACCAGATACTTATCTTGACCAGAAACCACCACCATTGGTCGCATAACAAATTCAACATGACTGTAAGACCATTATCGCGAATCATAGTCCAGACCTCTTATCACTTTTATAGAATATTAAAGTATGTCGCAACTGGAATGTGAGACACATGACTGATTGGGGATATCCAGGCAAATGGGGGCGAATTCGTACCAAGAGGATGGATTGTTGATGTAGAAGCCCCACAGACATTGGAGACGATGTTCGCCAACATGAGCGAGCTGGATAACGTCCAGATCCGGTTGAAAGAGGATAAAGGAAGCCTGCTTTTGTTTAGTGCTGGAGACAAGCAGTACTTTTGGAACTTGGTGACGCAGGAGGGGAGCGAGGTCCTAGAGCCTACGGATTATGATGAACTGTTGGAACAGATCGACAAGGATATCACAAAAGTGCGGGTCCAAGCATTGCCAGAGCCGGATGATTTGGAAGGGTAGATGATATAACTGTAATATTCATGTGAATGACGACAAACCAGCTGCCAAATCCCTGATTCCAATGAGACTGCCAGCGTGGAGGTAACAACAGCTGACGCGCTGGTGCCGAGGTCGACACGAAATTGTGCGTGTGTGGGAATTATCATGTGACCCAGCCACGTACTATTGACACGTCACGTCCAGGTTTTTGGTCAAATAAATACCGAGCCCACTGGACGACTACAATCAAGTCTTTTACCTTCAACCACCATGTCTCGTCTTGCCCGTCGCCCGACGCGCACTCAATCACAGCGCCTCTTTTCCTCTCTTTCAATAGCTTTATTTGCTCTGGTAGCCATCGTCTGTCTCTGCCCAACCGCCGTAAAGGCTGAAGAGACTCATGCAGAATATGGCACCGTCATTGGTATCGGTGCGTTCTAGTAGTGTTGTTTTCCGACTTGTGATTCTAAAACGCTGATATAGATTTGGGAACAACGTAAGCGCATTGGTCATTTGTTGAGATAACTAGGGGCTAACACTTCTATGCCATCCTTCAGCTATTCTTGTGTCGGGTGAGTAGCCGCGTGTAAACTCCATTTGGTTTGTGCTTATGAGTCGTTAGTGTTCAACGTGGTGGACGAGTCGAAATTATTGCGAATGACCAGGGTCATCGGATAACACCTTCGTGGGTGAGTTTCACTGACGACGAACGACTGTGAGTAGACTTTGTAAATTTCATCTTACAACTCTGACCTGTTTTTCCTAGTGTTGGAGACAGTGCCAAAAATGCGTTCCACTCTAACCCCGAAAACACCGTCTTCGATGCCAAGCGTCTCATTGGCCGCAAGATGGACGACCAGGACATGAAGCGGGACATGAAGCACTGGCCGTTCAAGGTCAAGGAAAAGAACGGGAAACCTGCCATCTTTGTCAATCACAAGGGTGAAGAGCGCGACTTCGTAAGTTGATCCTATATGGCGGTTGCTGTTTATCCTGACGTGTATATGCGTCCAGTCTGCGGAGGAGATTAGTGCTATGGTCCTCGGAAAGATGAAAGAGACCGCTGAGGCATATCTGGGCGAGAAGGTTACGCATGCCGTCGTCACGGTCCCAGCTTGTGAGGATTATATTCGTGTGCTCGAAAGCATTTATTAATCAGTGTCATCAAAGACTTCAACGATGCACAGCGACAAGCGACCAAAGATGCCGGAACCATTGCCGGCCTCCAGGTTCTCCGTATCATCAACGAGCCCACTGCTGCCGCCATCGCCTACGGTCTTAATAAGAAGGGTGGCGAATCGCAAATCATTGTCTACGATTTGGGTGGTGGAACTTTCGATGTCTCCCTCTTGTCCATCGACGATGGTGTCTTTGAAGTTTTGGCAACCGCTGGCGACACCCATCTCGGTGGTGAAGATTTCGATAACCGTGTCATCGATTACTTCATCAAATCCTACAAGAAGAAAACCGGGACTGACGTCAGCAAGAACCTCCGCGCTCTCGGTAAACTCAAGCGTGAAGTTGAAAAAGCCAAGAGGACACTTTCCAGCCAACAAAGTACTCGCATTGAAATTGAGAGCTTTGAGGATGGCAACGACTTCTCGGAAACCCTTACGCGTGCCAAGTTCGAAGAACTCAACATGGATCTCTTCAGGAAGACTATGAAGCCCGTTGAACAGGTTCTTAAGGATGCCAACGTTAAAAAGGAAGACATTGACGAGGTTAGTATTTGTCCTTTGTTTAACTATCCGGTTCTAAACTGCGTTTAGGTTGTCCTTGTTGGCGGTTCAACTCGTATCCCCAAGGTACAACAGCTCCTCAAGGAGTTCTTCGGCGGAAAGGAGCCATCAAAGGGTATCAATCCTGATGAGGCTGTCGCATATGGTGCCGCTGTCCAGGGTGGTATTTTGTCCGGCGCCGAAGGAACCGCCGATGTAGTCCTCGTCGATGTTTGCCCACTCACTCTTGGAATTGAGACCACGGGCGGAGTTTTCACCAAACTTATCCCTCGTAACACTGTCATTCCTACTCGGAAGAGCCAAATGTACGTCTGGTGATATCGTTAACGCGACTGATGTGATTAACAAAATTTTGTTAGCTTTTCCACTGCCGCCGACAACCAGCCAACTGTCCTCATTCAGGTGTTCGAGGGTGAACGTTCTTTGACCAAAGATAACAATCTTCTTGGCAAGTTTGAGCTTTCGGGTATTCCTCCTGCGCCCCGTGGTGTTCCTCAGATCGAGGTCACGTTCGAGATTGATGCCAATGGTATCATGAAAGTCGGAGCTGCCGACAAGGGAACGTGAGTATATGATTCCTTCATGTAAATCAATTACTCATTTCCTTTGGTTTAGTGGAAAGTCGGAGAGTATTACCATCACAAATGAGAAGGGACGCTTGAGTCAGGAGGAGATCGATCGTATGGTTGCTGAAGCTGAGAAGTTCGCTTCGGAGGATGAGGCCCAACGCAAACGCATTGAGGCCTTGAATTCCCTGTCCTCCTTCGTCTATGGACTCAAGACGCAGCTCGGTGACCAAGAGGGTCTTGGTGGCAAGATTAGCGATGAGGACAAGAAGACTATTCTGGCCGCTGTCAAGGATACCACTGATTGGATCGATGAAAATGGTGCATCCGCAAGCGTTGAGGATCTTGAGGAGAAACTCGCCGAGGTACAAGGGGTCGTTAACCCTATCACCACTAAATTATACAGCGGCGGAGGCGCGGGTGCTCCTTCAGGAGACGAGGACGATGATGATCTTTCCAAGGATCATGACGAGCTATAAGTAGATTACCTAGCAGTATCATCGCTGCGGCGTTTTGTATGCCATATAGTAGATGGAAGTAATTAACACAAGAAATACCCATCCAAATCGTACTCTAGATGCGATTGCGTCTAGATTTTGAGGCTTCGGTTCTTATACTAGGTGACATGAGTTGTCAACTGCTTAGTTGTAATACCGCTATAACACTTTGTGCTAAAGTTGGCTCAGCATTTTACTGTTTAGATTACAAATAATGGTAATTAAGTCCAAAAACAGTTAATCACCGCACCCTAGTGCGGGGAAAGACTTGATTGAATACTGGTCGATTGTGAAGAGCGGGAAAGAATTGCTGCAATGTTTGGATGTTGACTTTATACAGGCGCGTCGCGTCGGCATGCACGTGATCCCGACACGATCGCCGTTGAACGTTGAACGTTGATGTCTCAGAAAATGTGGCACAGCATTACATCACACTCTCTGGAAAACATATAAAGAGGCCTGCCTCTCTCCCCAATCCTCATCATTCCAATCACCTCATTCACTCTCTTCCCGGTCTTCCCCAGTCATCTGGTGGCCTAACACTTCTCATCTAATCTCACTTCCCCACCGGCAATCAACACATGCTTCTGCCGACCCTGCCAAGCCCCTCATCCCAGTATGTTCATCATCCCGCCTGTTGACCAGCTGGCAGCACCGTACTAATCCTCCCACTCCAGCCACCCGCCTTGATCCAAATCCCTCCATTCCACACCTCCCTGCTTCACAATGAAGGCGAGTACATTCCCACGTATAGACGGTTGGATGTGCAGCCCAGAGGGAGTTGGGGGGTCCTGGTGTGGCCCGCCGCTCCTGAGGACACACCACGCCCCCGGGTGCGGTGCGAGGCTGGGGCAGAACGCGACATGTAGTTCACCCCGGCAGGGTGTCTCACGTATTGCATGACCACTGTTGGCTGGCTTCCGAAGTGGACCCCCATACTGTGCGGTAACTGGAGCTGTGTCGGCCATGTTGCCACCTGCTGTCGACCTTCGCGGGGGCCATGGGGATGAGGCCCCTCTCTGATTCATGTGCGTGTGGCGGTGCATTTGATTGTTCTGGGTTCATGTGCTTGCTCGGCGAGCGGCTTCACGGGATCTGTGAGTTTATTTCCCCTATCACTTCTGCCTCGATCTGACATTCCTTTAGCTCATATTGACTCGCTCCGAGTCAGCGTGGCAATCCCGCCACCTCTGTATGTATCGTGCAGGTTTGAAGTGTTGATTCTGACTGTTTCTGTAGTATCTCCCTTCCGTAGTACAGTCATTATAACCCGCCACATTTGCTTTGCTGCCTATGTAAAATCAATGCATCTGTGACTTCGTGAATTTGAGTACCCGTTTTGAGCGCGTTTCGCGACTCCATCACTCGCAACGCGGCAGGACGCGGCGTAGATCAAGATTCGAGAGCTGGACATGGGCATGGGCCTTGAACAACAAGTCTGCGGTTCTAGATGACAACATCTTGCTGTTGAAGATATGAATAATCTAAGATTTGAAGCTTAGCATATAAATTCAGACCTGAAATACACGAGCACTTGGGTTTTTAAAAGTAAAGTCAATTATTGTATTAAACGACTAGACCAAGATATCGATATCTCTGTATTTTATCTCCAAGAGACTAGACAAACCAACCTGTATATATACTATGTCGGGTGGAGGCGAGGGCGAGCTACGGATGATACTGGGGATTGGTTAGAGACAGCTTGATACAAGGGACAGAGCGGCACTTACCCCGTGCATAATTTGTTTCGAGACCCAGGCCTTACAATGCGCTTCAGTGTTATCGTAGATGCGCCGTAAGAGCCTTTGACCTTCGAGGGCCTTTCTCCACTTTGTATTGCATATCAAGGTGGCATTGCCTGTCCGAATGCGTTCAAGCCGGTCCTGGAACCATCTTTCATTGTCAACAGTCCAATGCCCATGGCATGCTCCTGATCTCATCCAGGTGTCTTGTCGAGGCCACCACGAAGAAGATGAGTGCTGATCCGCTCCGACAGACGTCTCAATCCGGTATACCCCACAGATAAGGCTTATTTCGCTCTCATCCAGGTCATCATCAATATACATTCCCCCTCCCTCCGCTTCCGACAGGACCTGCCCATACCAATCCGCACTGAGCGCAGGCCCATCCAGGACGCTCTTCGTCGACACCACTTCTATTGCCAACCTCCAAACGATGCCCCCCATCTTGAGCGCGGCTTGCCCAGCCGAGCCCTTGAGTAGTTTGTCGCGACATTCAACGTAAGCAACGTAATCGTGCGCACCCGGTGTGTATCCCGCTCGGCGATAACCCAACCCGGGTACTACATGTGCCGTTGGCGCCTTTTGTAGGCTTCGATACCGGGCAGTGTTGAAGGGGATACCACAAGAGAGGAGAAAGCGGGCAGTCTTCCGGATGCCACCCGACTGCCGATATATTTGTGCAACCGTCATTGCTTCTTTAACGAACAAGAGCCAGGACTGATCCTCGGGGGTCGTGCACTTAATGCCAATGAAATATCCTGTTTCTACTTGCCAGAGCCGCAGTTTATCCGATACCATACTGAGACGGTCAACAGCTATGGGGCTAATGTCCCAAGCTGCAGGGAGAGTCGATGGAGGCACAGTGCCGTGCAAGATGTTCGCCCATTCCATATAAGATAGTGAGTTGGGTCCCGGGCTGAGTCTTTTGTTCCCAAGAATATCAAGGGCCCTCCTGGGTGTTTTGACCGGGCCTTGGGGTTCGGGATTCGGGGCGGCTTGATTCTGTGATGCTGTGAACCCGTAACGGGACTTCAGGAATTGCTCGGGAGTGTCGAGAGAGAGTTTGATCGATCGCACTTTTGGGCTATACATCCAAGCTGTTGCTTCCACCCGCAGCCCCGACAACCACCCAGAACTTGCAGCCTGCGCAGGTGCAGTTTGTGCCAGAGCAGAGTCTTGATTGGTTGGGTGGTCGAACTCTGTGTTCACCGTCATGCTATTGACGCTCACTGATGCAGGTTGCCCCTCATCCTCGCTCTCCTCATCTTCATCCATATCCTTACCCATACCAGCAACTTCGACGGGATTGGCGTGTGGGTCGTAGAGCACGCACAAGTCCCATTGGTGGCAGTGGCTCAAGTATTTTCGTTGCGAGGGCGCATATACTTCGAATGTCTGGACAGCTAGGGAAGCTTCCACCCTCCTGCGAACCCAGCCTTCACTCTCTTGCTCCCACTTGAAGTACTTGGTCCCTTTGGTAAAACCCTTGCGTGCATCTTCCTCATGCGATAGCCGAGACTGCTTTTCCGTTGGCGTCTCCCTGCTCGCTTTCAACTTTGCCGCTGATTCCATTCGTGCAATGAACTCCAACGGGCCTTCGCCTTGCCTCTGTCCAGATTCCGTTTCCAGTTGAGGTGGTTCTGTGGGGGCAGGTGGGTTCAAAGGATTATGCGAGACCTCAACTTCGTAACCAATTGACTCTGTATCATCATTGGCAGAAAAATCCACGTCAAAAGATAGGCTTGATGGGCAGGCGACAATGGCAGTGCTCCATGGGTGTGCAGCAATGGCGGCGCTACTAGGGGGCTGACGGTCGAGTTTGCTTTTCTTCTCGACCCCTTCTATCACCTCCGAGGGTGGTCGAAACCACTCCAGCCGGTTGTCGTTAGGTTTAAAATTGAGCGAAGACAAATTTCCCCAATGAATCCAAATTGGGACCTTGGCAAGCAAGAAGCGCGAAATCCAAGGCGACCATAGTGTGTCCAGTGCCCAGAGATACGCACCTGGCCGGAATCCAGGCAACAACTCACAAACGTATGACCCCTGGAGGCATTCTACCCATTGCTGTGGGATTGGATGGGGGTCCCGTTTCCGCAAGGCATCAAATGCAGACTCGAACGGCGACTGGGAGTCTCCCAAGTCTTCATCAATCCAGAGGGTAAGCGCGAAGGTGAGGTATGCTGACAACATGAGGAATAAATTGCGTGCCTCCTTGGCGCAATCAAGGACTTCGGATATACTCTGGTGGGCCTGGGCATAGCGTGCGCTGGACGGGAGCTTAGGAGGAGTGATGGTGGGGACCCTCGGGTTACAGCATTGGATTAGGTAGCTGGCGGCGTCGAGGAGGTTACGTTCAAGGGTACTCCATGAATCAATGGTACGGCGATTGAGGATATAATATCCATTGTGTTGGACGGTCCGCTGTTTGAGCTCGGTGTCGCTGAGGTTGAGGCGACCAAATAAGAACCCATCGTTGACTGCCTGAAGGGGGAAGAAGGCTTGATACATTAGATCATTGGGCGTTAAATGGGTCTTTGCGTATTTCGCAAGAGAATTAGGGATATTGGTTTCCGCGAGGTCGACATACGGTGGTAGGCCCACAGACCCGACCCCAACAATAAGTTTGTTGTCCACCCAGCAAGCATAACGTGGTGCTCGGCAGGTAGCCCTGGAAACCTTTGCGAGTCGTCTCAACCCAGCCGCATTCCATTCCGTGATTGCTGTTGTCTGCAGTGAGTATGAGACCCGACAGGAGATGGACTTGACTTACAGCTATTCGATCCCCCTCCCGGGAAGAAACTCATCATTACTAGGAGATAAGAGGCGAAGCGCGACGTTGGGTGGAAATAGGTATCCTGAGGCCGGCCTTGTTTGTATTCTTGCTAATCACCAATAAGGAACGTCGCGCGGAAAGCCCAAATGGGACGCGGGGCAGAGAGAAAAACTACCAGCTTATTGACCACCAACGAAACGCCGTGTGGAAAGCTCAGCGGCAGTAGACTCGAGGACTCGGAACTTATCGTGTTCGTCAAAAATCGAAACGTGTAGCTAAACAATTGTGCCTGTGTAGGTAATGAGTCGAGACGTTGTAAAATTTGAGGGATGAACATATGGCAATATATATAGGCAGAGTGTCTAGCACGCCGGGAATGATTAATGACCAAGTTGAACTGTTTCCATAATTTTAGCGGCTACAGGCATGAGGCTCCTACGGAGCTGATCGACGGATTCATTCTGAACGACACTGCCGCCTGAAATTGGTTGGGGACTATGCAGGCTCAAACATACATGATAACGGACCTTCAGCGAGGCGTACTACCAGATCAAGCTAAGGTGGCCCTTGGCACGACTTGTTGTCCGAATATTTTCGGATAGCGCTGGACCCCGAACCCATAGCGAACTAGAGTGAGGAAGACGCGAACCATTTTAAAAGTTGTACTAAACCTGGAAGCCGACACAGTGGTCCTTCCAAAGGTTAGCCGGTAGCCGTTCCGACACGTGAGAATCAAGCAATATATGAGGATACCCCCTTCCAGCAGGATATGGCAGGGGACAACTATCACTTACTGATCCTCCAATGCCCTTTGAACCTCCATACCCACCGTATGATCCTACGGAGAGGGGGTAACTGTCTGCCATCTACACAGTAATCATTTGGCTGACAATTCATTTCCAATAGATGGCCGTATGTGCACCGTCACTCCTCATGTCCCAGCCCGGCCTCATACAACTACTGAATATTACAGTTACCAAACCCTGGTGAAGCGATGGCCTATCATTGTTACTGGTGTCATCGATCACCTATACAGTGCATGTCATGAACTCTCACTCCAGTCTCAGGACACCAATAGCACGAGGAATGACCCAGATAGGAAGGCTCTGGAGGCAACAATCTCAGAGGGACGGAGGATAATAGAAAAGATAAGCAAGCTAAAATACCATATGGGCAGGGATCATCCTCTGGAGTATGTGAAGACAGTATTACGCAACCTGAATCTAAGGGGCGATGGTTTTCAAGCCCAATTCCCCAGGATGGAGGCTTCCATGTCGATATATACAACACGCAGCTGGAGAGCCTGGCGAACGATAGCAAAGGGACCTGGTTCACGGCCCCATGGTTATTTGCAGAGTGCGTATTGATCCTCTGATTGCCCTTTTCTACATACCATCTAATACAACTGTCAGGTGTTATCTGTACGTTCTCACATCTCCCTAGTATTAGATATCATCTAATGGTGGGGGAGGTATCGTTTGCTTCGTTCATTCTTCGCAGAAACAGAATACTGGTCCAACCATGATCCGTTTTTACCGCAAAAGATGAGCACATTCCAACAATCCAAGGCCTCTATTTATCGTGAGCAATCTATCAATTCATTTAAACATGTCAAGTAATAGTATGATCAGAAATAGCAACTATGATGATGGAGCTCGATGCGGGTGGCGTCGAGCGCACTTTGAGCCCACAGCAAACTGACATTTTGGCCAAGGAGATGATTCAACTATGCCTTTGGTCTGGCACTTTTAAATTGGGTCATAGTAACACTTGGATTGATGAGATTCTTTACACTTACAGGGGAAATGCGACGGTCCGCATTGGTTCCAGAGTCGCCGTCCGCGTTGACAGGATTGTTTAGGATCTCTCCCTTCTGACTCATCTAAGTGCCGGAGACATTGCAAGTCTGCAATCCCTCGGACGTGATGCACAGGCTGCTCGGGAAAGATACATACTCATGAACGACCAAGTGGCTGTGTGGAAACACATCAAATCATTAGATGGGGCAAGGATCGACTTCGTCCTAGACAACGGTGAGAGTCGATTGCTATGTCATAGGATAATGCCTAAACTAGTATGATCTGATAGCGGGATTTGAGGTAATATATTTTCTGCTGCATCCCAATGTTTGGTTAACAATCATGGCCCCGCGCCAGCTTTTCACGGACCTCGTTTTTGCGGATTTCTTGGTCACTTACACACCACATGTGTCCAGGGTTGTTTTCCAGTAGGCTCTGATACTTGCGTTTCCGCACATCCCTCATGCCCTGATCAGTCCCAAACTGATCCCTTGGTTTGTTTCGGATGTGACGCCGTTTGATTTTGATCAAACTCTTAGTTCCCTGCTTGATCCTACCTTTTTTCGATCGAATGATGAGGCCCACCAAGACGAACCAGCTTCGATGAACCTGGTTCATCTCGTCACACGATGGAAGAGGTACGTCGATGATGGGACTTTCGCTCTATCGGTTCCGATCGGCACCCCGCTCCACGGGAAGGAGGTAACTTCCCAGCTGGCCCATTTCTGGACGACACCCTTCCCATACTGGGACATGCATATCCACGCTAAGGAGCTTTATGACCACCTCAAGGATAGTGGGCTCGTTATTTTCAAGGTTTGTGGCCTGCATAATCTACAAGATAAAGCTATAACGAGTTGATAGGGCGATCTCAAGTGAGTTGCGAGAAATGCTCGAGGCACACAAATAGCTTTAAAGGATCTGCAAAAACAACTAGCTACCGCAAGTAAGCATCTTCCACAACTAACCCGATGCAATCTACAAGTTTTCTAGACTTACAGGTGATGTGAAATGGCCTGCGTGGACTCCATTCCAAGTCGCCCTTGGTGTGCTATCTCCGGTGTAGGCGGATTTCGATGATTTATATTCCTACTAGGTCCCCTTGGCGGCGCCTTCCCATTGCTTAGCTTGAGGACGAATAAAGCAGAGGTTATTGTTGGCATTGATCGGGTGGTCGCGGAGGACTTAGATAGGACTGAGAATACATGGCGGGTGGATGGCAGGTATGTACCCTCACTCCTAATAATGTCGTATCCTGGTCCAACCAACGATTTTCAGATATGCTGTAATCTCATTCCTTCCGGGTCGAGATGCTAGTATTACATGATGCTCAGTTGATACACACAAGGAATTGTTTTAGAAATTTTCTTGGTGGGATACACCCCGCCGATAAGTCATAAAGTCCATGTCTTGACCGAGCGATTTGCAACAGATCTCATGACTACGCTAGATAAGGACAGATTCCACATATCGAGCTGTTCCTTTAATCAAGAGGGAACAGACTGCGGGTTCCAGGAGCGTTGTCTGTTATGGAAATAGCCAAGTAGTCCCGCCGGCGGGAGACCTTCTCGTGATTCTTCGTAGGGCAGTATTGGATAGTCACCGGTTGGTGCGCCCTTTTCCTCGTCGTGTGCAAATATCCCTTTGGTGAATCCCAGGGCTGATAGTGTATCTTCAACGCGCACTGTATTAATACTATTAGCCCGGTCCTTGGTGTTTTTAAAAAGATAGACGAACAATACTCTGCTAGCCCCTTGCCAAAGTTGAGCCAGCATATGGTACCAAGAATGAGGTTGGCAAAGAGGAGAATGAAGCTCGCGACTGTGCAGCATCCCAAGAATGGCCATTGCAAAAATGTCCTAAAGGCATGGTTCACCCAGTGAGATTGTTCAAAGAAGTGTGGGCTCACCACCGGAACACAATAGAGTAGAACATCATCGACCAGCAGACGATAGCACAAAACGTCAAAAATAAAAACAGGCCCATAAGGCGCTTGTTCTCCTTGCGGATTCCGTGCCACCCCTTGTAGGTATTTTTAGCGGCTCCAAAGGTACAACAGCGAGATAATTTTTACCAGTGCGATCCACGGTAGCAGAAGCTGGACTCATGTTTAAGCTGTTATATTCAGGCCGAATGACATGGGTCACGTACTATTGCGGTTACGGCCAAAAGTCCGAAATATTCAAAACTATGGGCGGCCAGCTCGCGGATTGCGGTGTTTAGCAGTGTGTCCATCCATAATGCCATCGTAGCCGTTAATGCGAAGACTTCCAATTGGAGGCACGCCAACACTGCCATAAAGAACTGATGATGGTTGAGAAAATGATTGACAGACCAAATGGGGGCTTACTCGATTGATGCGGTAGACGTGAGCTGGAGCTCCAGCATGTTTAAAGGATTGTGCATTGTAGACCTGTCGCGATGAGATTCTGTGAATAAGTGTTATATGTCGTCGACATACCCGAAGAAGTGTCCATGAGAGGTAACTTGCGATCACCAAGGCCGTGCAGTTGAGAATAAGATCCGGAATCTGATGGCGACATTCACCTTGGCCTGGTCTAGAGCAGTTATCGGATGCTTACCTCGTATGCCCGACGTGTGGGGAAGTATTCCGGAAATATGTTGACCGAACACGGTGTCCCTTGGTTCCACATCAATTCTCGGAACTCACCCTCGCGGAGGTTTGTCCGCCAGACAGAATAAGCAGACCAGGCCGTCAATATGACACGACTGCCAAGAACCGCTAGTCTGGGAAAAGTAATCAGTATGAACAGAAGCGGGCGGAAATGTGATTATACATGTGAGGCACTGAGTCAAACATAATTGCCATCAAGGATATGGATAAAAGCCAGAATTGAAAGAAGACGAGTGCCAGATCCTCCCTGCGAGAGTCCTGAAGACTATAGGGACATTAACGTTACAACGGGCAACCCCTGGTAACCCACTTACACTTGTTTGGGTATACCATTATTTCTGTACAAATGTGGTCCAGAAACACCACAGGGTTCGGTGGGATCGAGAGGTTGACTCCCATGATCTGTCCGTAGTTTGAAGAATTATGGATGGCCGTCACGAAAACGTTCCCGTTGAGCGGCTGGACCTTGTATTTAAAAACTAGGGGTGCAGTGTCAATCGCAGGACTCACCAGGTTTGTGAATTTTTGGCTAGGTACCGTTGAGTATTCTTGAGAGTGTAATCAAACTCAAGAACACGTACGCTATAAGGGAAATCCCGAGAAGAGAATATATTATCGCAATTGGAGGGCGTATCAGGCAAATCCCTACAGAGTCGGACGCGCATGTTTCCGAGGGGTCCATCTCGAATAGCTACATTCCAGGGGGAATTTGAGCATGGACTGGATATCAGAGAGGATCGAGCTGTATTCGGCGTCGATGGAGAAGAGAAGCGACTGGATGATGCCTTGTGCGAAACAATGAACGAAACTGAAGAGGAAGAAAGCAAGCGTTATCCGACTGAGCGTTACGCGGGTATACTGACGGGGATGAGAAATTGGCGTGGACAAGCTGAAAATCATACTCACAATGCATTTGACCTTCCTTACCGGCCACGAAACGAATGAGATCATGGCAAGTTGAATCAAGTGCAGACTAGCACCACCGTTGGCCAGAACGGCGATGGACTTGAATGGCGCTGCCGATGGGAGGGGATGTCAGAGACCAGGGATGGGGAAATGATACGACACGGGGGGTACTGGTGTTTGCTGCTCTTTACTTATCTGGCACTGGTTTGGGTGTTATAAATAGAGCAATCAGAAGTATAAACCTGCTTGATGTCCCGGAAATTGACATAAATGGGCTTGACAACCCACAGTGATTCTAATTTCAAATCTCCCCGCAATCCCCGGCAATGCGACATAGATCGTAACATGCAGAGGACTATTTGGGAGTTATTTAATTTCGGGCGTGGTAGTGGTGGTAACCATACGAAACCATATCCTTGATTTCATTTCCAGTGTGTCTTTATGTTGCAAGAGGAAATCTTTCTATGCTTCCAGTGCGGAATGGCCTTCCGCGGTCCGACAGTACTGCATGTCACGATGATCGATGAGGGAACAGTTGTATCACTGTGAATTGATCAGTCGTCAATTCAAGTCCGACTCAAATCTCGTGACCCTTTCAGCTGGTTGACACCCAGCCTATATTGAAATTCTCATGCCTCGGCTTTTGACAGTACGACGGGCGCTGCTCTCTCCAGATCTCTCCAAGTGAATGCACACCGCAATATTTCGACGACCCCGTTGCCTCAGTCCGTTGCGGGGGAAAGTCGCGACGTCACCTCCATGGACAATCTTTTGAGAGCAGTTAGTGGGTACACATCCAAACTCAAAGCAGTCACGCTGCCCGCCTAATGCATCGACAGAGAAAAATTCGAATCCAACATACCATTCGTGTGTACACTGCGCAGCTGATGACTGAATAGACTTAACCACGCTTTAGTGTGATGCCTATAAGAACCCCCATCCTTTGGTCAGAGGCTCTTCTCAATGCTGCTAAACCAAATGAGGGGGGTGAAAATTCGCTGGCTGAATCAAGCCACAACCAGGCGCCCTGACACCTCGCAGCATGCTAGACTCGTACTCTGAAATCACGCTTCCATTTGGATCGTCCTCTCAATTATTCGAAGAGTATACAAACGCGTCCGGCGGTATTCGCACGGAAAGTCTGTAATTTGGCCTTCTTTACGCAGGCTGGGGCCGACAATTTGCAAACGATAGATTGATGGAACATCTGGATTCCTTGGCCGGCTCCATTTCGTATAAACACATGCTGGGGCCTTCTGTACAAACTATAGGCCGTATTCAAGAGCGGGGTTTTTATATTGTAACAGCTTCTGTAGACCGGTTTGTGCTTTCTTTGATCATGGTGTTCTCACCCATATTTCTGATGCTGCCGTCAGATTGGATATGTTGGCGCCATTAGTTTCAACTAGAGACCTCAGGCTGAGCGGCCAGGTTATATATACTGGAAAGAGCTCCATGGAAGTGGCCGTAAGAATGGAATCCGTTGGGAAGGGCAACCCGATGAAACCGTTTTATTAGGTATGTTTTCGGGTCTCCATCAAAGACCCAAATGTATACCCCCTTCGATCAGGTAGATTCTCTATGGTCTGTAGAGATGCCAATACACATCAAGCACGGCAAGTGAACCCATTGACGATATCATCCCCCGAAGAACGCGCTCTGTACTCCATGGGAGAACGTGAGTTTACGGTCAGATACGTCTAGTATTGTCATGAATGAAATCTTAGTTATAAGAAGCAAACGTCAATCAAGCGCGCTGCGCTCATTGACACGAGTACCGCCCAGTTCGGAAGAGGCCAAATCACTTCATTCCTTCTATCTCCAATATGGCCAGCCAAACCCCCGGGGCGAGCGGGTTTGGATGGGTGATACCCGGGTGGAAAAGTGTATGCTGATGTTTCCACAAGAGCGCAAGTAAGTTTTGTACCTGTTTGGAGTCTGGATGATCTGTTTACCCGTAATTTCAGTGTCCATCAGAAGGTTTTTGGCGGATATTTAATGAGATTGGCATATGAGGTGAATCACTATCCGGAGCTGCTACGGATTTTCCAATAATTGTGACAATCTGACAGTTGGGATTCACCAATTCAAGCATGTTCACCAGAGGGCCTGTCAAATTCCTCTCTCTTGATGGAATATCGTTCGCCCGCCCAGTTCCCATTGGGTCCATCCTCCGCCTTACTTCCCATATCCTCCATTCGACCACATCTGCACAGTACCCCATGCTAGTGGTTCGTGTGTCATATATATTAACTACCCTGTTACCTTACCCGCCAGTGTCATAGCACGTTGGTGTGAAAGCAAACGTCGTTGATGTACAAACAGGGACAGAACAGACGACGAACGACTTCAGGTTTACGTGGTGTCAAGACCACGAAAGCCCCACACCAAGGAGGGTTGTCCCGCAGACGTATCAAGGTACATTTTTTGCTGTTCACCCTTACTGTGCCCTGACGTTGCTTGATGTTACACAGAAGCAATGCTATGGTTAGAAGGGAAGCGGGCACTTGAACTGGGGGAAGAAATCAGGGGGCTGCGGAATTAAGGGCAGTTGCTAATCACCTCGCTTGAAAGGACACTTCGAAGGTGCATAATCGAGAAGATGTCGGATGGTGACTTCTAGTCTCTCATAAATAACCGCATGTTATAATTATGTGGCCATCTTTTTGAATACTCTATGTATACTTAGCACGATGCCTGAAATACCTTCGTACGGCGCAAACATGCAAGCGAACTGGAGTTTGTGCCGACGTCCGCGCTGGACGTGTTTACATATGTAAGCACTTTCATCTGATGGTTGCTAGTGAATGTTTCCGTTCATGATCAATTACTGACCTGGCAGCTGACAGTGATGGCCTCAGCACAATTCAACCGTCAGTACCCAACATCAACCAGTCCAACTCTACAAGTCCCTTCATGCCTCTTCGATTCGTCAAAGTCCCAAGATCGAGCACAAATGATGCGCTGCACCTTGCTATCTCAGCTGCTACTTTGACGAAGGAACTATCAAATTTAGCCCAATTTCCTCCAGCTACGGCGGCAGTATCAGTTATATTGCTCATATTTGAGACAATTCAAGTACGTTTTTACCTTTTTGACTGCATATTCGATCTTACTGACCGCACTGACCAGGGTGTTCAGGTTTGTGGATGACTCAACGTTGGCTTACCTCTTGTACCAATTCTTATGGGATAAATAGAATAACAAAGTTGCTTGTCTCCAGTAGGCTTTTAGTTTTCTGTGTCTTGGAATTCTAGCTGAAGCGATACGTGTTGAGACTTGCTCGAAGATGTGCCAGGATTTTATTAGATATCAATGAGCAGATGGAAGGAAGATGGAACACTGCCCCGCCTTCATTGCTAAAGAACCTGGAAAAGTTTGAACAGTGAGTCGCGATACTGCCTTGCTTTGATCGAGTGCCTCTGACCCCACTGGGCCATTATAGGACGCTAACCAGTATCCACGCATTCATGAAAGTAGAGGCGGAGGTGAAATGGCGAGGCCGTTTTCTGCGGAAGATATCCATCGAGAATGCATTGGTAGATTATAATTCCCAATTGGACGACGCATGGCAGTCTTTCCAGGTACGCACGCCGTTTGTAATTCGGACCAAGAATCAAAGAACTGTACATCAAGATTGCTACTCTGATCAACATACATCATGCCGTTTCCTCAGGCGCCTTTCTTGGCAGCTCAAGGGTGGGTCAGAAAGGTAGTACCCCCCACCGGCAGGGCACTGCACCACCTCCATATATAAAACCTGCTGAAGCAAATGAAATCCCCGAATCCGATTCCCCGCTGGAGGCGAGGGAATTCATTTTGGATAAGCCGCAACCAAGTGGTTCAGACTCTGGGAGTGACAGTAATGTGATTGTGTTGCCTAGCAAATATGGTACTGCTACGGATGATACTCTTGAGGACCGTGGCGTGAGTTTCGGGAACTCTCATTGCTGTGCTGATTAATTGTTTCCTTCAAGTTCCGCCGCTACCATCAATCTGAAGTGAGATTAACGGGGAAAGCGGCCATCAAAGATGGATGGTGGGGAGGCTCGAGCTTGGCTGAAATTAATGGACAGGAAGCGTTGGTCAAAAGGTATGAGGGCCCCCAGGCGCAAGCTGCACGAGTGAGTGCCTCTGCATAGTGGCCTTGAGCAGGTATGCAGAGCTGAAATGCCTTTGCAGTCTTGGCTACGTGATATAAAAATATTACAGGATCTTTAGTGTGCCATTTCAGAACACTTTTCTGACAGTGGTTTCTGACCTTCATCCTGGCAGCCATCCGAATCTTCCTCAGCTTGTTGGCTATTCGCAAAATGGAGCAGCTACGCCATTCATATTGCTTTCCAACGGTTAAAATAATTGTTTCTATCTACTTTAAGGCCCACTAACATTTTTCATTCAGTTCGAACACGAGTACCTCAAGCCCTCCTGACTAACATGTTGAACACTACGGGAATCGCGTCCTGCGCCCATCTCGTTCTTCGGTTTGTACGACTAGTTTGTGGGTCACCCTTAATCCCGTTCTGATTTCCCCGCCAGTACAGGGACATAACCGTAAGGCATTTGCTAGGTAAAAAATTTCTGCTGATCAGAAGGCTTTCGATTAGGACGCAACTCTTTACCTCCAACAACAATTAAACCTGAATGACACAAAAGCTCAGGACTTCCTTTCCGTCTGTATTGCCTCTGAGTCTGCCAAGCGTGTAGTCTGATCGACATATATCTACAGGAAGCGTCGTATCGCGTCGATGGTTCCAATACGATGATCATTGGCCTCCCGGGACCAAAAGATGGTGTGTGGTACACTGCCCGAAACTACGGCCTTACAGAGAGCCTTAAAATGGCTGTAATGGGAGTAAGTTCTAGATACTAACCCGTTAATGTCGGTCTTGTTCAAACTATGTTTCCCGTGTGTAGATGCTCCCAAACTCAGGGTCAATCGAGCTGAAGCGCAGCAACGCTACTGGTAGGCTTGCTTTACATCCATATTGACGTGTCAGATTGACTGGTGTTATCAGATCCGGTTTCTGTTTCTGGTGGACTCAATCACCTCGTTACACTCTTCCGTGGCCTACTTCCTGCAGATACCGATCCACCAGTTCTCCCACCTAGAGCCAAACTTCTCATTGAAAACGGGGAAAGTGATCATTCTAACCCTCAAGAAATTTCCATGAATCTCCGCCAAATACGACTTTCTAATATCGAAGCAGGTATGCATGACCACACCTGGTATGAGAATTCGGGTATCCCGGCGAATCAATTTGCTGTTGGGGATTTCGGTTATATCCCCAAGGGGGAAGACTTTAATCAATTCAAACGCTTGGGCAATATTTTTCAAGACGAACTGGGTAGTTTTCCGATTGAACATCACGCATCTGGTGAACAATGGTGTTGGGAAAATGTCCCTCCCCGACGGATACCCATCGAACCCTATGACCTACCAGAGGCCGTAAAATGGTATGGACATATATGTCCTCTTGGAATTGTTTTAAAGCTGAAAGAATGCAACCAGCTGGCCAATCGCTGTGCCTCCACATAGCCAGATTGATTGTCAAATTATCCATCGGACCAGCGTCTCTCGAGTTGCTGATGCCTGGCACTTCCTACTAAAAAACGGACTTGCACTCTCCGATGAATTAGGAATACGCCCGGGGGAAATCATATTGAGTCAGTCCCTTGTATCGTACCGCCACTTAGAGGCTGATAACAGTGCGGGTAGTTACCAATGCAGGGAGCGCCCAACACTTTCATATCCGCGACTTCTCGACCCCGATGTATCATGGGCTTCAAAGAAATAATGGACCCACGCCGGGGCGACCATCTTTTGGACACCAGACATCTGGATTCAATCATTGGAACCGACAACCACACCTTAATTTCCACATCCCTCATCAATCGTCACTTCCTATTGTGATGTATTTACTTACCTCAATCGATCCCGAGTTCCAGCCATACTGGTCACATCACCCAGTGGGAGTTGCGAAAGGTTCACCCATCCCCGATCTCAGACACAACTGGACTTATCGCATTGGATGGTCGGTGAAATAGGCTTCCTTTCTGTGACTCGCTTCCTCATGAAAAATTATGCAGGTGCACCGGGTTTGTCAATTGGGTTCAGTTACACCTGAGGATTTTCTAGACTGAAAATTTGCGGGCTAGGGGAGCGGAGTGCCAATACCGCACCACGCGGTCCACTGCCTCCCGTTTGGGGTTAAATTGTGGCATGTTGAAAGGGGGAACTTCTAGCTGACCAACCTGTTATCATGTTTATGCGTGTAGGTTGTGGAGTAGGACCGGCTGACCACGAGTATATCGAAAACATCACCTGACTACCGGTTTCAAATCCTATATCATCATAGATGACTCAAGATGCTGATAATAAATCCTTGGGTTCCCCATTGCGAACTTGAAGGATGAGTAAACCTTTGAGCTTCGCCGCTAGTCGACCCGTTAACCCCCCCGGTGCCACTCCAATATTAACAGAAGCACAAGTATGGAAAGGACTACACATGAAAGCGAGGAAACCTATGTCGTTTGTACCCGCTATATCGTCTTGCGATGTTGTCAGCGATTCAGGAGATAAGGTAGATATTATGGACATCAACAGACAACTTTTTTAACCAGGTGTGGGATAGGTGGTCAGATCCGTCCGGTTTGGGGATGCTGAACCAGTACTTGAAGCGATTGAGTTGCATGAAGCCACTATTGTTAGCTATCTTTTCCCAATAATCACTGGCAGTATATTGAATAACCAATCCCCTAGGCGTACTTCGAAATATCGTCGGTGGGGGCACGCATCACGAATGTATTATCCTATGATGGAGACAACAATATGCTGTTGACGTTCACATTTGCCAATGGCATACCAGGTTTCGAACCTGGGAAAGGTCGGCCAGGAGCAGAGGAATTAAACAAGACCATTGGCAAAGGTGTTGAACATACCATTGAGAGGATCAGGCAATTGGCACGGGAAGGAACTCTTGATAGCACACAATAGGATTACCGTTTTTTTTTTTTCAATTCATGTGATATTTCTATACCGCCTCCGAAATGGAGTGGGCGGTCGCTATGTATGACATGTGGATGAACGAAACACGTATTGTACTTGCACAGTGAAATAACTATCCTAAAATCATTGACCTGAGGTGTCGTGCGCCGTTCCCTGCTGGGCGAGGCACTCCAGGGGCCGTTTTAGTAGCGACGGGATTTTCGAGGGGCCTGGGGCCGGCGAATTCAATCAAGCCTGCGCCACCAGACGTGATATTCCAGAGGAAGTCTCCGCCGACGAATCTGCCATCTCCAGCGTCGGGATGAAGATGACTATGGGGGTCCACGTAGTGGTCAGTTCTGAGCAGGGGGGTGTCCGAAGGCGCATGCTCAAAAGAGAATGCCTTTGGATTTTGGCCAGGAATTTAGTGAGCCATCCGAAACCGTGGGGGGAGTTGGATAGCTCGGCCGACGTCTTGATCTTGGTGTCTCTCCAGTAAAGAGGACAGTCGAATAAAATGTGCTGGCGGGTGTGTAGCACACCACACCTCCGGATGTACAAGGTGGATTCGTTGGGGAAGAAACGAGTCCGATATTGCCCAGTGGGGGCGTGGGCAGTGAGTGACACTGCGAATAGGATTACCGTTGTATGGAGGTTGCATGGCAGACGGTAACGGTATTTGCACATAGCGCACGTGATATCAATGGATCGCAATTCTGCTGAGGCTCTCCGAAATATAAACGGTTTGGTACTTGTAGCACACTGATAATACGGGACTTGCTGCCGCTGGTACAAGTTGTTACCACCCCTCAAAACTGCGACGCGAATCATTTATATTGAGACGTTTGAAAGCCCGGAATTAAGGTGCGTAACGGATGCTGCAAATGATAAAGGATCCTGGAAACCAAATTGAACAGAATTGGTTGTGTGAATGTCACGGCAGCAGCAGGATGGGGAAACACATCCCAGGTCCCGCCAAAGAGCCAACACGACCTCTTTTGCGCCTTTTGCGTGGCGTCGGCGCACGGAACAACTTTTAACACCACCACTCCCGGCATCACCTCCAGTGCACTCGCTGCCTATGGATGCTCTCATCGAAGCCTTGACCCCTCCTGCTGTCCCCAGTTTAGGCTACGCTCGTTCCCTCGCAAGTGCTTTATCAAGCCAATCACCCCTTCCCCGCCTGGCGGCGCTGAGTCCGGTGCTCGCGTCATTGTGTGACATTGAATCTCCAGTGTCTTTACAAGCCGCTGGGTATGACATTCTTTCAGCTTATTGGGAGAATAACGATGCGGCAAGTCTTGGTACGGCAGATCGCTTGTCGTATTTCGCTATCTTCTTGGGTTCGGGATTACCCTGGGCGACAGAACTCTGGGAACCTAGGTTTAAGGCTTTGAGAGCGCTCACGAAATGGGGCATAGAAATTGTTGGAATTGAAACTGCCTTTCTGGATCTCTTGAAGTCCTGGATTGATGGTGCATTTGATAGCCTGCTGAACTCCGAGACTCCGGCGGAACGCGCAGAGCGGGAACGAAGCGTCGATGTTCTAGCACAGTTTCTTACATCCATTCCAGGGGACCCAGCCACTATCGCACGAATTCCCGAGGAACAATTGGCGGGTATCTTACAGTTTTATGCCAGCCTTGTGGATCGCTCGATATTTTTGCCCGTTCCTCGAGGCTTTTCGCCTATCGTTGATTCAAATTCGAGTGCAAGCACACCGTCACGGTCGTCCCTTAGCCACCGACGAAACCCGTCTTCATTGTCTGCCGCATCTATCCCATCCCCGACTAGTGGAATTGTAACCCCGAAATCATTCAACAAACATCCTGCTGATATTGCTATTACGCTATACCTAAACCATCTATCTGCCCAGCTCAAGACGCTGTCGCCCACGTATCTTCATAACATTCTCCCTTTGTTGTTTCGTGCTCTAGCATTCCATTCGTCGCCGCTCCCCCGTCTCAATGTTACCCCCCTATCTTCTAGCAAGGATTCAACGGAGGACAAAATTACTGAAACACTTACATCTCTATTTGCTGGTCCCTATTCTGCGACTTGCATGATGATTCTCAAGGAACATCTATCAGCACCCATCGTCGAAAGTGAATCAACACAAGAAAGCAACGTTACGCCTCCAAAGACTACCCAATGTTCCATTCAAAGTACGATGCAAACGTCTCTTGGCGCACACCGGACGCTAAGGAATTATATTCGGCGTGCGCTTTCCACGAGATTGGCTAGGGCCTACATCTCCCGTGAAGCTTCAATCGGTTACTCACATTCCGGCGCTCCAGGCCATATGGATATGGAGAGAGACTTAATGGAAAGGGCATGGCCCAAGGAGGATTATTCCACGACTTCGGGTGGGAACGGGTGGGATGCTGGCCGTCTGGGACGATTGCTCTCGGACAGCGTAAAGTCATGGGTAACCTGGGACCCAGACCTAGATAAAGGCGATGAGGAGGAAAGAGATCGTGAGAAAGAAGGGGAATTGAAAGAGAGTATATTGGAGGAGGCTGGCGGTGTTCTCAAAGATGTTTTCCAAGAACTTGACGCACGGGAAGACGAGAATGGGGAACTCGATGAGGAAGAAGCAGCGGCAGTAGGTGAGATTCTGTTTAACCTCACTCAATACGTTATTCCTTTGAAGTAAGTCACATCTTAGTTTCACCGAGACCCCCTAAAGTTTATGTTTAGGAATCCGGACGGCACGCCATTCGTCATTCCACTAACTCAGGCTGCTGAGGCTTCTACCTCGTTCCTCCGAACCCTCTCTTCCCTCCTTTCGCGAGACCACACAATATCCCTTAGCCCTCTTTTATCAACTACCCTCCTTTCTGTGGCAAAAAACTTAACGGACGTCGACACTGCTCGTTTGCCTTACGTTATGTTTGAACAGCATGATCTATCTCCAACCTCCCCGGATTGGCTTGATAATTGGCAGAACCTTCTGGGAAACCCCACCCTCGTCGGACCCCAGCGCCCTTTGACGCGACGTGCCATTATGAATACTCTACACAACATTTACGAAAGCGTGAGAGACATGGTTAATTACAGGAGGCCCCTTGCAGATATAGTTCTGGACTTGGGTGAGAATTGGGGTTGGAACGGAGATGGGGATGGGGATGGAGATTTGATTTGGAAATTACTTGGCGACGAAGCTGTTCTGAGGACGGTGGAGAACGGGACGGATGGTGTCCCAATTCGGTTTGTGAACCTCTTGTCAGCTGTAGCTTCAGATGTCAGCATATCTGAAGACGACGAAGAGAACGACACTGCCTCCGTGCTCACCACCGACACACAAGCGCCATCCCCGCACCTGGTGATGAACTCGCCCTCAACACTAGTATCACCAATTCTTTCTCGAGTACAGAGCGAATATCACGGATATGGAAAGGACAAAGACAAGGATTTAGGATTACCCTCCGTAATGTCCATTCTCTCGTCACTCACATCGGGAAATTCATCGCGTTCGCAATCATTGCAACCCCAAATGGCGGACCAACGGGTCTCATTATCACAAGAACCCACCAACCCCGAGAATCCTTCTCTACATCGAGCGGTCGCAGCCGTTTCTTCCTTAATCAGCATCTTCACCCAGCTTACCTTTTCGACATTTGCACTCGAGTCAAAAAATTTGGACACCGTGCTTACGATCTACCGTGTTCTGTTGAAGGTGCTGTTAGAAGGGAAGTCAACTCGTGCCAGGATAACTGTTTTACAATTTATGATGCGGTTGAGGGCGGATCGAGACCACCGTTTATACCTTAGGCATGTTGGATACGACGCCGAGGGTCAGGTCGTAATGTTGTCATCCCTAATTCACCGAACATCCGAAGCACCAGTCGCACCAACGACCGAAGGTGAGGAGCCAATACTCGACTCACCGCCAGAATCGCGTAGGGCACGTGCCCGTATACCTCAGGAAAGGGACGGACGGAGACTATCACGGGGACGTGGTGCTGGTGGCCCCTCGCACTCTGCAACAAGCAGGAGTCGCTCTAGAGCTCCCCCCGTATCCTTCCAACAGCCCCTGCTATTAAGCCACAAGAACCACTGTGGCGTATCCCAGAACAATTGCCATTTTCTCTTGCTGAGGCCGATCACCCAGCGAAGGTATACTCTCATACGATCCCGATGGCCCAGGTCTTCCACAAGTCCTCCCAATTTCGGATTACTTGGATGTTATTATAACGATATTAGAGAGGGAGAGAAATTGGGAAGTTCTTTCCTACGTTCTCTGTCATCTACCCATTCAACTCGCCAATAAACACTTGTTCTGTGGGCCAAAATCACGAGAAGCGATCGCACGGCTATTGTCCCTTCTCTGTACTGGGGTCCTCAACGGAGAATTAGGCCTCCAGGTGGATCGATGGCCTAGAGGTCTCAAAGCCCGCGATGCGCAGGGTTTAGCATACCATATACTTTCCGTGCTCATTAGCTACCGGCGGTGCTTCGAACTACCCCAACGCCACCTGCTGGTTGAGGTTTTTCAAGCAGGGCTAGATGGTCAACCATCAACCATCAAATGTTGTTTACATGCTCTCTCCCTTTCAGCCTTCGAGTTGCAACCTTCCATGACAAAGTGTCTACCACGGATCCTGGAGAAACTCTCTCAAATTATGTCAAATCCCGATATGGTGGTCCACATTCTCGGCTTCCTTTCAATAATTGGTTCCCTTCCAACTCTCTATTCCAATTTTACCGAGGGCGACTTCAAAATGGTATTTGGTGTCGCATTACAATACCTTCAGCATTATAACAGAGCTAACTCCTCGTCCACACTTTCTTGGGCCCTCTCGCAACATGTCCGGATTCTTTCGTACAACGTTGTTTACATCTGGTTCCTCGCTGTCAGGCTTTCAGATCGACCTCGTCATGTTAGCTATATCACCCGACAGCTTCTCCTGGCCAATGAAGGCAACACCCAAGTTGATGGACCAACCGAAGTTTGCTTTGATTGGCTCGCCCGATATACCTATGCGTCTGCCGATCCAAGACCCGCGAATTCACTATTCAGCGATATCATCACAAATCCTACCATTAAAGACACATCCGAGGTCTCTGTCAGCGAAAAAACATGGTTTCTGGGTAGTTCGGTCGTAACGTTTCGTGCTCTTGCCCGGCTTGGTTGGGTTGAGGTCCTGACCCGCCGACCTTCTGGATTTTCGAGATTCCTTTGCAGAATTGAAAATGCACCAATGGTTGGGCCCGGGGATGTCGACCCAGATCTGCTGTCGATTCCCGCAAGCTTATTGATGGAACGTGATCCGCCCAGGCCACAACCACCAACACCCCAGGAGGGTCCGGAAACCAAGGCTGATGAGGTATGTTCTTGAGGCAATACATTCGCGCAATGCTAACGATTCGTCAACATAGCTGAGTAATGTTCAACAAATATTAGCGGACGGCCACAACGAAAATCAAAAAACCCCTCCTCCAGATCCAATTACTGGTTATGTTTGGAGCGGATCTGCTCCCTCCCAGAGACGCAAAGAAGTTGTTGTCGGCCCCTCGTACCTGGCACTCCAACTTTCATCCTACCCCCACGAGAGTTTGCCAAGTGCTCGGATTATGGTTGACTCGCCGGCATTACCAAAATTCTTTGCATCTCTTGACAGAATGCCAGTAATTGACACTCACAAGGTAGGCGTCATGTACGTCGCCCCCGGGCAGTCCAACGAAATCGATATTCTACGCAATACCCATGGGTCTCCAGCTTACACTCGCTTCCTGGAAGGAATTGGTCGTTTAATTAATCTACGGGGTCAATATGATGTGTACGCTGGTGGGCTAGATCCGGGAGAGGATGGTGAATACGCTTACGCGTGGTGGGACGATATTCGTCAGGTCCTCTACCACACAGCAACCATGATGCCTACGACACCTGATGACCCTCATTTCAACAACAAAAAACGACACATTGGCAACGACTACGTTAGGATCGTCTGGAACGATTCTGGGAAGCCCTACCGATTTGACACACTATCCACGCAATTCCAATTCGTGAACATCGTCATCGAACCACATTCGCTTGGAGCTATTGCAGCCTTCTCCAACAATCTACATGAAAACGAATACTTCAAAGTTACCGTTCAACGAGCACCGGGCATGACGGAATTCGCGCCCGTCGGGTCCTACAAGCTGATTTCGGCGGAGAACCTGCCTCTCCTTGTACGACAGCTGAGCTTACTGGCTGACTGGTTTACCTTTGTTTTTGCGCAAACTCAAAATGATACCGCACATGTGGAGGTAAAAACCAACTGGCACACCCGCTGGGAAGCCATCCGACGGTTCCAAAATCAGATACCAAAGCCGGATATACCTGAACCCATGGATGGCGTCATGAGCCAAGAGGTGTATAGGGATTTCACAACCATTTTCTAACGGGACAATTGTATTACTCCAGTTGCAGCTGTATCAAATCCCAATCGACCTACAATTGGTCCTACAAGTTGGCTAGGCGAATAGTTCTTTGTATATAAATGACACCTTGAAATAGAAATACAAATGAAAATAAATCAACTTGAATACTATGTTAAATCGATGATATCCAGCACAGCAACTTTAGTGCGACTTGTATGCCCAACCTTCTTGACTTTCAAGTGATCTTTCAAGGTAGCTTGGGCCGATAGAGCTGAAATCACTTTGGAACGGGCTCGGGCTACAGCAAAGGTCTTATTTTCAATGGCGCGATCGGTGGGGAATCAGAGTCACTAGAAATTTCAATCACAGGTTGTGACTGAATTCTAGGTGGTGAATAGGCGCGAGTTGTATCCTTTGGGAGACGAGTCGAAGGAGAAGGAGTACTGGACCTCTGTCGAGAATGGGGGGCAATTGGATAATCTTTTGGTATTGTCCGTGGTGAGCGAGGTGAAGTGTGTTTAATAGATTTCCGTGGGGATTTCTCGAGATGTTCAAGTGGTGAATCTGATCCAGGAGGCGAGGTTGTAAGTTTCTTCCGGCTGCGGCTGGGTGAGGCGGGCGTGGCTCCTTGTGAATAGGATATTGAAAAGGGACCATCCTTAAGGTCATCGTCGAATAACGGGAATGGCTCGGGTGCTAAAGTGACAGGTTTGTGAACCGTTGTTGGCAGCTTAGGCACGGTTTGTCTAGTGGGCGAGCCATTTGCGTCCTCTTCTGACAAGGATATATAACTTTCGCGTGAATCGGTCACCTTCTTGAATAGTCCTGATGGTCCGGGTAAGGCCAGAACGGTGTCCCATTCATTCCCAGTTGACTCTTCTTCCTCTTCTGGCGTTGGCGGAACCTTCCGAGCAATGTTCTTCGAACTAGATTTTCTTGACGTTGCTGATTTAGTACGTGTAGATATTTGAGGAGCCTTCGCAGTAGAGGCCACATTAGATATCTTCAGGCTTCGGGCGGCGACCCTATCATTGCTAGATTTTGCTGAACAGTTTTTCTTGGTTAAGTCGCGTAAAAGTAACTTGTGCGTTGGGGATCCAGCTGGAGATGAGGAATCTTCATATAATGGGACTATATCTACCCGACTTGATGCTGTTGTGGCGGGCGGTATCGCTCTTCTTTGTGGTGAGGGGCTCGCGCTGGTGGGTTTGGGCGGCATGGGCGGATCCTTGGCCCTTTTGTTACCTTTCTTCGTGGCCTTACCAGCCTTCTTGTTTACTTTGGCGTCGAACTCTTCAACTAGATGGGGTTCAACCAATTGAACCATACAAGCTGGCATCCAAACGCGCATATGGGACAAGGGATCCGGGGGTGCATTTTTCGTTCCTTTTTTATTTGGTGGATCATCTTCATCATCCTCCTCAGAAGCCCACTCATCTGATTCTTCCGGGCTACGCGTACCCTTGATTCCAGACTCGGCGATTCGCACTAGTTGTGCCGGCGCAATTTCCAAACGATACTCCAAAATTCCATCGGTCGAGACATGCTTACGCATCGAATGTATCTTTACAATAAGCGGCTGCTCTGTTTCATCTGTGTCATCCCCATCTTCAGAGATATGCATGGTGGAAAAATGCTTGGCGATCATCTTTGAGGGTGTGCCGTACTCCAATCTCGGGGTAGTTTTCTTCTTCGGGGTTGCCAGAACATCGTTGGTTGAGGCTTTCGCCCTCGCATCCAAGTCAAGGACGGCGCGACGAAGAATGCGCAAAACAGCTGAGTGCCATATGACGGTTCTAAAGCGCTTAATGATGGCCTCCTTATATCCCCATTCGAAGTAAAATTCGCATGTCGCTGCAAGTTTGCCCAAGTCAGGTTCTTTTCCCCAAGTTAGCTTGAGGTTGTTGCTTGCGCGACCCATCGATTCAGAAGTTATTGGATTGGTATAGGAAAGCAGAATATCGATGTCGGGGAAAGCATCGGGAATAGATTTTGCAAGAGCAGGTTGCTTTCTGCCGATATGCCCTTGGGAGTTCGTGCGAAGTTCATGGCGCATTTCATTCCGCCAATTGGATAAAAATGATGGCAAATCCTCCCTGGGAAGGTTATTTGCAGCCTCGTACAGAGAATCCCCAAAACCACATTTGGCCAGACCATGAGCAGTCACAGTCCCACAACGCGCGAGACCGCCTTGTTGGTAATCGCCACCACTCATTAACCCAATCAAAATCATACCGCCCCGGGTGAGGTGAATGTCAGGGTGGCTAGTAATATCAGCCAAGCGATACACCTTACTGTGGTTCTTGTCATCCCTTCCGGCTGAGTTCAATACAGGATTCGCGCGATTTCCAGATAAATTATTACTTGGACTGAACGCCGATTGTGAATTAGTTTAGGTCCATTTAGCATTCCTGGTACTCACTTCCGGATTACGGTGGTTGCCCCAAACAAAAAATTGTCAACATCATCCGAAAGAATACCGTCTATGACACCGACTCTGTTCAAATACGCGAGTTCTGCCTCAGCTTCGGCGGGTGCCTGGAGCCTATTGAGGTATGCTCAAGACATTGACGACGGTGAAACGTACCATCCTCCATTCAAACCCAAAAGCCTCCACTAGAGCCTTCATGCCAGGGATGAGCTTGTGACTAGTTCGATTGATTTTCTTGCCCCTCTTGACATCCGGACGTTTAGGTCCGTCAAACACGAACAAGGGAAGGAAGGGAGAGTGCATGAGTGTCGCACACCGGAAGAAAAGGGTTCTCAAAACAGGATTTTCGCCCTCCTTCCCGTACTCAGCGTGGAAGAACCATATGCTGGCGTCAATGCCAAGGCGGAATCCACGCACTCCACCTGGGTTTGCTTCAAACCCCTCAACGACCGAAAGTTCGGTTAAAGAACGTGTCTTCGCAGCTGGTCGGATGATCTGGCAGTCGTTGCATTAGTGGTCGACATATTAATTACAGATGGGGCTCACATCCCATAAACCAGCAACACCCATTGAAAATAGGGAATAGATATCAAAGTCCGAGTGTTTCTTGAGGCCTAAACTTGAGATCTACCGAGCCTCAGCGGCTCCGTAATCGCTTTTGTCTTTGAAATGAAAGTGCTTGATAGGTTCAAGGTTGCACAGTCTGAGTAAACGCGATACGTTCGTGGTCACGTGAAGTGACAACCAATAAGAATTCACGCGTTCGTTCAAAATGCGCAAATATATTCCACAGAAAAATATATATACCAAAAGGACCAAGAACCAGGAGACAGACGAAACTTGTCCGGGTATTATTCAACAACTACCTAGCCGAACCTATAATCTAGCTTTTGCAGAATCCGTCGCTGTCGGTGATGAAATCAATGCTGCCATCTGGTTGGGATTGACCGCCCCGGTTATCAGCCTCAGTCGCGTTGTGGCACGCGTTGAACAAGGAACAAGTAAGTTGAGTGCTCCCGCCCTGTTTAAATTCAGTCAGACACAGAAATTATGAGAAAGTTTGAATCTAACTGACCTTTCCGTTGACGTCGTGGTAAGCTTTGAAGACGATGAGCTCATATCCAACCAGAGGGAATTAGGGTACACTTACCGTTGATGAAAGTGCAACCGCTGACGCTATCGCACATTGTCATGCAATCTATTAGGTATAATGAAGCTTAGCCATTGTGATGGGGGTAAATAGAAGATACTGACCACCAACAGTGTCGACAAGGCCGAATGTAAGGAAACCATCAGCTTGGATGGCGCCGGTCAAGTTGGAGAAAGTGGGCGTGTACCCATCTATGGGAGGAGGGGGGTTATTAGGAGGGGGGTTGTTGGGAGGGGGCGGGGGTGGTTGTTTTGGGCAATGAAGTGCGTATGGGAACAAGTCAAGGATTTTGCAAATAATCTGACGCGTAAAAGGTGAGTATATGATGCAAGGGGGAGGGTAAAGTGTTAGCTACGCCAATTAAGCAGGGAAGCTCGGGGTACTTGAACGGGTCATTCCCATAGTACCAACCAGGATTAGCTCCGTGAACCCAAGGGGGGTTCGGAGCCCCATAGTGGTTCGAGGAGGTGAGGTCGATCCCAAAGAGGCTCGTGAGGTCAACGGTAGCGGTCAAGGTATCTGGTGTGGGTGACGCAGCAGCCCCCAGTGCAAGGGTTGTGGCAGTGAAAAGAGTGGCGAACCGCATTGTAGAACGAGGAACAGATAACAAGAGTGGAGCTGAGCAGATGCTGAAAGCTGAGGAAATAATCGAAACTACATCCTAGCCTTTATACTCAACATCCTGGAACACTACCTGGTAGTCGGCGAGTGAAAATGGCCCAAAATGGGTGAGCTGGATGCCGGCTGGATATTGTTCGAGGTTCCTGAGACTCACGCGGTCACTTGCGTTCATGTCGTTCGCCGAAGACAAGACCTTGATCCGTTCTTGTTCCTCTGTCAGTGCACACATCAAGGAAGATTTTGGACTTCCAGTGCCAAATATATCCGAGGGTGTCTGGGCCGTCTCCCAGCAAGCTCAATGCCCGAGGTCCTAGCAAGTATGTAGTAATATCCATCACAGCTCGGCGTATTCACCAGGGGAATAACCCGCGTCGCTTCAGGCTTCGGGTTTCTAGAATGCGTTACGCGATATGAAGACATATCCGACGTTCGGAGATATCATTGACAAGAAAGATGTCAATGAAAAAAAGCCATCTTGCCGTGACGGGAATGTCATATTTAGGAAGAGAATCCCCCCTCAAATGCCACGAATTGATTGGGTATAATATTTTATCTGAGATGGGCTTCCGTTAGATTACACCTCATACTAGTTCTATCATGTGGAAGGCCTCACCAGATGTCAAGAACCCCGGCTGGATGCGGCCTGAATAACGAATTGGCAACATCCAGGAGCATTGTTTGATTCCAGAGCTGAAGATTGGTTGGTCTGGTGAGAATCAAAATAGGTACATTTTCATGCGACCCACCACCAAGAGGCAAAGATAAGTCTAGCGTAGTTCAATATTAGTGGTTTTGGTGAGTGCTGAACACTTGGAACGTTGTCAAGGCAGCCCTGTGAATTATGTCGCCGAGTTGCCGCCAGAGCAATACTATCACTTACCCTTAGTTCGGAGGGCCCTCTTTTTCGGATGTCACAAAAACGTAACGCACCAAGGATGGGAAGGCGGGACGCGTGGGATCCGGAGAGGCACGTGAGACGCGCTTGGAGGCACTTAGAATTCAAATTCCGATGCGGCAGTCTACGGCAACGGGTTTCGAGCGTGACAACCCATCCCTTCTTGGTCTTTAACCACCACCATCGCCACCGTGGGAATTTATTTTCTTGCGGGGGTCGTCCCTTCCTATCGCTCCATCTATCACATCCGTCCCATCCAAGTGCAAGAAGGACCTTCCATTCGTTTATCCGGGCCATCCTGACTGTTGATCAGCAAGATCGGACCCATCGCTGGGCTTGATTGCTCACAACAACGTTTGCGGCATCGAACGGTATTTCCGAAATCTTTTTTCCCTTCTACAACTTTACACCACCACATTCCGGATACCCCACCCACACCCCCAAGATAATAACACCTCGGCTGATGCTGTCTGTACGATGCGATTCTGGGAGGCTTTTGCCGTCCAAACTCACACCAACCCGTATCCTCTGCGGATGGTTAGGCTAGCGACTTTTGGCCCAAGAAGTGCTTTATGCAGTGCCCTTGTGGCATGGCCGGTGTGTTCTCAATAAAGGCCTGAGGTAAAGAGGAGAGAGCTCGGAGGTGGGACGAGGATGTTCCTGTTGGGAGTCTTGGGATTAGGCTCTATTTTACGTTGCGCGCGAATCTACTTCGCAATTCGCCCTATCGCGTGGGGCATACATTGACGAATCAAGGGGAGAGGAGGGTTTTATGCCCCGAAAGTGTGTTGGCTCTTTACAGGGCTGACGTGCGATAAGGCCGGGCCTGGACCCGAAATCGTGGATAACCCCCCCTCATGGGCATATCACTTGCCTGGACGGTCAGCTGCAGAATGAACCCCCGACATCGCCTCTACGAGCCAGATCCAATGGTCCATCTGGGCCGGGTCTGCGATTCTCCGACGAAGTCACCGGCACCCTTGAAAAGGGGTTTGGCCGGATGGATGTCCTAGTGGGTGTCCGTTTGCTGGGAGAGGCTTACATTGTGGTCGTATGGCCGTAGGCGCCGTTTGGGCGGGTGCGTCCACACCGGAGACGACGAATAGTATGGAGTTGGGGTCCGGGATCTAAACTTTCAGTTACCAAGACCGCTAGGAAGACCGTCGTGCCTCCTTATCGCCTATAGAGGGGGCCTGGTCGAAGACCGACATTTTACCTACAACTTTGGCAGTTCACTGGCGGGTGGACGTTCGGCTGGGGCACATGACATATTGTGTATGATCTTGGCTATCTAGCTAAGCAGTAGTTGGACCCTGTATCACCGTATGCAGTAGCGAGTCTTTGTATTTAACGTACGCACTCTGTGCAATCCACGCGGAATTCAAAAAAAAAAAAAAAAAAAAAAAAAAAAAAAAAAAGAGCGTGACAACCGCCTCAAGACGGGAGTCGATGAATAATTTATAGATCACCACAAAACTTGGTAGAACTCATTTTTATTAGTATATAGGACTGCCTGTTGAGTATAGAAGGAAGTGATGAAGGAGGGGGTTTGGTTCTGGGAAGTCTCCGGTTTGTAGGGCCCTCCGAACTAAGGGTAAGTGATAGTATGTATAAACGACGACCAACTCACTTTCCAGTGAACTTTTCCGTTTCATTCCCTCCCATGAGCCAGAATATTCTGCGCTGCGGCTGCTGTGGTGGATGTTACTGGTTCAGATATCACGTCACAAGCGATTTCCCACCAAAGTTAACAGTCTTTCGTAGTGGACACTCGCATCTTCAACCAGGCGCTCTTTACTCGACTGGCGTTTAGCTTGTTCTCGACATCACGCCTAGGGCCCTCCGCGTATCGAAATGTCAACGCGCGTATCTCAAGCCCCTCGCCTTAACACAACCCGTCATTGCTTATACAATGGTTTCTCAAGCGGCCAGGGATTTCTTCGAACCCCTGACTTCGACGTTGAGTAGTAATCTCCGAGGGCAGCCATCGTCATCGACATCCGCCTTGATGTGGGTTCTACCGTTCATAAAAGGGGCATAGTGTTTGGACCCCCCTTATCATGAGGTCATTGCCGATCTCTATTTCATCGTGGCAGTTTATGTCCTCCGGATATTATGAAGCAAGCAATAGTCAAGTCACTCTATCGGAAGATATCCAATACCCGCCCGATGCTCAGGCCTCAGGAGGCTGCCCCAAGCCCAAGCTTGAGATAGTTCTTGGTTGAGACGTGCTCCGAAAAATAAATGTTGTCCTGGAAGCCTTCTCAGTGGCGCTTTGTCACGGTGCACATTTTGGTGACAAGGAATTTCATTCATCCCGTAGGATGACTCTGATGCTCGCCTTGTATTCTCCTGTAACTGTTTCCGAATGTTTGGAAATATACCATTCCATGCTCCCAGCTTCACCACGGCCAAAGATCCCCGTTAAAGTTGTTTGAAGAGGTCCCGTCACCGCAACTTGAGCCCCGAACTACTTCTCTGTCGGAATATTGAAAGCAGGGTCCCCGCCAGTGTGAAACCACTTGTCGCTTCTTAATACACACGACCTTGACAGGTTGGGATTTTTTGCTGTCAATACAAGACAAGAGCTTCCCCTTCGCTACATACTGCCAGATGACAGCGAAGACAACAGACAGTCCAATTGCTCAGTACCGTTGAACAAATCCTGGTGTGACAGATACGAGCTGATAATCATTCCAGTCGGCTTGAGCAAATTCAAGTATACCAAGGTACATCATCCAGAAATATGGTTTACACAGAGTCTCCCTTTGAACCATCTTCTTTATCTTAACATCATCGCTTTTTTTCGTGATGTCGTATGAACCCACAGTGAGTATTTCGTCTTCGCCATGGCTAGCAGTATGGGTTTATTGATGAAGGTTTCCCGCGCAGGGAACAATGTTGATAGCACCCAATAGATGCCGGATGCTGAAAAGAACTGAGATGGCAAACAAAATAGCAATCAACGATCAGGGTCCCGTGTCCAACAAATCCCGGCGATAACGAGGAACGAGGCTAGTACTTCGATAGTATGGAACTGACATACCCCAAATAGCCATGCAATATCAAACAGGTGGATTACATTCCCAACCTTGATATTTGTGTTTATATTTGCGATAAGACCCGGGAGGGAAGGTGTAACCGATAAAAGGAGTGCGACGGCGGCCCTCCAGTTCTGAATGGAGGAAATTAGGCGTATTCGGACCTCAGTATCATCATGACAAGTGACAGGATAAATCAACGCACAATACCCTTCCAGTACCTGTATCTTCCGTTGGGATCATACATGGCGGGGACATCGACATTTCCCTTGTGAATCAACCAGTACTGTACCCATGTCGCAAAAATGTCAGCCGTCATTTCAATAAGCGATCCGAAGAGGGTAAATTAATATGGCGCACTGACATCAACGACCATGCTGCGTCAAGAGCGGTCATATATTAGTCAGCGCAGATCTTCCGATAACGTGGGAACACACATTCCAGCAAATGGACCGAGAAACACTGTGTATCCTGACATGAATGAAAGAAACCCGGGAGCTGAAGCCAAAATCTCCCATGGACATAACGCCCATCCACCGATGACCGCGCAAATGACTTGGCCACGTCGGATGTTTATGTATCGCGGGAAGAGAGCGGTCATGTCGTTTGCCGCGCTGATACTGTTGGCTGAAATATTGGTACCCAGGGTAGCGAGGACGAAGCTGAAGGAGGCGAAGAAGGCTGCGGCTCGACTTTCCCATCTGTCGACTATGTGTAATGGGTCCCAAAGCGTGGCCCCATACATAACCTCTCCGGCAGATGTTACAGCGATACCTGTAATTCCGGATCCGCAATCAGCCAACCATATGGGAAATGACGGATATGAGAATTAAACCTATGAAACCCATAAGTGTAAATGCTGTCGGAATAATGAGAAATTGTACGAATTGACTGGAAAGTTGAGTATTTAGTAATTCATATTAAGTTCGGGGGTCTGATCATACGCGCGCTCGTTCTTGGCATATCGCTGTCAAGAGGTAATAGTCAGTTTCGGGGGTCGCTAATTTTCAAGGAGACGAACAGTAAAGTCTGGAATGTTGACAGCAAGAGTTGAATATATCCCCAATGCGCTGTTGAGCGAGCTCAACCACGCCCAACTCGATGCACTCCCACTCAGACTTGTGTGCTTCGGCTCCAAGCCGATTCTCACTGGTGCTTTGACCAACGCCCAGATAAGTATAGAAAACCATGCAATCGGTACAATAATAGATTTTGCAGTAAAAAGGTGTCGAATCCGCTGGGGGGAAACGAGCATCAACGGAAATTGGATTAGCCAGTATAACAGGTAGCACATTAAGCCTACGAGATGTATGAGGGAGCGCAGATGGATTTTAAAAACGGCTACTAACCAACTGAAGTAATGTTGGAGGAGTGCGGAAGATGGTTTGGTACCCGAGCCAAAGAAGGCCATATCGCCTTAAGCATTTGATAAACACACTCAGAGCCTGTGTAAGTCTTCGGGGGGTACTATGAGTAAGATCCAAGATCAATGACAAGGATAGAATACCTGGATGGAATACCAAAACATTGCAAGGATGGTTCGACTGATAACACTAAAATAGCTAAACCAGAAACCAAAGGAAGAACGATTGAGGACGGGGAATGCAATGTGCAACCTTGCACCAATGGTCCCGTTGAGCACCATTACAACCTTTCGGGGTGTCGGTTCTTTCCACTCGGTTACATATAATAGTACACACCGCAATTATAACATGGCCCACAGCGATTGCAGGGAGAGCTTGACGCCTGCGTTCCATGTTATGATTGTCAATACTATTCATTTCCTTTTCTACGCACCAGGACAGGCCGATTGCTAGCATAGAACTCGCTAGTTCCCATACCGCTACATTTGTTGCGTCCGATATCCAGTACGAAACATAGTTCCAGGTTGTCCATGTACGAAGATGCGGTGGCACAGGATCCATATCTTTGTTACTCCACCCCGAGTTAGGCGCCAGCGTTGAAATATCGGGTTCCAACGTCCACGCTGACGGTTTGGAGAGCTGCAAGAGGCGAGACATGGGAGTGATGGGGCTGAGAAAGCCTAGTCGGACCCCCCACCATTTATGTGACGCTTCTCGGCTGGATTCAAATCCTCCAATCAGCGCCTAACCTCGTAATGGGGCATATGGACCCTGGGGAGATAAGGGTAAAACTTTGTCGAGAGAATAGTTGTTGCGTATTGCCTCATGACAAAATGGTGGATGCTATAAGCTTGGCAGCCTGGTGTTTGAAACTGAAACTGCAGGAAATAGTTGGGTACCAAGGATGCTCGATGATGGATATTCACGAAAACCAACCGAGATAACTGCAGGAAAGTGGCCTATTTATACCACTACTGTTTAAGGACAACTTTCAATGCTTGCGTGTCGAGCTTATCTGCCTCCAATTGGACAACATGGGTTCGGTGATCCTTGGAACTCAGTAGCGTGATCTTGAGTCAAGGTGGGGTTTCGAGACAGGTTTGCTCCGGGGTTTCGTTACCTTGCCAGGGGCCCTGAGCTGGTCTTTACCAGAAAAGTACTCGCGCCAAATGGCGAAATTGGCTTGCTGTGATATGTCACAGAGGAGTGACGCGAGCGTGACCCCTTAGATTGCGGTCTTGCTCATAACCCCCTAGCCAACTGACGGAGACGGCGGCATTGCCTACGATAATCACGCGCTTAGATACTGTAGCGAGGGATTATGCATTCCGACGCATTCGACGTGATCCCATACGAGGTGAATATCCCAGTCCCCTTTAGATCCTTGGCCATAATCTATCATATGTGATCTTGGCACCACTGGAGGGGCCGCGTTGGGGGATCGCTTATACAGACACATTCATCGTAATTCTTGCTGAAACTGAAAACCACTTGTGTAGGATATCAAGGGCGACTGGAAGAAGTTGGGATCAGGCTCCTTTGGTAACGTCTACAAGGGTTGGGGTTCCAATTGAGACTCGCACTTGCTTAACCTAACGGGTGTCTCACAGGAAATTATCTAGGAATTGACGTCGCTATAAAGGAGGTCCTTCCATCGACAGAGTACGACGTTGGCAAATATTTCGAACGAGAATGGCGACTCATGAAGGAGTGTCGTCATCCCAACATTTGTCTCTTTATCGGACTAAGCCGCGCACCGGACCCAGACAACCGTATTTTCATAGTCTCTGAATTCATTGAAAACGGGAACGTTCGCATGTACATCTACGACAAATCCAAACCCTTCCCCTGGCGCCTCCGTATGTCCTTTGCCACAGATGTAGCCCGTGCCCTTGCCTATCTTCATGCGCGTAAATGCATTCACCGTGATCTAAAGGGAGAGAACCTCCTAGTAACCTCTAACGGCCGGCTCAGGATAACAGACTTTGGCTTTGCTCGTATTGCGGCTCGCAATGAAGAGGAATCCAAGCGGCTTACGTTCTGTGGCACAGACTCCTACATGTCTCCGGAAATTCTCCTTGGTGATGAATTTGATCTCCCAACGGACATATTTTCCCTCGGAATCATCTTCTGCGAAATCGCTGCCCGCAAGCTCGCCGATGATACCCACTTCAAGCGACACCCCCCATCCTTCGGGATCGATGAGGCTGAAGTTCATAAACTAGCAAGCCCAGGATGCCCTCCGGACTTCCTAGCCCTGTGTATCGATTGCCTCGCCACAGACCCTTCCGCTCGCCCAACAACCCGCGATATCTTACAACGCCTTTCTGCCATTGAAGCAGAGGTACTTCTTCGCCCAAGCGAGGGCGATGACACTCATGTTGGCAGCATCAAATTTATGACTAGTGGCAAGCGACCTGCTGCTGGACCCCGGATCCCCAGTTTTGGAGCTGGAGTTGGTAAGGATATCAGAAATAGCGGGACGACGTCAGATGACAGTGATGACGAATTGATGGAAGCTGTGATGGGTTTATCTAGCATCAAAGTTACCAATACTTGGAGCGAAGGCACGACGGGCCACCAGCCTTTAATTGACCATCCTCGGTCAACATCGTCAGCATTTTCCGACTACAGTACGACGGTGATTCGTTCACACCCCTCGCAACAAGCAACGGCAACCCACCCTCCGTCTTTATCGTCCATCCTCACCATTCGTCCATCCCCAGACCCAAATGAAACCCCGGCTCCGATCCTTCCTGCAACACCCCTATCAGCTTCCCCATCACCAACTGCATCTACCACCCCTGCCGCACCGAGGCACGCATTTTCACCTTCACAAGACCCTCTGGGAACTTCCTCTATCTTCTCAATAGCATCCCTTGATTCATACCACACCGCAACGTCATCATCCATCATATCCAGCGCTCTCGCCACCGAAGGTGGATCCACCATTCGCTCGCTTCTTGGAAATTATACTGTCCCGCTGGTGCACCGCTTCACCCTCTTGAAGCCAGGCGCAAAGCCGAAGCGCAACAGTGGAAGTGGCACTGTATCTCCGACGGGAAGCAATGGCGAATACACAGTTGGGTGGAATCCATTGGATCTATTTTTCTCTAGCGGTCTATTGGTGTCTAAATGTGACGTGTGCACCAAGCGACTCGGATGGAAGCCTGTGCTAGAGTGTGATGATTGCGGCCTGAGGTTAGTGATATGCTTTTACTTTTTACCTAACCCTTCCTGATTATTTCACGCCACAGGACTCATGTTAAATGCGGCGAGATTGCTCCGCGGGACTGTGGTCTTAGGCCTGCCCGTCCAGGCGTTCATCAAGCCGTATCATCCTCCAACACTGCTTCCTCCGTCCCCAAGACTAAGCAAACCGCTACCAATGCGGGTGTGGCGGCCAAACCTAAATCTGCGAACCCTCATTGATTCATCACGTCCCTTTACGATAACCAAACGAGCCTACAATTCCTTCATGACACCAACGACGTGTGCGCGCATATCCTTTCGGCGCTCAGCACTACATACATAATTGTGACCCAATAATTTTATTTTCCACACAGTTCACGAACTCCGATCATGATGCCTTTGGACTCGAGCTTGCGCTTAGTAGTATTATAAATCTCGTAAGATCCCCGCGGCGTACATATATTTGTGGCGTCTTGTGAATGACCACAAATGTATTTAGCGTTCCGCATAATATCGACTTCTGTATGTAACTTTAGTGGCATCTTGAGCTTGAGCACTCGAGTACAGGGGCACTGTAAGTATCCTGACTCCAACTGATATCTACTTACGTGCCAACAGCGAGTAAATATAGGGACAAAGCGGTTTGGTCCACACATATCGTCCTAAACCTGAAAACCCATCGAGACCCAATGGCCTAGTACTATATAGTGGTTTGAAAAAATAAAGCGACTATGCTACCAGTGGTTCGTGCTCGCACATTTAGCATGGCACGCAGTTATGATATTAGTTATAGTCGCCTACACCGGCCAACGCGCTAACACCGCTCTCGCATGATTTATGTAACCAGGACTCCCCTACAGGCCACACAATCAGCAGTCGATTCTTGGCTCACACCCGACCATGTGTAATGGCCGCAGCGCTCGGCCTACACAAGGTAGAGAAATAGGCGTTTTCAGGCTTCAAAGTTTCTCAAATTACTGACTCCCGTGCTCAGGCTGTTGCTTCCTCGAAGCCCACCCGGTCCGGCTCACATGCCTGGGCGCAATCCCCGATCAACCATCTCCACCGGATTCCTAATATGCAGCTATTTTTCGAGACACAATATATTATGTTTTCAGCCGCAAAGAGAGACTTGAGTTGAATGTCTGCACCGAGCCCAAACCCGAGTCCGAATCCAAGCCCTCGTGCCAATGTCACCATGGGGGAGACTAAGGCGCGGGGAAAATCAACGAGTTGGACAATCTCACCGCCGCCAAAGAGCAGGCTGTGGCAGTTGGGTGTTACCCTATGGTATATGTGAGTTTCTACCTGATTCATTACGTGTATGTAGTGGAATGAGGAAAGGTAGCTCAATCCACTACGCGTTCCATTATGCTTTTACTAATAGGTTACAGATGTATGAACGGTGGCGAGCTGAGGCTATCAATGTCAGTTTGACATCCGGATTCTAATCGATGCTTGGAAGTTTTAAAGTACAACAGTTGCAAATCGAGTGGTCAGCGGTATAAATGAGCGCGAGGATGCAATGGGTTTGAGTACATGCGTGTGTAAAACACAGTCAATGCCAAGGCTTGGACGGATCCCTGATAGCATCAATAACTTCCTGGAAATCTATATGTAGAATTCAGATTCATGAGCATAAGGAGCAGGACACGAAAATAAAACTGGCCCAAGCATGCGCCTTTAACTTTCGCAAGGCCTGCAATATGTGCAACCCGGGCCTTTGAAGCGAGTGCCGTGGTGCGCGTGTGTTTGGCTTGTGTTAATTCCTGTACGCGCGCGCAAGGAAATTATAAATAACACCAGCTCGAAAGGGGGGAAAGCGGACAATTAAATCGGCTTGCGATTGATGAATCTGTACCCAGAGAGAGCGGATACGGTCTTCAGATGCGGCATAGCGTAAGATAAACGCGTCGTATAACTTTATTCTGCCTCCTAATGTCAATATATGCACACGAGTTAGGGGCAACGTACATTTGTCCCATAGACGACTGTATTGTGTCGCGGGGGCGCGATGTCTGACATAATTCATACATATTCACGCTTGGGGTTAGGTGTATGTGAGCACTCACATCTTTCAGGAGGGCTTTTTCAGCAGCCTGTAAGAACTTAGTTTCGCGTTCTTTGCACCTCTTCTCGCGGATTTCTACAATAGCTGAATGTATCTCAAAATGACGGAGAGTTGGGGGAATCCTACCGGCATAATGTTTTGCAAGCGCTGCCTCCAGGCTGGGTGTCGCGCTATAATCACGTTCGCGGGATGAAAAGTTTGAAGACATACGCATAGTCATCGCTGCCATTTGATTGTTGGGACTCAGGGAACTCGAATTCTTCACTCCCCGCATCGAAATCGGAGTGCTGAGCTGACGCTTTGCGGCTGCGCTGGGCGGGCATGGTGGTAAAGCTCCAAAGGGCGAGGTTTCGGCGTGACGTGACGCGGGGCACACAATTCACGCGATTACTGACCTCCTGTAGGCAGACCAAAAAAAAATAGATAGAAGACAATCTATGACCAAGTATCAAGTGGTATGCACGGCATGGGAATGGTGGGTTCCGGAGATTATCCTGACATTAGTATCTCCAACTTTGCTCAGGATTTACGATGTTCTCCCGAAAGCCTGCACTGATAGTTGGGGAGTACTAGTGTCAAATGATAAGCGTGACAGCGCAAGCGGCTAAGAACAATGTCGAATTCTCGTCCCAGCAGGTCTGGTCGCGAGTGAATTACACTCAGCCCAAGCCCCCGAGTCATACCGCATCAGAAAGCACGATGTATCATCAGGAGTAGGCGCGCCACACCAGGATGCCCTGGTCCCTTTTGCTGAGCCGCATATCCAACCGTTAGTGCCGCGCAGGTATCTAATCACTTATATTGCAGCGCATGGGAATTGTGAAAAGATAAAGTGCCCCAGCCACCCCACCCTATGTATTTCACTGAGTAACTGCGCCACGGCGTTACAGGGCCTCGGCTCTATCCAGCCGATTTATCGTTGGACAAGCATATCGAACTCCGTTAATATTCGTCCCAGGGAAATGTCATCTCCACAACCCACCTAGCCTCATAACTTATCCACTTACGGATGATTGCCTGCAGTTGGTCGCCGCGGTGCTGACCATGACACGCACCGCTAAACATGACATGCGTTTTGTCCGAACTTCATTCCCATATTCCCGAGGTTGCGGATCACAATCAGCACCTTCATCGGGCTTCACTTTCACTGAGACTTTGGTGTTGACTGGTCACCCATGGCTGGTTGGGAGTTTTGGTGAAAAATACGACGTATTCCGTTAAGGTTTGTGGCGCGCCCTACTACGTGAATCAGTTCAAAAGAAGTACGATTCGAAAGATATCAGAAACTTACTCACTGATCTATGTGTTTTCCGCTCGAGGTGGTAACCCATCACTTAGAAGCGCTTCTTCCTCCAAGGAACAATGTTGCCAACAGCTGATCACCCTGCTTAGATGTGGATGCTACACCGTTTTTCCGCCTCAATTGAAGTCTACATTCGCCTTGTCTCAACTTGGATGTGTGAATCTACACAGGACGTCCACGCCATGGCCATGTCCAAGAATTTATGCAGCGAAAGAGTACACAGTGTGTGGTATTGCGATGTCATTGAACCATTCTAGATGCACCGGACTAGGTAGGCGCGGCTGTTCCGGGTCCTTGAGAGCTCTGATGCTCCTAGGGCAAAAATGGCAGCGGAGCAACCAAGCTATACATCAAACAATAAATCAGATGTTTCATTCTGAAGGAAATGAGATGTGTCCGGCATTTCTAGACCAAAAATGAAGAACTAGACAGAGCGCCTGTTCAAACGGTTTGATGTTCAGGTCGGCGGTAATGAAGGGAGTTGAACTGAGACCACCCGGCAAACATCAACAGGCGTCGTGTGCGTCGTCAATGTGAATGTTGTGCTCCCGGGTGAACCCCTTGTTGGTAGTCCAGCATGGTCGTTGCTAGAGTGTCATCTTATCAGATAATTGAGTGGGGCCCACGTGTAAAGCACAGCCTTGACCGAATTGTCATTGATTCCCTGTTCAATTCAGTCTGCCTGGCGTTACCTCTGGGACTTTTTTAAATCTTCTCCTTCAACTTCGACTGGTATTATTTCTCTTCCATTTCTTGGGTGTTGTTCCCGCCGTATCTCTGAAGGATGAAGAAGTTATTTGGGAACAAGCCCAAAGTGGGCAAGGTTACGTCCACATCCAAGGATCCGGCTGCTCAAGGTGCTGTTGCTGAGGTTTGTGATTTCCCCTCCTGCATAGAGACAAAGGAGACCCTTCTTCATTCGGAATCTTCATTTCTTCTCCTTTTCGAAAATTGTTTATTAGGATCTACAGATACCTACACCTATTCATCAACAGCATGCGACCTATCAGCCTCATCATCCAAATGCGCAATTGCTTCCTGCTCCCGGTACTATTCGCAGGACATCTGCAGAGGAGGAGCGCTGGGAGGTTGTTTCATCATATGATGAGACACTGCATCGCGAGGTGGTTCCCCCTCCAATTCCAGCGTCGAGGTCGTCATCGTTAGCATCTCTTCCTCCTGGCGCTTCGCCTCCTGTCCCTGGACCTCTTGCTCCTCGATCTCCTTCTCCATTTAGCTCTGCAGTAACTAACCCACCATTATCATCCAATAAGTTAGGACCCGCGAGAGATCGTGACCGCGAGCGGGAAACCTTGCAGCAACAGCAGGCTGTGAGTCGCAAGAAGCCCCAGGGTCCTGCTCCCGTTGCCGCGCTCGGCATCCTCAGGGCCCTCGACCCGCCCCGCATGGACAGCCCCAGCAGCAATCAGTTCAAGTCTCAGTCTGAGGAACGTTTCACATACTCAGATAGTGGCCATCGGGAGCGGGATAAAGACCGAGAAAAGGATCATATTGGTGAAAGAAAAGAGAAGAAGGGTTTCTGGGGACGTGATCGGGAAAAGGAAAAGGAGAAGGATCGAGAGAGAGAAAGAGAGCGAGAAAGGGAGCGGGATCGCGAGCGGGAGAGAGATAGAGATCGGATCGAAGGTGAAGGGCAGGAACTTACGCGGATGATTGGTAGGTTTTTGGTTGCGATTTTGACTGTTCAACTCAAGTCCTCCTAGGGTACTTGACCGCCACCGCTTCTGAAGATTGGGTTCTTGTCATGGAAGTGTGTGAGCGAGCATCTTCCAGTGAATCATCGGCCAGGGAGGCCGTACGGGCCTTGAGACGTGAGTTCAAGTACGTGGATCAGTCGCCTCATAAACTCGGACTTGAACGGTATTCCAGATACGGGGAACCATCTGCACAATTATCGGCTGCTCGAGTATGTAGTTCTTGCTGCACCGTGCCTATAGCGCTAATAACTTATTATAGTTATGGGCTATTATGCTACGTAATTCGTCCGAACTCTTCATATCACATTCCACGTCCCGCAAATTTCTTGATACATTGGAGGAACTGTTAACATCCACACGGACTTCACCAGTTGTCCGGGAGAGGCTTCTAGATGTCTTGGCTGCGGCGGCCTATGCTAGTGGAAGCAGTGAGGTGAAATTTTGTCGTTCAAATTCGCTATTCTGATTTTGCCATGCCCATAAGAACCCAAAGGTGAGAGAGATGGTTTTCGAGGCCTTTGGCGGAGGGTTAAGCCAGCCGATAAGCCTGATGAGGTTCGTCTCGTCAATAGTTTACAAGTTGGTCTAAATTCGTGAAACTACTAGGGCTTGCCTTTTGACCCAGATGACGCCATGCTCAACCCTCCAACTCGCAGATCGTTCGAAACCCCCGTATTTCCGGGTACTCCTGATGCTATTCCTCCGCCCCCAGTGAGTATTTTAGTATACGTTTTCCAGTTTCTTATGCATGCAATAGAACCCACAGCGAAGACGCCAATCACCCTCTCGAAACCGGATTATTCCAGTTGAAGAGGATATCCGAAGGTTGTTCCAGGAATGCAAAATCGGTCAAGGTAATGCATCTCTACTATCGCAAGCCTTGGCCCTATCAAGGCCAGAAGAACTGAAACATAAGGATGTAATCAAGGCGAGACTTCCGCTAGTCACCAGGATAACCATTTAATATTAGCATTAGGAATTTTATGCCAAATGCCGGGCCTCACAGGACCTTATCTTCGCTCAGATACCTTGGGCTTCTGCGGGTGCAGAGAAATCTCGATTGATCAAGGACCAAGAAATACAAACAAGAAAGCGATCATTTTCCAACGAATCCGATGCCAATATACGCCCACCAGCCGAACAGACGACAGAAGAAAAATTACTCGCTGCTTTGCTTGCCGCCAATGCTGAACTTGTTGAGGCCCTCAACCAATACGACGATGTGAAGCGAGTTGCTATGGAACGCAGAGCAGAACATCGTAGTCGGAAGGAGACTAGAATGGCTCGAACAGTTGGATCATTCATTCTATTCTTTCTAGATCAAATCTGACTTTTTATGTAGCAAATCCCACAAATCGAACACGACGAGATTCTAGACAAAACCAGATCGGGATCGGGTTCCTCATCTCGGAGCCCATCCCCTTCACTGCGCTCGATTTCACCCCCGCCCTCCGTTATCGCACATCCACGTCCACATCCCCTACCCCATAGTAGTCCAGATCTGTCCCTTCCACAACAAACCTTGGCACCTCCCCCCGCAGCACCTCATGGTCCGCGGTCCCCAGCCCAAATATCCATGCATTCACGAACACCATCACCTGGCACTCCTGTATTTGATTCGACGATCACACATTCATCAACAACCAACTCGGAAATACACAATGGTCTCAGCAACCTTCACATTCATTCACATCAATTTACGGCCCATACTGAAAACGAAGAAGAAATATTAACACCAACTAAGCCGAGTGCGAAGGCCTTGGGAAAGAGGAAGGTTGTTGATACTGAGATTGCAGAGCGTAAGTCCATCTTCCAACTCGCCGAGCCATCACCACGTCCTTCCCTTCTAGAACCTTTTGATCCAAATGATATATTCTATGATAACAAAGAGGTCACCCTTCCTCTGGACGAGCAAGCCGACTCGGACTCGGACTCAAGCCCAGACGGGCGCTGGCATCATCAACCTGTACATTATGTGTATGATGCTGCGGCTGAGAGGACCCAGCAGCGCATTCGAGAAGGACACAGTTTGGTTGTGAATGGGGTGCATTAATGTTTTGTGGTTATCTTTTGGTGGCCCACATGAGTATAGAAGAACTGTTGACTTGTAACCTGCAATTTCACCATATCATTTGTAAAACCATTTCAAAATGGACGTTTGGCTGGAACCGTCACACATTCATCACAGGTCACATGTCACAGAGCCTCCACATGACAAACTTCCTGGAAGGCAAAGCTGTAACAATCCACCAACCTTTCTTCTTAGACCGTTTCTCTAGTGTTCACATCATGTCCAAGACTCCCCTTGATTCCGATTTATATGGTGGTATGTATTCTGGATCTTATGCGACTAAGACCTGAGCTGGCTGCCAGACATATACGGGGAGGAAGACAACGAATATGCGGTTCCTCTTCAAGAGCAGGAGGAGGAGGGTGAACCGGACCTAGCCCAGGAGCCAAAGTCGGAGGAAGTACTTGAAACCAGCGTGGATACCAAACCTCAAACGGCGCCCCCGATTGTATCACAAGAAGCACACCGCTCACTTCCCCCCAAACCCTCACCCCATAGCCCTGCCTCACTGTCGTACTCGGCGCAAATAGCCCAGCAGTTCTCAGCATACCAGCAAACCCCTAGTCAGGAACGACAACAACGTGCCGAAATTCCCTTACCCCAAAATCCTCGGATAGCAGCAACCCCTGGAGCATCCGCAATTGCCACGCATGAAGGCTCTAATACTGGCAAAACTGATAGCGTCTTTGGCAAAAAACCTTCTGAAATGCACGACGCTGGGTAAGCTTCCCATATTCACCTCACATCTTAGGCCCAGGTGGCTCGTCAATCGACTAGCACAACCGTGTCATATTTTTCTCTTTCTACTTCCTCAGTTATACTGTCCAGACACAGACGCAACATACAATACGTTGGTCAATACTCTATCACTTTTCGTGATTATTCTACTCCTGTTTGGCTACTCCGCTCGATACTTTCTGATAACTAATGCTTGTTTTGATACTCTCTCTGGAACCCCCTTCGCCATACTACCTCTATCCGCCTACTCTTTCGTTTATCCTCGCTCTTCACCTATCGTCCGGCTTCTTAGCAAAATGTTCATTGGTGGCTTAAACTGGGACACAACAGATGGTATCTCATCCTCACATATTTTATTTTATGTAGCGCTAATCTTTATTCGTGCCTGTTATTTCAATTCTTGTCGAGCAGAAGGTCTGAGAAATTACTTCTCCGAGTTTGGCAAGGTCGACGCATGCACAATCATGCGAGACCCATCAGGAACCTCCCGAGGATTTGCATTTCTAACATTTGAAGATCCTGCCTCCGTTAATGCTGTGGTTGTTCGCGAGCATTTCCTCGATGGCAAAGCGGTAGGTTGTTCACGTCCCCCTTGTCAGCGAAGTCTCAATGAATGTAGATTGATCCCAAACGAGCGATTCCTCGGGAGGAGCACCTACGCAACACGCGATACTTCGTTGGGGGTCTGGCCCCAACAACAACTTCAGACTCGATGCGGGAATTCTTTGCCGCTTATGGAAAAGTGGTTGATGCAACAGTGATGCTGGACCGTGAATCTGGGAGATCCAAAGGCTTTGGTTTCGTCACATTTGAGGATGCGAACAACGCGGACCAGCTTGTCGGTAAAATTGGCCTGGTTCTAGATGATAAACAGGTTTATCATTTGTTCTTTCATATTTAATCACAACGCTCACGTTTATCCCAGATTGAAGTCAAAACCGCACAACCGAGAAGTCAACGCGATCAGACGCGCTCAACAGCTGTCGGTGGTCATAGCCAACAGGAAACATTCTCACACGATCAGGACCGTATCCTCTCGCCAAACCTGCCATTTATAGCTCAGCAACAAAACCCCATGACATCGTTGTACCAGCGCTCGATGGGACAACAAATGCCTATGATGATGGGCGGGCCCATGATGAACATGAACATAAATCCTATGGCGATGATGGGTATGGGTATGGGGATGAATCCTTACAATCCAATGGCCAATATGAACGGCATGAACATGATGGGTGGTATGAATAATCCTGGAAATCTTGGAGCCATGCGCTTGGGGATGGGCCCAATGGGGATGATGGCTGGAAATACGCCTACAGGGATCAACGCCATAGGGGGAATGGGGGGAATGGGGATGGGGATGATGGGGACGGGAATGGGGACGGGGATGGGGATGAGGCAGCCACAAAACGCCATGAATCATAGCCTGATGCGGGCACCAATGAATACCGCTGGGCTTGGCCCATCGCGGGTCATGAATCGAGGGCAGCATAATTTTCATCCGTATGCCAGATAGCGGATTGCGAGGCACTTCAATTTGTTTTGGCGTTTCTAGCTTGCAGTCATATCTATTTGCTGGTTTACTTTATGTCGCTTGATAAAATGCATTCAGTGCTATAGTAATTGTTATCCAACCTGAAGCTATGGCGTTCAATCTGTCGAAAAATATAACTGAGCGGCGATTCTAACTTCTGGTGCCGCATCTTTTGGCACGAGTGCCGTAATTTTATTCCGCCTCCGCGCCTCCCATTAACTAGGTGCCGCAACTTCTGCGACGGGAGATGACCGTCGAATCAAACGCTCAATTTCATTCAATATTAAAGTCCTGACAAGTTCAAAAGCCTGCACTATGTGCGGGACAACATCACAGCATAATACAATAACTAATACTGCTACTCATCAACAATTGTGCGAGCCCTTGGGGGCAGGGTGCGTGGGGTAAGGAGCGAGAGGGTGCGTGTGTGGGTGGTGCAGGATGGCGGTAGTGGCGCAGGAGGTGCAGGGAGATTGTACAAGTCGCCAGAAGTTAGAATCGCAGCTCAGTTATATTTTTTCGACAGATTGAGCGCCAGAACGCCATAGTGCACCGCATCCAGAAAGTCCACCGCTTGGGGGGGCAGCGCGTTTAATCCTGACTTTAGTCGTGTTGGACGCAACGCGGGCGCAAGTGCAGCAGGTCTAGAGTCTGAGGATGGAAATAATGGGAGCTAGCGGATCGGCTGGAATATCGGTGGTGTGGATGGCCGTCGGCGGTGATGCAGACATGGGACTCTAGGCCTCTAGGGGTGGATTCGTGGGTCAAGTAAAGGGAACTCCGGTGATGTTGAACTTGATATAACGATGACGCGAATCGAGGATGCCGCGCGTTAGCTCGTCAAGGGGCTCTGGACCACAGTGCATACCGCTCGCGGGCACACATTCATATAAGCATCCCAAATTTACATGGTGGCAGATCAAGTAGCAATACAAATACAGCTCGCCCCGCCCCGCACCTTACTCGCATACCTCGCATCCTTTAACTGGCACCCGCCCCCCCGCCTGTGCCTCCCCGAATAGCACACGTACAACCGCCTCGAACGCGGGTGGCGTAAACTCGAAGCACGCTATGCCCGCCACGCCCTCCCTTCTGACGCCAGGGACGTCCGCAAGGTCGTATGGCGCGCACGTGGAGAGGATGACAACGCGTGCGTTGGGGCGGATGTGGAGAGCACAGAGAGCAGGGCAGTGCGCTGCCACGGGGCGCGGTCCGCGTTACGTAGCGCGATGATGATGGTGGTGTAGGAGGCCAGGGATGGAGGAGGAGAGGAAGGGGAGTATACGACATGCGTGCATGAGTGTCGTGCGCGCACGCTTTCTGCTAGTGCGAGGAAGGCTGCACCAGCGGTATTGCGCAGTGTGCCTGCGGGCGTGAGCAATGTTCCGTCTCCAGGTTCTTCAGAGTCGACCGCAGGGTTGATGCGTTGTGGGTGTGGGGTGAGTAAGAGCAGTGGCATACCAGAAGTAGAGGGTGGGATGGGCAGCGCGGAGGCGGGCGCGGGAAAGAGCAGGGCAGGGGTGCGTGCGTATGCGGATGTACTTAGTGGGGTATTCTGAGATTTGAGGGTGGCCCATTGCGTGCGCCAAGCTCCTTCGTCAAAAGGGGACGAGAGGACGTTGGCCCAGGTACCGGCATACTGATCCTTCATCGCTCCTACGCGCCGCGCACTCGCCTCTAGATCCTCCTTCTGGAGGCGCCCCTCTGCGGCAGCACCCCACGCACGCTGCACTGCATCCCGCTGGTAAGAGAAGGTGTGGCAGATCATGACGACATCTGTCCCCGCGGCCAATGCACGCTCTGCTCCAAGTGGAACGCCCCCTGGGAGCGCGGCGACGGCGGCCATCTCGAGGCAGTCCGTCACCACGACGCCACCAAATCCCAGCTCTCCGCGGAGCAGGCGCGTTACGCGCGCACTGAGGGATGCGGGTACATCCGCATCTTCGCCTACCCCGGCATGTAGCTGGGGAAGCGCGATGTGCGCGGTCATGATGCTAGGGATACCACTAGTAATAAGCGTGCGGAATGGAATAAGTTCGCAAGCAGAGAGAGCCGAGAGGGGTTTTGGTATTATTGGGAGCGCGTGGTGCGAATCGGTATGGGTGTCGCCGTGCCCGGGAAGTGCTTGGCGCAGGCAGCGACACGGGATGTGGTGAGACCAGCTGCGTGCGCGGTGCTATGCTCAGCGGCGACTGTGGGGTCTACGGTGTGTTAGTTAGTTGATACCAAAAGAGGAGGGGGAAGAAGCACCGTCGCTGTAAGATCTGACGCCTGGGATGCGTTAGGAGGGACAAGGCGATAGGGGGAGACGCACCGATGACAGGATTAAGCGGGTTCGAGTTGACATCCGCAACGGGGCTGAAGCCCAGTTGATCCCCGCATGCCTAAGCTCGGCGCCTGTGGCCTCTGCGACAGTACGGGTGAGCGCAGGATCAGCAGCTGCGGCGATGGCCATGGCGCCGGGGCTGTAGGGGTTAGCACTGGGTGGGAGACGCGTGTGTGCGAGGAACATACAATTGGGTTGCAGCAGTGGGAGAACTAAATGCCGATACTAAACCTGTGGGACGTGAGTGGAGATGCAAGAAGAGAGAATAGGGTTACCGTTTTCCTGGTCGATGCCGATAAGGAGGGGCCGTGCGTGGCCCGCATCATGCGCGATCTGCTGCAGTGCATGGACAAGGGTGCGTGTCTGATATGCATCTGTAGAATGTGAGTTATGAGATGCATAGCGGGCGGCGGATTACCCTGGACATTGCGCTTCATGAGGATGACGCCACCAACGTGGTAGTCTGCGATGAGTGTGCGGATGTCGGGGCTAGGCTCGTGGCCATGGAAGCCGACGATGAAGCACTTTGGGATATCAGTGGGATGTGCAGGTAGAGAGACCAGTGTATACCTGGCCGATGAGACTCTTGAGCTCTTGGGTGGACATCGTAGGGTGCAAGGGAAAGGGGCCGGCCTGCCGGACCGACTCGGGAGAAACCTTTTCTGCTAGCCTCTTCACCATTATCACTAGCTCATATGCATGATACACATGCTCATCTGCCTCAAGGCTCTGGCGTCAATCCGAGTGCAGTTGATAATCGTCAGGGTTCCCTCGAATCGGCCCAACCACAGCAAAATCACTCCTTGAGCCTCAAGAGATTCCAATGTCTTCACCAAAATCGGCTCATCAAGCTGGCCCTGCGACTTCACGACCTCCCGCCGAACCAAGCTATTTCATCCGGATCCATCTGTCTGACAATGCTTACCGTGTCGTCTTGATCGACTGGGACTTCACAGTAGCCGACCTTATCATTGCATTTGGTCAGAAGTTGAATTTGTCAAAGCAAGTCTTGGCGGCCTATAGCCTCTCCATTGACGAGCGCGGAACAGGTATTTTAGTTCGTCATCAGGCTGTTCCTTCAGCTCATTGTGATCAAGAGCGAGTACTGCTCCCAACGGAATGGCCCGCGAGAATCATCCGTAGACGATCGCAAGAGGCTGGATATGATGATGGAGACTTCAAGGCGCTCTTATCAGGCAAAGACGCGTCATTCATGTTCAAATTTACTTTCAAGAGCCTTTTGACGTCCGTAAGTGAATTCTTCGGACAATGTTCTATTCATTGGACTCATTCATGGAAGAACAAAGCCGACATCTCGTTTTCCGATCTCAGACACGTCCATCTCACAGATCGCGACTTGCGCACCATACCAAAAGCAGTAAGCGATAATGCGAAAAACATCGTCTCCCTCGCGTTGGGAAACAGCATCATTCCCGCAGTTATCCCTCAATTCCTCAGCTCGTGCACGAATCTTCACCAGCTCTGTTGGCCCAATTCAGCCATCCACAGAGTCCCTCGTGTTCTCAACCATACTTTCACCATTCGACATCTCGATCTGTCCTCGAACCAGATTGAGGACCTACGAGACATGCACCTTGAAAATATGCCACTTGAAGTCCTCTTGCTTCAAAATAATTGCGTATCGGAGATCCCGTCGCGCTTCTCTCGATTTGCATCGTTGAAAACACTGAATCTATCAAATAACAACTTGAAGTCGTTTCCAGATGCTATTTTATCATTGCGCATCTCAGAACTTGACCTCTCATTCAATCAGATACAATCAATCAGTCTCGAAGAATTATCTCTTCCTGGCCTCTCGCGATTTCTAGTGAACGGGAACGGTCTCCGGGTGCTGAATTATCGTGGATATCGACATCTTAATCATTTGGATATTCGCCAGAATCAGTTGGCGCGGCTCTCCTTCGGCAGGGCGAAAAACCTCCACGCAGTCCATAGCATGAATACCACCCTGACCTTAAGCGTGACTTCAGAGGATGTAACCATCAACCTATCACACAACCACTTGCAACTTTGTGATTGTGGTAGGGTCTGCAGTTGCAGGCCGTTCAGCCGGGGACGCGGGATGATGAACCTCACCTTTCTTGATATTTCTCATGCCATGCTGTCTCGCGTCCCACCTTCCCTATATCATTTACAGGGCCTTCGCATCCTCCGTCTTGATCATAACTCGCTACAAGAGTTGCCATCCGATGGCATTCAAGAATTAAGATTTCTCGAAGTCTTGTCATGCTCCTACAGCGACCTTAGCGCATTCCCGAATATACGCGCGTCCAACTCAAAACTCCGAGTGCTCGATCTTCATCACAATTCAATTATCGAGCTCCCAGAGTGCCTCTGGGAGGTTCCATTGACTACTCTCAACCTAACCTCTAATGAGATCACCACTTGGCCCAATAAATGTCCTGAAATTACTAGCGGGTTGAGCGGCAGCCTGGAAGAATTGTTTATGGCCGGGAATCTGCTGATGGGAGATACCCTTGAGCCTCTTCAGGATCTCGTCAAACTTCGCACCCTTCACTTATCCTTCAATAGAATTACCTTCTTCCCTCTCGAATTTATTACGAGTTTCCGGTGGCTCGAAGGTGCTCGCCTCACTGGGAATCCACTTCCCCAGTCACCAGAGGACCTCCGGACACTGGGCAGCCCACATGCATATATCACCGACGCGCAGCACGCTCGGGACATATTCGAGGTCGTCCATCAGTTTCCACAGGAGGAAAACATATCCGTCTTCGCCATATTCCAGCCAATTCCGTCATCCAAGTATAAACCGGCCCAGTCCCGACCCCTCGCCGGACACGTGCGGGACCGATTCATAGATACCCTTGTGCCCCACCTCAAGACATCCCTCGATAGGGTCCCCGATGCACTTCGTCTGACATTCCTCGACTTGAATCACCAACTCCACGCACGGTTTGCTCACTCGGATGATGCCGATGCACTCCGGGCTGGCGTCGGTGGCGTCGTTGCCTGTGTGGTGGATGCAACTTTGTATGTCGCAAATGTCGGGCGCGACTTGACAGTAATATCAAGGAACGGAAAGGCAACGCTGCTGTCCAATATACACGACCCTGTTGACGATGTAGAACGGATCAGGATCCGGGCTGCTGGGAGGTGGATATCCCCTGGCGGGCTGGTGAATGACGAGCTGGGGATCTCGAGGGCATTCGGATTCTTCCATTTCTTCCCTGAATCACACCACGTCCGAGCATCCGGGAGTGGGGGCTGACTGAGTCCGACGAGTTCCTGATTATCGCCAACCAACAATTCTGGGATTGCGTTACCTACCAAGTCGCAGTGGATATTGCGCAGAGTGAGATTACTAACCTGGGGATGGCAACGCAGAAGCTGCTGGAGATGGCGCTCGGCTTTGGCGCAGAGGACGGAGTGTGTGTGATGGTGGTCGCTGTTTCGGAGCTGTATAAGCTGCGCTTTCGCCTACTGCGCCTATCGAGATTGGCTCAGAGGAGGTGTTATCACCAGGAGAATGGATGTCTGCCCAGGAAGTTGAGTCGCCTCTCAAACGGTCTCAGGAATTATGGTACCAGTGGTCAACCTTAGTCTAATGGAGTATTGCCGCCAGCGGAACCCATACCTGCGAACGAAATCGATGAGTCGCCTTCCAATGCTCTATCTTGGTCCCATGAGCGAGATTCCAGCGGAAGAAGTGCTGCGCCAGGTGAACCCGCGCCTCCGAATGAAGCTGAAGAACCGCTTCCCAGCTCTCCGGCGCCCATGAACGGAATCGCAGCTCCTACAGGGCAGGTGGCAATTGTTTTCACTGATATTCCCAGCCCAATTTCGCACGAAGCGACCCTGATGCTCGCGCACATATCGCGCGCTGTTGCGCCGGAAATTGCATTTATGTGGCGGGTATGAAGGCGCGGTAATTGAGAATGCCTTTTTCTGCATATTCCAAAGCACCCTCGCTGCCATTCAATGGTGCCTCTCAGTCCAACTGGAGCTCACAAACATCCATTGGCCAGCCGGGGACAGCATTGAGCCCCGGTGGGCAGACTCATACGCCCTGCCCATTTCCATGGGCGTCCACTGTGGCCCAATTATCTCCGAGCTCAACTCCACTACCAACCGGATGGAATATTTTGGATCAACGGTGAATCGTGCTGCACGGATCAGCTCTGTGGCCACGCGAGGCCAGATCATGTGCAGCGCTGACGTTATGCGCGCGGTTCATGCAGTGGTCTTCGGAATTGAGGAGATTCCCCCTGCACTCGCTTCGGATGACTCTGCCGCTGCGGCGATCCGAAAAATTGGTGTGGCTATCACGCCTGTTGGAGAACGTCAGATCTCGGGGCTCGAGGTCCCAGAGATACTCTCGCTTATTTCTCCTGTTGCCTCGGCACAATAGGATGTATGTAGGGTCTTTAGTTGCGCTTTCCCCGAGAAATTTGAAGATTCATTCTCATGGCATGTTTGTGTATATCTGCGGGTGACATGGACACATGAGACTCGGGAGAGGTATCATGGGTTTATAAGGATGATGCTGTCGACGTGATAGTTTTTGGATAGCCTACGAGCATACTCTACAGCTGATGGTGAACCACCTCTTCGCATTAATAGCTCAGTAAATATTCAGTACTCAGTACTTGATGTTTGTGGAGGGAGGACGCTGTTTGCATGGTTGATAGGGTGCTTGACCTTTCGATGGATGTTATATATGGTGGGCGGGGGCGACGGGCCGGGCCCGGACTTCACGTCTCGAAACTCCCAACTTTGCATCGATTTTGGTGGTATACCTAGTGCTTGTTCCCGTCTGTGGTGGGCGGGCTCAATTTTACCAGTCACCGCGCACAGGCTGGATATTGGGCAGCCAGTGGCCTTGAAATTCAACTTGTTTGAAGGAGCCCCAAGATGCTCGTCTATCCTGTTGTGTCTCCATCACAAATCAAAAAAGACACAGCCACATATTATATCATCAGTCTGACTACGGGAGACTACGTCTATCCAGCCTCAAGGCTGCCACGGCGTCAATATGAACGTGGTCGATAATGGTCAGGGTTTCTAGGCTTCACCTGCGCTTCCGAGTCAGTGCAACTTTGCGGATCCCGTCACGGAAGTCGTCGAACGCAATACAGCTACATAGGCCGTTCGAGCGAATCTAACATCAAGCTCTCACTTCCGATGCCCTCATCTAAACCAAATCGCCAACCTGGCATCCCAGATCCAAGACCTCCATCTGAACCAAATTATCTTGTCCGGATTTATCGATCCAACGGCGCATACCATGTCGTCTTGCTCAGCTGGGAACTCAAAGTAGCCGACCTTATCACCGCCCTGGGTCAAAAGTTGTTCTTGTCAAAGGAAGATGTGGCAGCACATCGCCTCTTCATTCAGGAGCGTGGTGCAGGTATTCATTTCATCATCCGATCATCCCGCTAGCTCACTGCGATCAAGAGCGAGTATTACTCCCAACAGAACGGCCTGCGGGAATTGTCCAGAGACGACTACGAGAGGCCGGATATGATGATGGGGACTTCAAGAAGCTCTTATCAGGCAAAGATACGTCCTTCGTGTTCAAGTTTATTTTCAAGAGTTATTTGGCATCCGTGAGTGAATATGTTGGGCGATGTTCCATTTAACAGACTCATTCTAGCAGAATGGAGCCGACCTCACGTTTGTCGAGCCCGGATCATGTGTCCATCTCACACATCGCAACCTGCGTAGCATCCCGAAATCAATACGCGACCACGCACAGGAGATCGTCTCCCTCACGTTGGGCAACAGCATCATTTCCGCAGTTACCCCCCATTTCCTCGGCTCGTGCACAAAGCTCAATATGCTCCACTGGTCGAATTCGGCCATCCACAGGGTCCCTCGTAGTCTTAGTCATGCTTTCAGCATTCGACACCTCGATCTATCCTCCAACCGAATCGAGGACCTACGAGACATGTACCTGGATAGTGTACCAGTTCAGATCCTCCTGCTTCAAAATAATTGCATATCAGAAATTCCGTCACACTTTTCTCGAATCACATCTCTGCTAAAACTAAACCTGTCGAACAACAATTTGAAGTCATTCCCGGATGCTATCCTATCGTTGCCCATCTCAGACCTTGACCTCTCGTTCAATGAGATACAATCAATAAAGCTCGAAGGAGAATCCCTTCCTTACCTCAAACAACTTCTGGTCAATGGGAATGGCCTCCAGGAATTAGGGTACAGCCGTCAAACTATCAGTCATTTAGACATTCGACAGAATCAGTTGGCGCACTCCTACTTTGATGGGGTGAAGAACCTCCACGCGGCCCACAGTACGAGTACCACCCGACCCATGACCCTGAGCGTAGCTTCAGAGAACGAGACGGTCGACCTATCACACAATCACCTGCGACTTTGTGATTGTGGCAGGGTTTGCAGTTGCAGGTCGTCTCGTCAGGGATACAGAGAGACGATGAATATCACCTCTCTCGATATTTCTCATGCCATGCTGTCTCGTGTCCCTGCCTCTTTATATCGTTTTCAGGGCCTTCGCATCCTCCACCTTGATCATAATTCACTACAAGAGTTGCCATCGGATGGCATTCAAGAATTAATATATCTCGAAGTCTTGTCTTGTTCCTACAACTGCCTCACCACATTCCCAAGTATTGGCGCGTCCAACTCAAAACTTCGAGTGCTCGATCTCCATCATAATTAATTATTAAACTCCCGGAGGTGCTCTGGGAGATTCCACTGACTACTCTTAACCTAACCTCTAATCGGATTACCGCTTGGCCCAATAAGAGTCCTGAATTTGCTAGTAGTGGCAGCAGTGGACTAGGCGGTAGCCTGGAAGCACTGTTTCTAGCCGGGAATTTGTTAACAGGAGACGCTCTGGAACCGCTTCAGGATTTGGTCAAACTGAATACTCTTCATCTATCTTTCAATGAAATTGCATTCTTCCCTCATAAATTTATCACGGGTTTCCGCTGGCTCGAGGACGCTCGCCTCGCTGGGAATCCACTTCCCCAGTCACCTGAAGACCTCCAGGTGCGGATACTAGAAACCTCGCATGCGTATATCAGCAACACGAAACACACCCAAGAGGTATTTGAGGTCGCCCATAGAATTTCGCAGGGGGAGAATACATCTGTCTTTGCCATATTCCAGCCAATTCTATCAGTCGATGATCCAACTCGGTCGCGACTCCTTGCAGGGCATGTGCGGGACCGATTTGTGGACACCCTCGTGCCCTACCTCAACGCGTCGACCAGGATCCCTGACGCACTCCGTCTGACATTCCTTGACCTGAATCATCAAATCCACACACGCTTCGCTCGTTCGGATGATGCCGACGCACTCCGGGCTGGCGTTAGTGCCCTCGCTGCCTGCGTGGTGGATATGACCTTGTATGTTGCAAATGTTGGGCGTGACCTAGCCGTGATATCAACGAATGGGAAGGCAACGTTACTGTCCAACATACACGACCCCGTTGACGATGCAGAGCGGACTAGAATCCGGAGGGGCGGAGGGTGGATATCCCCCAACGGGTTGGTGAATGACGAGTTGGGGGTCTCGAGGGCATTCGGGTTCTTCCATCTGTTCCCCGCCATCACGCCCCGCCCAAACATCCGGGAGTGGGATTTGACTGAGTTTGATGAGTTCCTGATCGTTGCCAGTCAGCAGTTCTGGGAGTGTGTTACGTATCAGGTCGCAGTGGACATCGTACAGGATGAGATTGATGACCTGGAGATGGCGACGCAGAAGCTGCTGGAGATGGCGCTTGGGTTTGGAGCGAAAGATGGGGTGTGTGTGATGGTGATCGCTATTTCGGAGCTGTACAAGGCTACCTTCCACCCGCAAAGCCCATCGAGATCGGCCCAGAGGAAGTGTCACCCCTTGAACTCCCCAAAGAATTACCGGTCCCGGTTGAACTCAGTTCGGGGGGAGAAATGATATCACAGGGGGAACTTGGGCGTCCAAATTCGATCGATGAATCACCTCTTCGCTCTCAACTATTGGTGTCTATAAGCACCCCACCCCCTACCGGATACGTAGCAATCGTTTTCACTGACATTCGCAACCCAACCCCGTTCCAAACTACCCTCAACGCTTCGCGCGCGTATCGCATGCTTCTGCGCCGGGAGCTATGTAAGTGCAAGGGGTACGAGGTCTCCGTCGCTGATAACGCCTTTTTCTGCATCTTCCAAAACACCCTGGCCGCCATCTGGTGGTCCCTCTCGGTCCAACTAGAGCTCACGAATGTCCGCTGGGGGGAAGGCGACAGCGCTGTACCACAACAAGCAGCTGCAGTCCCGTATGTTCTGCCTGTTTCCATGGGCGTCCACTGCGGTCCAGTCGTCTCTGAGCCTGACCCTATCACACATCGCATGGACTATCTTGGACTAACAGTGAGTCGAGCGGCGCGGATCAGCGCCGTGGCCACGCAAGGCCAGATCATGTGCAGCGCCGACATCATGCGCGCGATCCACGCTGTAGTTCTTGGGTTTGAGGACGTGCCCCCAGAGTTCTCCGCCGAGCCAGATGAAGCCGTTGCAGCGATTCGGGGCACCGGTGTGGTTATCACACCCGTTGGGGAACGTCGCCTCGTGGGTCTCGAGGTTCCAGAGTCACTCTCAATCATTTCTCCCGTTTTTCCCTGACGAGATCAGGATAGACCTGTAATCTGTTTTTGTTGATGAGTGAGTATCCAGGTTTTGAATATGATGAGGATGGTCATGCATCAATTAGCGGGGTTGGATGAGAAATACGGCTTATAGGGACTTGTACTTTTTCCACAAAATTCAATGGTTGCATAATATTCACATTTGCTGCGGTGCCCTCACCGTCTCTAACAGATTCTCACTTTTTCCATCAAGATACATTAATATATATTGACTCCGACATAAACAATGCCCAAGAGGGGAGATTAGCCAGCAGGGGACAGTATTGAACGTTAGACTGCATACCCTTATGTCCTGCGATCTCCATGGGCGTCCACCGTGACCCAGTCATCTCCGAGCTCGATTCCACCACATACTGCAGAGACTACTTCGGACCAATTAGTGTCATGGCCACGCGGGCTAAATCATGCGCAGCGTCGACATCATGCATATGATTTACAGTGGTTTTCGGAATTGAGGAGGCCCCTAGCGCTCGTCTCTAAACCCAATGAGGCTGCTGTAGTGATCCGGGACGTTGGTGTGGTTATCACGCCTATTGGAGAGTGTCGCCTGGTGGTCCCAGAGACGCTCTCACTCATTTCTCCTGTTCCCCAACGAGATCTGTAACTGGCCCCTGTTGATGAGCAAATATGTACTTGTTCTACATGATTCAGTGATCAGGTGTTATAACATTCATGTTCACTGCGGTGTCCTTACTACCCCAGCACATTCCCAATGTATGTTTGTATGTGTAGCGCTGGTATTGTCCTGCGATAGAAAAATAGACCTACACTATGGTTCCCTAGCCAGAATTGTCCTAATGGCCGGTTTAAACCCGGCCAGGCTGCAAAGCAGCAAGTGAGATAGGGGGGAATGATGTGCTTGAGGATGGAGACCCTTCGAGGTCACGGGCAACGGAGAGGGCGGAGCTGTAAACCTCCTCAAGTATGTATGGATAATCAAGGTCATGACGTGGGTACTTGATTCTAAGACAACGCGCGACGCGATACGCAAAATCGGGCTGAAACCCACTAAAAAACGCTCTGCTCCTCGCGTTCTCTGATATATGTTTTTTCGCGAGAAATGCGGCGACGGGGTAAAATTTACGGTAGTATGCTCCAAGCTGAGCTAAGGACGTGATTGGAATGGTTGATTGGTGGTTGACAATTTCCTCGAGATGAGCAAGAGTCCAGCGGTTCCTAGGGTCTGCTTCAGGATAGAGGGCACATACGGCGGTGGCGAAGTCGGCATAGGAGGACTTGGAGTCTGGCGAGTACTCTGGGAGCGCTTGCCAAAGCTCTGATGTGGTGAGGTCGGTATAACGGTGAGCGTGACGCTTTTTCTCATTGTCAGATGTGACTCCAGCATTGGTAAACAAGTAGTTGAGCTCCTCGAAATAACGGTAGAGGCCATGCGGCTCAGCAGCATTGAAGTATGGTGCATGACTCGGCGTAGGCATTGGGAAAATCATACTACTATTAGACAAAGTGGGGGGAGGGGGGAGGTGGAGTGTTGCCGTGGATGAGGGCTCTGTGTGGGACGGACTCTGGAAATCTGTGAAAAAAACAAATAATTATGCAGCACCTCGAGGCTCGGCGTGCCGCCAGGGCCTCCATGCCATGCATCCCCAGGTTAGCCCCGTCCCCAATGTCCTCACGTCCAGGATTCCCATCTGAATCAAATAGTCTCATCCGCATCCATCGATCTGACAATGCATATCACGATGTCTTGCTCGATCATAATGTCCAAGTAGCAGAGCTCATCGTCGCATAGGCCAAAAGATGGGCCTGTCAGAGAAACAGGCCGCGGCCCATCGCCTCTTCATCGAGGAGCGTGGCACAGGTATGTCCATTTCCTCATCCAATCGTTTCTCGAGCTCATCACGATCGAGAGCGAATGCTTCTCCCATCGGAAAGGCCCGCCCGAATCGTCCATGAACGGTCGCGAGAGGCGGGATATGACGATGGGGACTTCAACCGATTCTTATCAGGGAAGGACACGTCGTTCATGTTCAAATTCAGTTTCAAGAATCATTTGATGCCCGTGAGTAATTCGTCGGATGATGATCTATTTCAATGGACTCATTCATCGCAGAGCCAACCTGATACGGTGCTTGTCGATTTCAAACATGTCTGTCTCACAAATCGAGACCTCCGCTCTGTCCCGAAGTCAATAACTGACCACGCACGGGAAATCATATCCCTCACGTTGGGCAACAGCATCATCCCCGCTGTTACTCCTCATTTCCTCAGCTCGTGCACGAACCTTCACCAGCTCCACTGGTCCAACTCAGCCATCCAGAGAGTCCCTCGTAGTCTCGGACATGCTTTTTCCATTCGGCATCTCGATCTGTCTTCCAATCGGATTGAGGACCTGCGAGACATGTACCTGGACAATATGCCACTTGAGGTTCTCCTGCTTCAAAACAATTGCATATCAGAGGTCCCATCGCGCTTCTCTCGACTTGCGTCATTGAAAACACTGAATCTGTCGAATAACAACTTGGAGACACTGCCAGACGCTATTTTGTCATTGCGCATCTCAGACCTTGACCTCTCGTTCAATCAGATACGGTCAATAAGACTCGAACAACAATCACTTCCCGGCCTCAGGCGATTTTTGGTGAGTGGAAATGGCCTCCGGGAGCTGGAATATAGGAACATCGATCATTTGGACGTGCGATGGAATCAGTTAGCTCGCCTTAACTTCTCAAGCGCGAAGAACATTGATGCGGCCTGTGGTCTTGGAGATATTCTAACCATAGCATTGGGCTCGGCACATGAGACTATCAATCTGTCGCATAATCATCTGCGACTTTGTAGTTGTGGTAGGGTCTGCGGCTGCGAGTTATTGAGTTATGAGGGGCAGAGATATGGATACCAACAGGTGGTGAACATCACCTCTCTCGATATTTCTCATGGGATGCTGTCCCGCATTCCTCTCTCCCTATCCCACTTACAAGGCCTCCGCACCCTTCGCTTGGATCACAACTCGCTAGAAGAATTTCCATCTAAGGTAATTCCAGAATTGAGATTTCTCGAAGTCCTGTCATGCTCCTATAACGACCTCATCGCATTTCCGAATATAACCACGGCCAACTCGAAACTCCGAGTACTCGACCTTCATCACAACTCGATTATTCAACTCCCAAACACCTCTGGGAGTTCCATTGACTACTCTCAACCTAACCTCCAATCAAATTCTTGCCTGGCCCCAGAAAAGTTCTAAATTAGTGGCGGGCTCGGTGCAGTCTGGAAGCACTATTCCTGGCTGGGAATTTATTAATGGGAGACGCTATCGAGCCCCTCCAGGATCTGGTCAAACTCCGCACTCTCCACCTGTCTTTTAATGAGATCGCTTCCCTCCCTCCCAGGTTTATCACAGGTTTCCGTGGCTGGAGGATGCTCGTCTCGCTGGGAATCCACTTCCACAGTCGCCGGAGGACCTCCAAGTGCGGGCACTGGGCAGCCCACGTGCATATATCGGCGATGCTCAACACGCCCAGGGCATATTCGAGGTTGTCCATCATTTTTCGCAGGGGGACAATATCTCCGTCTTCGCCATATTCCAGCCAATTCCGTCGTCTGGGTATGAACCAATCCAATCCCGGCTCCTCGCCGGGCATGTCCGGGACCAATTTGTAGACACCCTTACACCTTATCTCAAGCATGGGGTCTCCATGGCACTCCGTCTGACATTCCTCGACATGAATCGCCAACTCCACGCACGCTTCGTTCGTTCGGATGATGCACTCCAGGCTGGGGTCGGCGGCCTCGTGCCTGCGTGGTGGACACGACCTTGTACGTCGCGAATGTCGGGCGCGACCTAGCCGTAATATCAACAAATGGAAAGGCAAAATTATTGTCCAACATACACGACCCAGTTGACAACGTGGAACGGGCCAGGATCCGGGCAGCTGGAGGGTGGATATCCCCTAATGGGCTGGTGAATGGCGATGCCAGTATGTCAGGGCATTCGGATTATTCCATCTGTTCCCTGCGATCACGCCCCGTCCAAGCATCCAAGAGTGGAATTTGACCGAGTCTGATGAGTTCTTGATAATGGCAAACCAACAATTCTGGGAGTGCGTTACGTATCAAGTCGCAGTTGACATTGCGCAGAGTGAGATTGACGACCTTGGGGTGGCGACGCAGAAGCTGCTGGAGATGGCGCTCGGGTTTGGAGCGAAAGATGGGGTATGTGTGATGGTGGTTTCTGTCTCGAGTTGTACAGGGCTGTGCTTCCGCCTGTGGCACTCATCGAGATTGGCCCGAAGGAAGAGTTATCGCCACCAGCGGGATGGACACCCGCCACAGAGCTCGAGCCCTCGCACGAATCGCCGGAATTGGCGGTTGGCTCGAGTCTAGCGAACGAAGCGCACCCAAGCAGTGAGATCAAGGAATCTCCTCCCAACCCCACGTCATTGATGCCCACGAGTGCAATCCAACCCCCTACCGGGCATGTAGCAATCGTTTTCGCTGACGTTCGCAGCCCAACTCCGCTCCAAGCCACGTTTGACGCTTCACAGGCATACCGGGCGCTTCTGCGCAGGGAACTGCCCAAATGTGGCGGATACGAGGTCGTAATCATGGTCAACGCCTTCTTCTGCATCTTCCAGAACACCCTCGCCGCAATTCGGTGGTGCCTCTCTATCCAACTCGAGCTTGCGGCCATTCGCTGGCCAGTAGGAGACAGTGCCGAACCGCAGGAAGAACCGTATGTCCTGCCCATTTCCATGAGTGTCCACTGTGGTCCAGTCATCTCAGAGCTCGACCCCGTAACGCATCGCACGGATTACTTTGGGCCAACGGTGAATCGGGCGGCGCGGATTAGCGCTCTGGCCACGCAAGGCCAAATCATATGCAGCACCGATGTCATGCAAGCGATCTATGGGGTGGTCCTTGAGCTTGGCGAGACGCTCCCAGAGTTTTTTCTGAGCCTGATGAGGCTATAGCGGCCATCCGGGAGATGGGTATCATTATCACGCCTGTTGGGGAACGTCACCTTCTGGGACTCGAGGTCCCGGAGACGCTCTCGCTTATTTCTCCTGTTGCACTAGCCGCGAGATAGGATGTAGGATGTGTGATACTCTTTCTATAAAATTCAGCGATTTGTTGCCGTGAATTGTCTGCATGGGCGAGGAAAATACATAAGTGATGCTCCTCCCTGTGCCTAATCTACGCGCTCTCCAGCCATTTGAGTTGAGCTGAGTGCTAGCAACGTTGGATGAATATAGGATTTTGGACATGGTGGGGCTGTTGCCACCAACAAAAAGTGGTAACAAATTTCTTTTAGGCCTGGCAGGTCCCCCCCACCTCGGGTCACGGCTTGCAATCCCGGGACCCCCTTGCCCCGGTGAATATCCAGAAATAGTTGGAAGCGGGGCATAATGCACAAATGCTGGACTTTGACCGATTCAGCTCCCGTCGGGCAAGTCAAGCACTCTGGGATATTTACTGCGAGCATTTTTTTCATGTCTGCACTTCATTGGTAGAGCCCTATGCCTATGGGAGAGAATTGCAGAGGTCTTGTCCAGGGAATGAAAAGAAACTGTAAACTACTTTGAGGAACACTACCAAGTGTTTCTCTGAGCAGCAAACCTGCCGAATTATGACATGTCGCGACGCGTCGGCGAATCGAATGAGGTATGAATTAGATTGCCTTCTATTCCTTCTCTTCGAATTCGGGTGGGATAACTGTACGCTGTGAGCGTTGACAAGAGACTGACTACTGATATGGTGGAATAATTAGAGAGTGGAAGGAGGCAAGTCATCATGCCGACATCCTTCTCCGCCTAGCGACACCTAGCGTGGGTGTGGGTCTCTCACTCCCCGCAGCAGATTACCTACATAGGCGCGCCTACGACGCGTTATTGCTCCTGCCAGGGCCGCCTCCGTCGCTCCAACAAAAGCCGCAACGCGAGTACGCGCCTCCGTTTCACATGGCCGCGGCAGTTATAATCGCGGAGAGATGATCGTGCGCGCGGTACGGCCTCACCTGGAGCTCACGCCACCCAGGATCGAGGTGGCTGCGCGTGTGATTTTCGGAGTGAGCGTGGGGTGGCAGGCGAGCCGAGGTGAATGAATGAAAATTTGAAGGGCGTCAACCGCTACCCTGCGCGGCAATATGCCTGTGTCGGCTAGATCTGTGGCTTGCTGCGGTGTCAGCCCTACTCTGCGTATGGCTACGCGGAGATCAGGATTATATCGAGCCAAGAAGACAATCTTGGAGGCGCGCTCGTGTAATCGTAGAGACGCGTCTCTCGTTGTAGTAGGTGCCTGGCGCCCTGCTGTAGGGTGCGAGTGGGCGGAGTCCCGTATATCCAGGCGGTCAAATGTGTCAAGGTAGGCTATATCGAGTTTCGAATCCGGGGCTTCTTTCATTAGGCGTGCGGATAAAGCTTGCAAACCCGAGGGTGCGAAGGATGACGGCGAAGCTTGAGGGTAATTCTTGTCGGGTAGACGACCGGCCGTCGCGCATGGGGTACTGTCAAGGATGATAGTGCTGATAGAGTATTCTGCCGTGAGCAAACGGATGCATAGCGCGGAAAGATGGGTAGTTGGCAGCTGGATGTTTGGGCAGAGAATGTGTCTAGGCGTGTTTATTATAGTGTACATGCAGCATAAACTAGCAAACGAGGAATCGGGAGCAGAGGATGGCCGAGGTGGCGGCGGGGCGCGCGTCAGCAGAGTCAGAGTGGAATGGGATCTCGAACCAGGGTTCCCAGACGTGGACATGGGCTCCGACATGGAGCGCGTCTGGGGCGGCATCGCGGAAGAGCACGGTGTGTGTATGGGCATACTTTGTGGGAGAGTCGAGGCGGAGCAAGCCGGGCGAAGAGGGTAGGATGTGGCACTGTGCGAGATTAGGAGGGTGGGTGAGGTGGGTGATGGTAAGTACAAAGTCGGGGGGAGGATAGGATGTGGGCGAGTCGCGCTGCCAGAGGAGATGGGCTGTGCGCTGCGCCGAAAAGAGGGCGAGGGCACGTGCGCGAGGCCACCGCGGATGGGCTTGGGGCAGAGTCTGGTGCTGGTGCTGGTGGAGGGTGGTGGCGGAAGCTGGCTGCGAGCTCCGAGGTTGAGATGGTGCGGATGCGTTGTTTTGGCTGGACTATTGGGAGAGAGAGTCGCTTCAGTTTGGGGGGGCAGGCAAAGGTGGGGGCTGGACACGAACGAGTGGTCTCGAAGGTGGTCGAACGAATGCCGAGTCCAATTTAGGCGCAGGCACGGCGGACCTAGACGGGGGAGTGTTTTCATCAAACGCCGAGACAAACCTGGGAACGACATGAGCTATTTTTCTCTCTTTTCTCGTTGGTGCAAACGCTTCGTCTCTCTGTCTTTTGGCGTTCATTGAGGGGACAAGAAAGAGAGATCGTCTCACGTGCGCTGACAAGAGCTGACACGTGAGCACGTGGCTCGCAGCCGCGTACCTCGCTTGACTTCGATTGCTTCCTCACTCTCACAGACGACATGAAGGATAACGAAAAAAAAGATGGTCAACCAGGTCCGCCATCTATTCACGTATTCCATCCAATAGGCTTCCGCCGCGATCTCCTTTACCTCCGCTCGGGCATTCTTCACCTGTCCGCTAGACACAGAGGCACACATGTCCGTGCGGACGCGACATCGCCTCTTGTCTTTGCCTGATCTTCCAGTCCATAGGTAAAACTTTTTTCTCGGCTTCTCTCTCATCTCAGAGCCTATAAAACACCTCCAGTTTATCCTAATTTTCATCAGCTTATCCAGCTATCTTCACTCGATTAACATGCAATCCATCCTCAAAATCTCTGCCGCCTTTGTCCTCGCTGCCACCGCAGTCGTCGCCATCCCCGCTGGCACTACCGTTGCAGTTCCCACTACCGTCGCCGTCCCCACTACCGTCGCGGTTACATCCGTAGCCGCGACCACCTCCGCACTCCCCCTCCCTGCCGTCTATACCCAGGTGTTTGCTAACCTCACCGGCGCCACCCGAGCCCCCGACTTTATCACCTTCCAACTTGTGTCCACCCTTGCCCGTGCGTCCTTTTTCATTCTTAACATTTCCTCATCCTGATTCCTCCTAGAATGCGAGGCCGCGTGCAACGCCGTCTCCGGATGTAGCTTCGTCAATCGTGCGTCGCTTTCTTGCTTGTCCCCGTCCCCGTTGGACTAACCCTCGTGCAGTATACCAAGACGTCCACGGAAAGGTACCCTCTCCCTTGCTTCGTGCTCCATTCCCACTGACACGCACTTGCAGGGAAATACCCCCCTCTTGACCTGCTCGCTCTACTCCCTCTGCCACACCGCCTCCGACGCGAACAACACTGGCGGACAAACCCAGCCCGATGGTACCGTAGACACCATCGCCAACAGCAGCGGTTTCTGCAAGCTCGCCTAGAGGCATCGTATAATGGATCCGGTAAAGCAGGGATAATAATAGGGCACCGGGGCTAGGCTATATACTTTATACCCTCTCCATTTCAAAATTTATGGGTTTTGTGATGCTTTTACCCGTGTGCGTGTGCTCCGGTGTCCGCTGTGTGAACACATCATGTCTGCGTGGTTCCGGTGATTGGAGCTGTCACCCGTGCAATTCTGTGCCTCAGGCACTGGGAATTGAATAAGCCCTTTTGTATTCCAGTTTGCGGGGGATAGGTAAGCACCCAATAGTAGATGTGATTATTCGGGCCTGATGAACAGGGAATTTTGATCCCGCACTTCCGTGTTCACGCAGGAACACCAATGTCCCCCTCCTCCGAGTCTTATGTATCCAGCCCGCATAGGTTGTATGCTCGTATACCCGCGTCCCCCGCCGGGTTCGGGAGTTACATGTCCGGGCCAACTGCAACGCCCCTGACCGCGTCGCGGGCACAGACGCCGCACAAGCATGGACAGAATCCGGACTCAATGCAGAAGCCGTCGTGCCATGGCGATGCTGATGAGCGCGCATCGTGCATCTTTTCTCATGTCGGCTGCCCTTGACCTCATGCTTCGACCCGCATGGGGGGTATAAATTACAGTGCCCTAGAGGAGGCTTGGTACAAGCATGTTCGGATCCAGCAATAACGGAAGAGTACTCGTGCTTGCTGCGCTGGTGCTGGCGTGTACCCCTGCGAGCGCCGTGCCATGGGGCGTAACGTCGTCTGTATCAGATGTGGCGTCCGTCTCCGAGCCTAGTGATGGATTTAGCTCCCTCGCGTCGACCACCACGCTCACGTCTGTGCTTAGCAGCGAGCCTCTCACTGGGTTACCCACCTCCGCCACTACGCTCGCCACCCGCCCTCCATGTCCCTCACTGGGTTGACCACCTCCACCATCACGCTCGCCACTACGCTCTCCACCCTGCCCCCCACCGCGGTGACTACCCTCATCACGACTGCTACCACGCTGAGCGCCGCCGCATCATCCAACGTTTCCGCACCCACAACGAGCACAGCGCAGCCCGTGACCATCACATTTGCTTCAGAGAGCAGCAGCATCCTGAGCAGCGCCTCCGCCCAGCGGCCCTCCGTGAGCGTGGGTACCCCATACTACGCAACCAGCACGCTCACCGTCACGGATGTCGTTACCTACGTATCTGTCAAGACCGTGTTCCCGCCTCCCGCCGTCGTCACCACCACCGTGCGCGCGGGCCCCGCGACCCCGGTGGTCACCATCGTCGTGCCCCCCGTGACGACCGTCCTCCCGCGGTGACAGTTGTGCTCCCGCCCATCACGACTGTGCTCCCCGCGCGGACCACCGTTGTGCCCGCCCCGGCGACTACAGTGCAGGTTACACGTACGGAAACCGATGTCATCACGGCTGTGAGCACGGTGGTCGTGGGTACTACTGAGACCAAGCCCCCCGTTACCTCGTTCCCGACCATAGTAAGCACGGTTGAAACCAAGCCGCCCGTCACGTCCCTCCCGGTATCCGTCCCCGCGCCTACTGATACCACTGTCATTATTGATAGTAGTCCACCTGCCATCTCTATCACGACAACATTCGTCCCGCCGCCTGCTACCACCACTATCATCGACAGCAGCCCCGTCATCTCCGTCATAACGACTCTCCCCCCGCCGTTCGATACGACCACAATCATTGATAGCAGCCCGATCATCTCCACCATAACGACCCTTACCCCGCCGTCTGCTACCACCACGATCATCGATAGCAGTCCTGTTATCTCCATCATAACGACCCTCACTCCAACCACTATCAGCGGTAGCAGCCAACCTATCATTTCCGTCACGACAACGTTCATCCCGCCTTCTGCAACCACTACCATTACTGATAGCAGCCCACCCATCACCTCCATTGTGACCACTGGAAGCATCCTGACTGTCAGCCCGAGCGGTACCACCATCATCTCAGTTAGCACTGCCGCCTCGTCCAGTGCCAACGGTACTACGGCGGCGTCTAGTAGCACCCTCTCGGATACTGTCGTCCCCTCCAGTACCCCTTCGTCCACCCCGGTCTCGGTCACGAACTCTTCGATCCCTGCCTCGTCGACCACCGACCAAACCACCACTGTTGGTATTACTGCCACCGTCCCCACAACCACTCCACTCCCAGCCACCAGCACTCCCGACCCTATCACCACAATCTCCATCTCGCAAACTAGTACCGCCGTCCCCCAGACCAGCACCCTTCCGCCGCCCACAGGGTTCAAGCAAATTTTCACCGCCTCACGGGCGCCACTGAGGCCCCTGACTTCATCACCTTTGGGCTCGTTGCGACGGTTGATGGTGCGTCCACCAACTCGCCCAGCAAACCACGCGTGCTCACTGATCCCAATTATACAGCGTGTCCAAAGATGTGCGACGGCGTGAACGGGTGCAACTTTTTCAACGGTGCGTGTACCCCTTTGATCTCTTCGTCGCGCTGACAGCACGCAAAGTGTACCGCGATGTGAACGGAAAGGTGTGTCGGGTGCCCATGCTCCGTGATATACACTGACGCAGTTAATACAGGGTGGGAGCCCACTGCTAACGTGTGCGCTGTATGCACAGTGCCACGACGCGGCCGACGCGACGAACCGCGGTGGCCAGTCGGAGCCCGACGGGAGCATGAACTCGATCGCAGATAGCGCAGGGTATTGTCGGGCCTAAGGTCAAAGCCCAGACGTACTAGTATATGAACTAAGAATTAGAACGGACTTGCTGTATGGACTTCAGGTTGGTATTGGCTCAATGCTGTATGAAATAAACAATCCTGGGCCCGCGAGCTCGGAATGCCGGGGTGCTACCCCAATTCGTTATCCAACATGTTCCGAGTCCAAAATGTATATTTAGGACTTGGTTATTCATCAGTAAATCAGGTGGCATCAATAAAGAGCTACTTGTGGGTGAGGGCCATCACTTGTGCGTGGCATGTCCAAGTCCAATACTTAGTCATGGAAATATAGCATTTAGTATTACTCCAAACACCTTATGAACTTATTTGAAATGTTTGAAAGATATTGTGTATTGTTATTCATTGACTACACTTACACAGGTATACTATTGATAGTATTTATGCTAACAGACTTATAGTAGCATGGGGGGCTGTGGTTAGGCAATGGCACGGGTGTGGGTAACCCTTGAGGGTCACGTGTGCGGGAGGGGGGCGGGTGGGGTACGGGTTGGCTTTTGGAAACCCTCATACCCTCCAAAAACCCGCAGATACCCGCACCTACAAATTACCACTGAGTTCCGCACCAAATCGGGACTTTGAGGGGTCGATCGGACACTCCTAAAGGCCCTTGTCAATGTCCAAAAGAGAAGACAGGGCTACCTATCCCCGTTCTTGAGTTATGGGGTGCGCGCTCCAGGGGGGAGGAGGAGAAGGTCATGTCCTGAGGTCAATCCTGCACCGGAATATATGATTCTGGGACGCATCTAACACTAATTCATGAGCTGAATCCGATGCGCATAGCGCGAGACGCATCGGAGTCCCCGATCCTGAGATACAGAGTGATGGTCTGCCAGGTTGCGCGTACCGTGGGATCAAGGACACCGATGCGTCTCGCGCTATGCGCATCGGATTCAGCTCATGAATTAGTGTCAGATGCGTCCCAGAATCATATATTCCGGTGCAGGATTGACCTCAGGACATGACCTTCTCCTCCTCCCCCCTGGAGCGCGCACCCCATAACTCAAGAACGGGGATAGGTAGCCCTGTCGTCTCTTTTGGAAATTGACAAGGGCCTTTAGGAGTGTCCGATCGACCCCTCAAAGTCCCGATTTGGTGCGGAATACGGTCACCCGCAAGGGTATGAGCAAAAACCCGCACCAACCCGCAGATTTTAAACCCGTGGGTAAGCGGGTTACCACCCGGGCGGGTTGTGGTACGGGTCACCTTCTGGATACCCGCGGATGTACCCGCGCCATTGCCTAGCTGTGGTGGTGGGTGATGATGAAACCAGATGGGTGTAAGGACACACCAAAACAACACACACTGCACGCAGCCACCGGTGTTTCCCTTGGAAACACCAATAAAATAAACATGTTTGGTTCTTTCCAATAGGTGGATCTGGGGGAAACACAACAACAGTTTATGAGGGAAACACATGAGAAACACAAGGCCTGTTTCCAGAGTGTTCCTTTGGGAAGAAGAATAAGTATATATCAAAGTGTTTCTACAATATGCACAATGTAAACATCTCCAGTGTTCCCTTTGTGTTACCCCAAAGATTACATTTCGTGTTTATATACATGTTTTCTAATAAAATACCCCTGGTGTTTCCAAAAGGTGTTTCCACCCGAAATAGAATCCCGTTTGCCAGAGAAACACTCGGGGAAACACATTTGGTGTTTCTCGCGGAAACACCAAAATAAACATGAATCGCGCCACTCATCTCCCCGATGAGTGCGCGCTCAGCGCGCGCTTCATAGACCCACTTACCAGCGTCTAGTGCGACACTCTTGCCGATGATGGCTTATTGACGATTTGTATTGATTATGTGCTACGTATTGAGAATGGTGAAACGCGGTGGCGGGGGAGCATGTTTACGCCAAGTCGAAAAACGCGGTGGCGGGAGCGCGTTTGTGTCAAGCCGAAAACGCGGTGGCAGGGGAGCGTGTTTACGCCAAGTCGAAAGACGCGGTGGCGGGAGCGTGTTTGTGCAGTCAAAAAACGCGGTGGCAGAAGCGTGTTGGAACCCAGCCAAAGGCGCAGTGGCGGGAGCGCCTCCGCGCCCAATCAAGAACGCGATGGTGGCGGCGTGTTTGCGTCCCATCCGCTACACGGTAGAGGTCGACCTCATGCTCGAGTCAGGAAATGTAGCGGGGGGTGAGGATGCATGCGGTGTCGGTTAAAACGGGAGGTCCGTTTTCGCTTGCAGAGGAAGGATGGTACGGGTCGGGATGGGGAGTGGACCCGCAGTTGCCCAGCGCAACGTATCCGCGCCAGGGAGAGCCTGAGTGCATGCATAGACGAGTTCCACTTTCTCCATACGCTTAGATTGTGTCGGTGGGAACGGCGAACTTGGGACGCATCCTCGGTGTGTCGCAAACGCGGGCAAGAAGAGCTGTGAGATCATAGAGGTGAAGGCGGTGGCAGACTTACGATTTCCGTCCTCCAAGCACCAGCTTCACCTAGTATCTGTCTATTCTATCTCCCGTATACAAACTGCCTGGCACGATCTGGATAGAACGCCCTTTGCTGGAGTGAGGTGACGACGGTGTACGAGTGGACGCGCGGGGTCGGTAGCGATTTGGTCCTTGGATGATAGGGGGTTGGATTGTGATGATGGATCCTCGAAGTCGTCAGTGGGAAATGGGAGCGTAATGATGGAGGCGTCGTGCACCTCGTGACCGAAATCAACAGTCTCGAGGTGCTGAAGGTCAAGAACCGTATTTGTGCTGGTATCTTTGTCTTCGTTTGCTATTCGAGGTGGAATCCCCGCGCCGTGTCTTCATTGGTGCATTCTGGTTTCTATTCCGTTCGGTATCCTCACTCATACATCACTCAGCATACATACCTGAATCCCAAATCCCGAATCCCGCCCAAACGATGGATGACATACGAGTTTTCATCTTGCGTCCCAACAACCCGAGTAGAGCGTTCGGCAATTTCATGAAGTGGGTGGTTAGGGAGGTGATCCGCCGAAATTTGTATCGTCTGCAACGACCGGTGTTTTGGTACACCTGGATAATCATGTAAGTCATTAAACTTCGACACTCGTGGCTGGCTGACGCGCTGGAAGGGGATACCCGCACGAAACTACCGACATCCGCACTCATTTAACGGTTCGGGGACTTGTGGGCGGCTGGGCGAGGTATACACTTCATGTGTATAGTTGGAACGATTCGGTCTTCTACGATAACGGCGGAAGTTGGGAGCGGGAAGGGCGGTTCCTCAACGTCGCGGTGGGTGCGTTGGAGTTGTAGGCGTGTCTCATACTTGGGGTATGAGTTCAATCTCTTGTGTTCATTTGTATACGATAATAGCGGAGGTTGGGAGCGGGAGGGGCGGTTCTTCAACGTCGCGGTAGATATGTTAGATCGTTCAATCTCTTGTGTTCATTTGTATTATCATTGCATATAATGTATCAAATACTGAGCGGGTAAACGGTATATGTCTACTATGGGGAATGTCAATACAGCAAAGATGAAAGACGTGAAATTCGTACCAATGGAAATCGTCCGCCTTCTCGAGCCCTCCGCGAACGCGCCTCACAGCCTTGCGCTGGAGCAGTGCTACAGGAGCGTGCCCCGTCCTTCCTCTTCGGCATGAGTGGTTCTGGCCGGGCCGCTTGGATTCGTGGACTCTAGAACACACAGCGCGGCGTACCAGAAAACGCGGTCCTCCTCACGTCCACGCATATTCAATGTCATCCACGAATGCCTGGAGGTGCGCTTGTCTTCCACTGTCACCGCCATAAATTTATTCTCGCTCGCTCTTCCCATAGTAGGGTGGCTCCGTCCTGTGTCTCCTGCGGAGGTGGGAATGAAGTTAGCGCAGAGCTAAATTGGACCCGCACATTCCCAGCGTGTCTGGCTGGGCGCGCGAGTATGGGTTGCACATCAAGCTCGATCTACTGCCGTCCCAGATGCACAGGACGACCATTCACCAGTCTCATGATTTTTTATCAGTTGGCCATCTGACATGGCAGTGTTCGATCATTCCGGGGAGTAGGGCCTACTCTCCGTCACTGGGCGCGCGTGATGAACCAGCTTGTGTATCATTACCTTCTGTATCCTTACTTGCGTGCAGATCCTGACCCTTGAGCACATATCATGACCCACGGGGGCCTCTTGCACCCAAGTCGCAGCTCAAGTCTAGCTTCCTGTCTTCCCCGCGTCATGGGCGGATCCTCCAAATCACAGTTAGTAAGATACGCCTACTCCAAATGGTTCACATACCTGCGTCTCCTCCAACTAAGATATTCAGGCGATCGTCAGTTTTTGGCAAAGAGATGTTCTGAGAGTGCCCAGAAGCTCCAAACCGAAGTTCTTGATCTATCAATCCCTAACTCAACTATTGTGGGCGAACGGGTGTAGGTTGTTCCTTTATAACACTTCAACATCCGCAAGATGGCAGGATGCGTTGACGTAGATCAAGGTGAGATGAAGAAATACACGCTTGTAAGCGTGGTCGTGTGGTTGTGTTGAGGATTTGATTGGAGCTTGCTCTGCCCAAAGCGTAAGGGGGCACGCGGGCACGTGAGCCGCTTGTTTTGCGTCGGTTTGTTTTGACTTTTTCGTCACCCACGGGATGCGTTGCCTGGCGGCAGGGACCTGCACGCGGTCCGCCTGTGCATTCGGAATTGTCCTCTTGCTATATAGATGACCATTTAGTACCTCATTATCGCTACATTGTATTACTATTGTTTCTACGACCGCCATCTGCCGTACTGGCGGCGGTATATAAATATCACCTGATCAAAAAAAAGAAAAAAACCTACGGGATGCGTCGCATAACAAAATTAATCATACTTATCATGTCTGGATGGCTTGATCGTACCGGTTTCGCTCACATTATACTGGTGGTATTGCACACTGGTAGATTACATGCTAAGACTGAGAAGTAATGCTTGATATAAGCCGCCTAATTCTAGCAATAACATCTCAGTCTTTACCCAATCATCAAATGATTCGGGGCGCTCACCAGTGGTTGGATTGTTTCGAAGTTCTATGCCAACTCCGGAAGGGATGCAGTAGCGGCCGCAGCCAGATCAAATCGTTGCCGTTCAGTTAGCGAGTCGTACCAAGCTTTGTCATAGAAGTTCATTGCGAGACAAGGGACCGCACTGTCCATGCTAACAGGAGCGTGGCTTTTGCGGACGCGTTCGCGAGGTCGACCACCCGGTATCTTGTTACCAAGGGCATTAGTGTTGTGCGGTTGTTATGATGTAGATCAGCATATCCCTAACCTCAGTGCTACGCCACGGTTTGATCTTGACGGCATAATCTTCATCATCACTTTCATCAGAGCTGGTGCCGTCAACTCCTAGCGAATCGACCAAGTTGTAGGAGCTGCCAGCCATGGGCAAAACCATCCAGACGTTCAGTTCCTGATGTGCATATGTTACGGCGGAGTTCGAAGAGCTTTATTTGAAGTTAATTGCTGGACTCAAGATAGTAGAAAGCCGTACTTACATCTTGTTGTCGCTTTCGAACGCGTTTATTATGACAGGTTGCTTGGTAATGATCCGCCACACGTTGTGAGACTTCTTCGGCAGTTCGCTCACCGTCTCGGGGGATGTGATCCATAAGAATCTTCCTGAGTGTGCCCAATCGTTGAGTGAAGTGGGCCTCTATCTGAGCTTCATCTCCCGCAAAGTCGGGCTCCTCTTGGATAAAATGCCTGGTGAACTCCTGAGCTATGTGTCCATTCCATGGATGATTGATTTGGTCCCAGAAAATTCATAAGGGTTGGAGGAGTGGGGGGGCAATATTACCATCCAGGTAGTCCTGGACTTCGTCTTGGTGAACGAGAGTACCCTCGACAACCGTGAAGATGTCAGCATCGATCCGATGCCCAGGAGGCTATTCATTTCTAAACGGACAGCGCTCTGGGAATATTACCAGGTTAGGAATGTTCCAATAAAGGCGACAACATACCATCATTTTTCCTCGGGCAACAGTTCGAGGCTTGCGGGGGCTCGGCGTTTTGAATTCACCATGTGGCTTTAGCTTGGACCGTGCTGGTGAAGGATGGTTTCCTACAGCGGAGATGATGCGCTCGCCAATGGAGCGTAACTCAAGGACGACATTGTTTAGGATTGCATCAGAAGTGGTGAGACCCGTTGCTACTACGGTAACTGGTAGCAGTGGATCTGAAGGTGGTAGAGTGTCTGTGGAGCTAGGGCTGGGAGTATCCTTCTGGGCGGGCGTGGGGGGAGAGGCTTGCTGGGAGGACATGTCGGTGGAAGAGTATTTTCAAACGGAGTTCTGAATGAGAGGGGCCTGTGCGTGAGGGACCGGGTGTTGGGCCTCTGGAGACATTCCTTCCAGAGCGATAGGTTGGTGTCATAGCTCTAGCGGTGTTCGCTGCGGGTGTGATATCACAAAGCGTTCCGATAGGGAGGTGCATGCACCATATGGTCTAGCGAATTTCATAGGAGGTGCGATGACCTCAGGATCGTAGTCCCTCTGCTGGAACTAGGACCGGATTAAGGGAGCCTATTTCAACAGGTGGATGTGCTTACCATGCTGACAGATTCATCAGTACGAGGCCAGGGGTTCCGCTTCTCCATTGTTTTTTCCACCTAGATGGTATTAATTCAAGCGATTGGGGGTTGTGAACAACATACTGCTAGCCGAGGTAAGAGAACTGTTTCAGGCCTTTTCCCTTTTCCCTTATCAGTTAGGAGCGGGCCCATGTCAATATTGATATCTTCATCTTGACGAGACAAGCCTTCAGCTTGAGGGTTTTGCTTCAATGTGTTTAGCTGCTGTTTCAGGTCTGTGAGCTGGGTATCTTTGTCGTCCAACTGCGCCTGGTATTCCTGGTTCTTTTGATCCAATTCCCTGCTATGTTGGAGATGGTTTTCAGCTAGCACACGCTCTACAAATTTGAGTTTCTGGTCTGCTTCTAGTGTAGAACTGTCCCGCTCTTGATTTGTTTTTTGGAGGCTTGCATTATGTTCCTTGGCAGCAGCCAGTCCGGCTTGGTAGGTTTCCTGATTGATTGACATGTTAGGGGATAATTTCAGGCGATGAAGAAAGTGGCGAATTACACGTTCCGTCTCGAGTTCTTGAACCTTATCTACAAGTCTTTGTATTTTGCTCCCGGACTCTGCTTGCACGCTTAGTTTCTGCCGAAGGGCATCGTTCGCTTGCTCCATATCTCCGTATTTCTCGGTTACTTGCTGAAGGGCTTGATTTTTGTCTTTCAGAGCATTCTCAGTGGCCACATGTGCCTCCTTTTCAGCAATAATATGACCATGAAGCCTTTGCCCGTCTGCTGAAGAATTTTTTCCCGGCCGGCCGCATGTTTTATAGCAACCAAGTGGTCATTCTGGTTTTAGGTGGTTAGGCAACAGTATTGTGATTGGGCAAGAGCTTACTCGTTCTTTCTCCAAGGTTTGTGCAAGTACTACATGCACGTGACGTTCGGCCTTATGCTCTTGATGTGACTCTTGGAGACGGGTAGCCGTCTCCTTGAACTTCAAAAGCGCCTCCTAGATAGTCATGAGGAAGTGATGCGCTTGTCATGTATTGGATAAAATGACATACCCACTCCCTCTCAACTGTTTCCCAAGGGGGAACCATAATTATAAAAATCCACCGGGGTCGATAAATATTTTTAACGGTCCTCAGCAGACCCCCCTCCCCCCCCCTTACCAAATGTGGTATGTTTTTTCCCAATATGGTATATTTCCGAATATCCCATGTCAAGAAGTTTGAAAGTCGTACGAGTATCAACAACAGAGGTTCAGACATACTATCTATTGCCCAATACGACTTCGTTTCGTGGGTCTCATGTGATTCTCGCACCGCCAACCCTTTGGCGCATAGTCAAAGTTAAGACAGGCAAGATGAAACTAGCAGTAGTACGTGGTAGTAATAAGTCAGATAACCCCATGGCTGAGGCAATGGCAATAACATACCCATGATGTTTCGCAGCCACGATAAGCGCACTGAATTACGCTGGTGCCATCTTCAATTTCGGATGGAGCAACAACTACCCCACAGATACACGCATGTATCTCAGTAGTGTCTCGTGTTCGTCGCAAGCGCCCACGGCGCGTTGGTAGTGCCTCTAGATTGAACTCGTTTTGGTTGGATGTGATGAGATTTCGTCGGCTCCCACTAGTGCCGGTGGTACTGAGATCATCAGAGGTGGTGCTCACCAGCTTTGGTTGTGGATTGAGTTCCTTGGATGGGTCCACCGAAGTTTCATGCTCCTGAGGTTGGATAACCATTGAATTACCCCCGGGCCCAGGCAGGGCAGATGGCTGGTTGCCTTCGCTTGCATCTAAGCCCATTGCTTGACACCCTCCAGGCATCCCTGGGAATTCTCGATATGTATCTGAATCATACCCATACCTTGAGTCAACGTCCGAATCTCCTGTATTCTCTTCAGAAAGGTTAGCATCCTCAAATGTAGTCTCAGGTTCTGACTCCTCGGTGCCCGAGCCGGCCCCACTGCCCTCCATCTGAGCGGCTTGTGTAGTCGTCATGAGGGTAAGGTCACTGTAAGGTAGCATTGTTCAGTACGTGGCAGCCCCACCACCAGGGAAACGCACCTAAATGTACGCATGATCGGTGGGCATCAGATACTGCAAGTATGCTAGCCTTCGGGGTTTTATGGCTTCTGAGTCGCTTTTTCTGGTGTTGTTTTTTCCATAAAAGCTCTAACCCGGCCCGTTCTGTATCAGATACTAAGAACTCATTAGAATATCTTTCGAATGTTGCGATGGATGATGTTTTGAGAAATGAGCCTTCATGTTGTACTTCCAAACGGCGGCCAAATCTGATGCGCACAAGGGACAAGAAATGGGAACATTGCTGCAGGGTGCCAGTGATGTGGAGGATGCGGCTGATCGGTATGAAAACTTGAGGAGGTTGGGGCACCGGGATCGCTCCATATCGATCTGTGCACTACTGGCGGCCCCTTTGCCCTTTCGAAGGTAAAATATACAGAGCGGTGATAGCCGCATACAAAGGCCACACCATTCAAGAGCTGAGTCGAGGGATGAGTCGAACAGGATATGGCCACCGACATGTTCAAGGAGGCGGTGAGGCTTTGTTCGGTCCCATTCAAAGGGTGGTCGGCACTTAGGGCATACATTGAATTCATCGCCTCCGGGGATTGGTGAAGTTTCTTTGCCTTCCCTTTCACAGACAAATGCCGCTTTGCCTAAGATTGCAATGAGATAGTGGTAAAATTACAACCCAAGCAGACCAACCTTGTGACCGATAAGGGAAAAGGTGGATGACCGTACCAGAGGAAGTCTGTTTTGTTGGTTATTTGCAAGTTGTCCAAAAAGTAACGCAGCTACAGCTTGCAGTTCCCTGCTTTGAAATAGATATGTTGGCCTCCCAGCTATCTCCGTTGAGACGAGTGGACTTAATGCTTGTATGAAAGCGCCTTGAGAATGGTACGCTGTAGTAACCATGTTTTGTGTCCATGCCCAGTCCGCATTGAATTGCGCTTCACATGGCACCTCAGAAAGATGAAGGATCTGAAAGTGAACCTTTACAATCGGTTCCATCAGAAGCTCCAAGCCAATTTCATATACTGGCCGTTTGTCGATCGTGATTTGCGTGACATTCACAACAGCAAGAAATATTTTGTCCTGACATTGCACCAAGGTGGCCGCAGGGTCATTGATTGAAAGCACCGGTCGCATCTCAGCATCATGATCATGTCCAGCATCAACATAGCTAGTCTCGGCTAATGGCTCAGAGAATTTTGCCAGGCCAGCGACTCGCTTGAGACGATCTGTAGACCCGCGTGCTGTCTTGAATTTAAATAACTCACGGAGTATTCGTGCTTTGTATACTGGCTTGCCGTCAATCTCCAAGGTTGGTTTAATAAGCCCGCCGCATTGGGTTTCTTCAAGAGCTAGTTGATCTTCAAGATCGAGCCCGCCAAGATCCATAGAGCAACCCGAGGCTAGCGTTAAGGATAGTATTAGCAGATTCTAATAGCTCACAAGAGAATGTCAGCACATACGTTGATTATTATCCTCTTGAACAACAATATCATTCTGTCTTCGTCATCATCCTCACACCAGACCTCGAAAGCGCCACCAAATGGGAACGCCATGTCAACGCCTTCGCTTGCATCCATACTTGCAAGCGTATCTCGAATATCCGTCTCTGAGAGATCCAACTCAGCCTGCTGCCGCCCCAAGTTCCAGCAAGTAACCAATTGAACGTTGGAAACACAAACATCACCTTTCCACAAGGCAGGGGTGATGTGGTCAACCGCAGCTAAGATATCACCATGGGCATCTTCAATGATAGGCAGTTTGAGACGCCGAGGCGATCTATCCCAGTGTGGATATTGAGTAAGGATTTCGGCGCATTCGGAGACATTGGATAAGCAGTTCACAAGCTGGTATATATCAACGTTTACATCATTGCCAACCATGCTTCGAAGGATTCCAAAGCTCTGCTCCAGCCGATCGGTCCCCAGGAGGATTAGCCAGAATGGGGCGTCAGGATGATGAACTTTGATTTTGGCGACACAAAAGTAGGCATTCTTGACCAATAATATAATATCATAGTACGTTTGTGACGGCATGCAGCTACTGCGCGCATTATGGGTGGTGAATAAAAAGCATGCGAGATGAGCGGCCGCACTCAGATGAACAAGCTGCTCGTGTAAAGAGAGTGTTATCTGGATATATGGTAGTAAAATATGACGGAAGAGTTGCCCAAGACTCCGGATAGCATTGCGCGCAGTGACGAAAGTCGGTTTGTCTGTAGGAGTGGGGGCTTGGAGGGACCAGATTTCCTTGAGGAAAGTATAAGCCAATGCGACATCCTGCCGATCGTTTGGGTTGAAGAGACTCTCTATACGATGTGATGACACACCAGCAGCCTTGAGGTGCCAGCGAAGCAAGTCGGGTGTAATGTGAATGCCATGAACCATTGTACCTTTCTTCCGGAGTAGGAAATTCCGCAAGCGTTTGATAACATGCTTGTAGTCCTTATCAGCTGTGATGTCATTCTCACCGACGAGGAGGTTGAGAAGACGGAGATTATAGAGGAGCGGGTAGATTCTTGAGGAAGGATGTAATACTGCCTTTTGGGTGAGACGGATGAGAGCAGAGCCTCTTCGACTCTCGCCATCAGAAGCGATGCAAAGCAAGGGTCCTCGGATATACTCAATTTTGGCCGCGCAGGCTTGGATGATTTGCTCAATGAGGTACGCGTGTCTGTCAGCCTTCTCGCGCTTACATGTTCCTGATATCAGAATTGGGCGGCTTGGTCCAGCTGTTCGTGGGTTGACTGATAGTAGTCCTATAGCCGCAACAGTTGCCTGAGGGTCATGGTGGACATCAGCAAATAGTAAAAACCATAATAGATTGTTAACGCACCTCGCTAGCAAAGTGAACTTCTTTGGAATCCAATGCATCAAGAAGAGCGCGAACGTCGTCAATAGAACAGAAGTCTACACCAAGGTTTTGACTGTGTTCACGACACAAACCCAAAATCTTATTCGTCTTATCGTCCCATCGAAGCCGGGACTCGGTCTTGATTTCATCAATCATGAGAACATATCCTATGTTTTCCAATGTGTCCATCTCATTCAAGTTCAATGCGAAAGATGCGGTAATATTATGGCCAATGTCTTCAGTACTTGGGAACGATGCTGAGGGGCGGAATGGTGTAAAGGAACTGTATCGCCGCAATGTGCTAACCCCGGGAGCGCCGAGTGATCGATGGGCTAATTCGGCAACTCGGGCACCTCCGAGCCTGAGGAACAGGATGCCTCTCAGTTTTTCCTCCTCCGTATAGTTCTTCGGCCTGTAAGCACCCTTCATGGCCCGATCGAGTAAGTGAAGCATCCCCCGAATACCTAATTTTTGTTTTGACGCTGCCTGAATCAAAGCGTCCACTCTGTCTACCCTGCCATCGCCTACTGCCATGATAAACCTCTTATGTTCGTCCAGAGCTCCCACCCGAGTCAACAATTTAGCCGCCCTGGTCAACTTTTCATATCGCATGGCATCAATCGTGTTCGTTTTCTTCCGCATTAGGTTGATGAGACCCTGCATGGACTGGTAAACGTATGGGCTGTTTTCGTGAACTCCGTGCTCCATGCGTTGTCGTATCCCCTCCATGACGCCGTGAGTTGGGAGCGTTCGACATATTCGGCATCCTCGATCATCACTGTCTTCATCAACAGTTCCCTCGCAACTTGTCGATTGAATCATGAGCCGATCTTTGGTTAGGTGGACGTCCCAAGGTAGTAGGAGCTGTTCATGCAACATGAATGGATAGGCGGCATAGGGTGTAGCTCCAGGCATGAGAGGTACGCAGACTCCTTTACATATTGCCTGAGTACCTGAAGGCGCTGGTTCTGAAGATGCTGATTCAATGCAGATAGGGCCGGTTTGGGATTCGCCTGGTGCTGTATTCGTCAAGCTACCACCCTGAGCATCTAGAACCTCTGAGTCTGACTCGATACAGATGGGATGGGCTTGAGATTCGCCCGTCAACGCTGCGTCTGCCTCTGGGGTGTGGATACAGGCAATGGCCTGAGGCACTATAGTTTGTGGTTGGTTTGTGCTCTCGCTCGGCGGTTTCGTGGTGCGTTCTTGTCTTTTCATACCAAGATCGAACAGGGTTCGATTGATAGTTGCTTTGGACGCGACTCTCTTTTTTTCAGCGGCGGCCCGGCACTTTTTCTTTCCCTGGTGCTGAACGAGACCGGGAGGCCCAGCCGTTCCAACTTGTATGGTTTCTCCACACTCTGGACATTGCACGACGGTATCGACTGAGAATTTTATTTTCTAAAACTCGGTGAGTGCTAGTCGAGGCTTTAAACTGTTGGTCGCCCTACTGACCTTTGGAGGCATTGCTAGGCCTGTGTACGATGTCCGCCTACTCGTCTCTTCAACCATGCTGATCCTTAGTCACATCCGACGTCCAATACATCTGTAATAGTAGATTGGTTGCCATTTGGACCCAACAAAGCATGCATCCAACGTCTTAGATGTTCGGACACACCATATACAGCAATAGGACCACGTAGAATGTAGTAAATATATTACTGTTATAAAATTTTTTGAAGCCACTTGGGTGGACCCCCCCCCCCTACCTCGGTTGCCGGCTCAGCATGCCGGTTCCCCCTTGCTGTTTCCTTGAATTTTGAAAGTGTTTCCTGGGTAGTTATAAGGAAGTGATGTGCCTGCACGTTAGGCGGATTGACATACCTGTTCCCCTTCTAGTTTCAAAACTGTTTGACGTAGCCTCTCCTGTTCTTGACGATGCTCCTCTAAACCATGTTCGTGTTCGGTTCTCTCTTTTTGAAGGCAGCTTTCATGCGTCAGGAGCAAGTGCCGAAGTTTAGCAGCCGCTTCCTTGAATTCTAAAAGCTCGTCCTAGATGGTCGTGAGGAAGTAGTGCACCCACACGTTGGACGAAATGACATACCTAGGGTTTAGCACGGGTGACACCACGGGTGACAGACGTCACACCGGAACCCGCAGACGGTCACACTGTACCCGTCACGGGTCACATCCGCGGATACGGTGAAAAGCCGCGGTTCCGTGCGGCTGATCGCACGGAGCCCTCTCGTCTCGTCGGATTATTGATCTATGAGTAAAATAGGTCAGATTCAACACCAGGATGAAAAGAAACGGACCAAAACTCACTGAGATATGGCCATATTTGCATAGGAAATACATGAAACCAGCCTCGCATATGTGAATGATTGACCGGAGCCCTGTCGTCTCATCGGATTCTTAATCTACACAGAAAATAGGCCCTAGTGAATACCAGGATGAAGAAAAATGGATAAAAACTGACTGAGATACATCAATATCTGTGGGTAAAATCATAAAATCAGCCTCGCATATGCGGGTGGTTATGTGGAGCCCTATCGTCTCATTGGATTAATAATCTAGACGTAAAATGGGTCCTGGTGAATACCAGGATGAAGGAAAACGAGCAAGAACTGACCAAGTTGTTGTAGTGTTTCTGCTTAAAATCATATGTTTGGCTTCGCGTCTGTGAACGGTCACACCGCGCCCTATCGTCTCGTCGGATTCGTAATCTATGAGTAAAATAGATTCTAGTAGACCCTAGGATGAAGGAAAACAAGCAAGAACTCACTGAGATAGCATATCTGGTGAAAAATCAAAAGATTGGCCTCGCATGCGGGAACGGTCATGCGGGGCCCTGTCGTCTCATCGGATTCGTAATCTAGGAGAAAAATGGGTCATGGTGAACCCCAGGATGAAGCAAATCGGATGGGAACTCACTGAGATAGAGGTGAGAGAGGGCAATTGTTGCAACCCATGGTAACCGTGGTACGGGTGTGGTGTTCGCGGTATTGCCTAATCGGGACACCGGCACCCGCACTTGTGACACCCGTGACCATACACCACGGGTTTTCCCACACCCGTGCTAATCCCTAGACATACCCGCTCCCCTTCAACCGTTTCCTTGAGTCTCATAAACTTGTCCTGGGTGGTCATGAGGAAGTGGTACACCTGCGTCTTGGACGAAATGACATACCCGCTCCCCCTTGGCCATTTCCTTGAGCTTTGAGAAGCTTATCCTAAGTGATCGTGAGGAAATGATACACCCGTGTGTTAGACGAATTGACATACCCGCTCCCCCTCGGCTGTTTCCTTGAGTCTCATAAATTTGTCCTGGGTGGTCATGAGGAAGTGGTATATTTGCGTGTTGGACGAAATAACATACCCGCTCCCCCTCAGTTGTTCCCTTGAGCTTCGTAAGTTCGTCCTGGATGGTCGTGAGGAAATGACATGCCTATGCATTTCCAAATCTTGCTTGGTAACGCTGTGGTTATCTTTCTCTTCCTGAAGGGTGATTTTGTGCTGTACGAGCGCGTCCTCGAGATGGTCCTGGATGGTCATGACATGACTCAGCGGCTTCCTTGGTTGTTCGGTAGATACGATGGCACATACTTGTTCTTTTGTTAAACCAGCAACAGTCTGGACTAGTGTTTCATGCTCCTGTTCCAACCTCACAAGACATGCCTGATCATCATCTGTCTCTTCAGTGCACGCAAGGCCTATGTCCACAGAGGAATCTAGCTATTTGTTTCATCATTAAAAAGGCTGTTGCCAACAGAGGGGGTAATACATCTTGATCTTCGTCCCTCGGGAATATTGTCTGTGTTGCAACGTCAGCACTGTTGGTTTGCTCCTTGGCCTTGATGACCTCTTGAAGCTGGGTTGCGTGTTTGAGACCTTCATTCCAGCCTTCCGTCTTCCCCACATCATAAGCGGATCCCTTCGGATCGCATTAGTAATATGTGCCTCCCTTGGAACGCCCACATACATTTGCTTTCTCTAGCCCTAAGATATGCTCATGTAACTTTCCCAGTTTTTGGCAAAAAGACATCTGAGGATCTTCGGAGGCCGGAAGCCCCCCCAAACGGGAGTTCTCGATCTATCAATCCCAAACTCAGCTCGAGCATCCAGAGGACCGCAGCTCGGCCTACCTCCTCAAACTTAGCAGAGATTGCGGAGAGCGAATCCTCAATGGATTTCTTCTGAGTTGACATCATATCCAATGACATTCGCAGCGTGTTGATCTCAACTTCATGGTCGGCAAGCTGGCGCCAATTGGCGAGCGACCAGCTCCGAAAGAATATCCGCTTACATTCGATGTGAGGGTTCTAAGGTCCTGGGGTTGAACGAGTCTAACTTTTGGTAATCGCTAACCACGAGTCATCGACAATGCAGTCAAGGGTGGTGATGAGGGCACCTACAGAGTCGTCAATTCCCGCCATGTCCTCCCCCTCACTTTCAGAGTGCTTGTCATCCTCCGGGCGACCACGTTTGGTCTATGAAACCAATCAGTTGTACACATAGCAATTGATGAATGCCAACCATCGTAGAGTAGGATCGATCAACATCAACCATTATGACAGTCTGTTGGGGTTCTTGGTCAGACACGAGGCTAAGCTGTGATAACTTGATACCGACTTGAGATTTGGGACTGGGCAACGTAGCAATACTTTTTACCCCGACATTTGGCGCTTGGACAGAGGTCATCGGATTGGCGACAGTTGCTCCGTCGTATTTACGGCGAGCCACTAAACGAGGTCCCGCTGGCTTATCTGACGATGGAAGAGAGTCCATGGACATAAGCGACTCGCTCGTGAACTGGCCAGGTACCAGTCGCTTTGGTGAGCGACTGTCCCCCATGGTTACATTCGTTTCAGGCGAGCTAACAGAAGTGGTAAGAGCCTTTAATATCGTCAGTACCTGTCCAATTGGAGCGTCATTGCATACGTTGGGGTTGGGAAGCATGACGCCGATCTTGCGCCTGGGAGATTGGGAACTGAAGAGGTTGCTAAACATATGTTCGTCGAGACACAGGAATAAACCAGAAGTAAATAGAATTATAAGTAGCTCATCCTTTGGGTCTACCCACGGTGCTGTACAAAGGGGAGCGAGGTTGAACTAAACAAAGACACACCCTTGAGATAAATCACGATGAGGCACTCTTGGTTCCTTGCATCCCTATCCTTTATACTCCTTGACTCCTTCATACAGTGGTCTTCATGCTTCAAACATTCCCGGACGACCTCCTGAGTTTCATCTACGACAAAAGGGTCAGCGCTCGCTTCAGATACCCAGGATGTGATAAAGAAATTATCCGGCCGCTTCTATGGCACCAATACCTATTGTCCGGTCACCAAACCCATCCATACCCAGATCAACCCAGATCTCCTCGACTTGATCACCAGAAACCCAACCCACCCCATGCCCACGATGCAATTATAACGGTCCAGTTCCACATATTCGTCGAGAATCATTGCGCTTGCGCCCGAACAAGATCAAGGAGCGTGCAATGACCCAAGGCACCCTGTCCACCTATTGTCGATCGCACTACACCCTTGAGACGAACTAAAGTAGGGTTAGTAGCCAGCGACTGTAGCGTTCGGCGAGTGCACTTACAATTGAAAGCGGTCTTTTGTGATTCCACCATTTATTCACCATGGCTTGCGTTGATTTACCTTGACAGCCAACATTACAGGAGTATAATCAGGGATTGCGGAAGTCCAGGTGGGCGGCGTGCTACCAGCCATGACTGTTTCCCAGTCTGGCGATCTAATGGTTTCGAACCGACTGAGATCGATTGAGTTTTTTGTATTGTCTAGATAGCGGGGAGTACTCACCAGGCGGCTGGCTGGAAGGGTCCGCTCCGATATCGTTCCCCGTGAATGCCCCCTGAGCAAGGACGGAGACCAGGAGATTATTGACAATAGCCACGGCAGACGACTCCGCTCCGTTGCGTTACCAAGATGATGTCTATAATTGAGGGTTTGATGACCGGCGACTATGGCATTCGGCGTGCATACTTACTTACAATTGTGAGCCATTCCATTGCACGTCTGAATTGTTCCCTCTGAGTTGTTTTTTTTTTTTGTGGAGCTTATTGAGGGGGGAAGGTTGTTATTTGATTGATACAGTGCAAAGTATATTATTATATTATAGCGTCGCCGCCGACGACGACGACGGTCCTCTGTCCTGTCCCGCCCCACCCCGCCCCGCCTACGATCGCATTCACCAAAATCCCATGAGTGGGATGGTGGTGCGAAGAGAAAAAGAAAAAAACTCCGCCAGATTCGGAGTCCGCTGATACACTGGCCCAAATGTTTAGGGCAGGTCTGAGTGGACTCGGCTGAGTGGGCGCATATCAGCCGGGTCACGCGAGTCCACTCAGACCTGCCCTAAACATTTGGGCCAGTGTATCAGCGGACTCCGAATCTGGCGGAGTTTTTTTCTTTTTCTCTTCGCACCACCATCCCACTCATGGGATTTTGGTGAATGCGATCGTAGGCGGGGCGGGGGGGCGGGGTGGGGGAAGGCTAGGACCGTCGTCGTCGGCGACGGCTATAATATAATAATATACTTTGCACTGTATCAATCAAATAACAACCTTCCCCCTCAATAAGCTCCACAAAAAAAAAAAAACAACTCAGAGGGAACAATTCAGACGTGCAATGGAATGGCTCACAATTGTAAGTAAGTATGCACGCCGAATGCCATAGTCGCCGGTCACCAAACCCTCAATTATAGACATCATCTGAGTCGTCTGCCGCGGTTATTGTCAATAATCTCCTGGTTTCCGTCCTTGCTCAGGGGGCATTCGCGGGGAATGATATCGGAGCGGGCCCTTCCAGCCAGCCCGCCTGGTGAGTACCCCCCGCTATCTAAACAGCACAATGATAGCTCAATCTACCTTAGTTCGAGACCCTCAGGTTACCGGACTGAACAATAACCATGACTGCTACATGCTACCTTATCGATATTCGCGCTGGTTGCGCTATTATTATTACCAACAGCAAATCCCCGTAAGCCCTCCTCAATCTCGATCTACATTGATTGCTAGCACTTAGCAGCCGCGTCTTCATTCGAAACCCTCCAAGTTGTCCTGTCTAATTTGGCCGGCTTCTCCATCTAGGATCCTAATTGTTTGGGTCCACCCCGACGCGTAACTCCCAATGACCCTCAGAAACATAAATAAGGTCATCAAGCGCAGTAGGTCAATCAACAAATTCTACACTCAAGCGATCCCCTCACATCCTCGAATAATGCTCTCCAGTGTTACACACCTTGCTCAAACGGCTCTCCGTCATGCATCCTTGCTTCATACATTCATCCAAGCTCCCATCTCCGTCCTCTCGAATGTGATTATAATTATACCCGTACTTGCTCTCTCTCGCTTACTAACATCTACAGGTACCTGGGACGTTGAAAGGGACCCGCACGGATATTGGCCCACCGCCCAAACCCAGTTCAACAAGAAGCGGGCCCGGGAGCTTGAATCTGAGGTTACTACCCTCCTTAATACCAGGCTTCCTGCTCACAACATTGCCTTTAGCAGCCAATTTCTACTGATGTCGAAACACCGGCTGGACCGGCCCCCAAGCGGCGCAGGCTGGTAAGTAGGGATGCTTGCACTCCTAGACTGTTACTGATAGCCACCAAGTCCGAAGATTTGATGTATCGCGCACTTGAGAATGAGATTATCAAACGGTGTCTCGACGACCTCCCGGTTGAGCTCCTCACCACCATCATGAACAATACCCCCGATGATAGCCTGGTGGCGTTATCCCGCACGAACCAGCAATTGCGGCGGGTCCCAAGCTACGTCCTTCTGAAGAGACACAAGATCCTCGTTCCCGACCAGCCATACACGACAATTTATATCCGGGGCGTCGAAGAGTTTCGTCATTGTCCCTTGTAGAGATCCATAGCACCGTTGTAACATCATAGTTGACGCATCCAACCCCTTGCTCAGAGTGAACAATGGACGAACAATGAAATACAATGATTGTGAGTCAATCCGGCGAATGCCCTAGCTCCAGTGACCAACCGCTCATTAGGTGTCGCCCACCGGCTTGGTGACGCAGCGAAATGGAGCAGAGGATATCCGCTGCGGTTTATCTGGCATACCCGTTTGGTGCGCTTCACTATTTCCTAACATACAACATCTCACCATAGCTCGTTGCTCCCTCTCGCGTGGCACTATCAGCGATCGATCTTAATTTGGGCGTCAACCTTATTGTCCCAGTAGCGCAGCGGAATGGAACATCGCATTCTGATGAGATGGTCTAGAACCACGCCCACCCCACGAGGGTTACGTTACGCGCCTGCCCTAGAGTTCCACTACCGTATTAATATGAATATGCTGAGGGAACTTCTTCTATCTTCCCCATCCAACAGATATGTCAAACCAAGTGAGCATTTATGTGTCAATATTCAGTGCAATTCCTGTATCTTGAACAATCCCAGGCCTCCACAAGCATCGACGAGCAGCATCCAAATAAACGTCGCAGAATTGCAGTAAGTCCTTGCTCGACTCAAGTATCCCTTTTACTCATTATTATAGGATCCTAGTGTCGCCCATTTCATTGATTTGGAAGCTGAAGTTGATGACGATGACGAGGATGAAGACGAGGAGGATGAAGGTAGGCTATAAATGCATTTTATTCACATTCCAAAACGGGTTTAAAGTTCCTCAGCAGGGGACCTTATTGATGACGAGGGGCCTACCGCGGGGGATTCGATCTCGTCTCATGCTGAAGTGTCGCGCCAGTTGATCCATTTACAAGACGACTCGCGGTGGGAGGACCTACTGCGGCGCGCCCAGAAACGCAGCGAGACCGTAGAAGCCCCCCCCGATGGAACCTTTGAGCCCCTGCCGTCTGACTATCCACTGTGGGAGATACCCGTGACGGTGAAATTCCCCCCTTACGTTCGAGCTTTCGCTAATTTTGTCTAAGCCCGGGTACGAGGAAACCAGCGTCTTCAAGATCTTTCAGAAGCTCCTCGATCCGGCACTCGCCTCAAAGGCCATGGTTCGTTCATCTTTTGGCAGAGCCACCCTCCCTGGGAGAATTTTTGTCGAGGCTGCTGGAAGTCGCCAGGCAAGGGAGATTACCGACGCGATGAATAATGTCTACCCCCTGAAGATACGTGCTGTTCCGGCGGAGGAAGCAGCAGGCTATCTCAACGAAGGAAATACATACAGTCCAGCAAAACCGGGATGGGTCAGAATGTCGAGGGGTCGGTATCGGGGCGATATTGGTCTCATCCACAATATTCATCGATCTCTCTTGATCGACATCATCGTTGTGCCCCGATTCACTTACACCCCCCGAGGGAAAACGAAGGGGAGTTCTCGCCCACCCCCAGCTCGTTTCGATCTAGATTTGGCTATTAGAACTGGCACTTCAAAATATCTCAGGGAGACGGTAGAGGGACAGAAGTTTAGGGGAGTGACTTACCGTCGCGACGGCTACCTGCTACTCAAAGCCGTCGAGGGTGCGGAATACATGTGGGAAGAAGCTACCCCATCCCACGAAGAACTCATGCGGTTTTTAGAATGCGAAGAAGCGGCGGGTGCGGCGCGTGAAATAGCGGTTACAAAACACAGTACCATGTCACTGAAGGCGGGCGAGCGGGTCAGAATCGACAGTGGTAACCTTCGCGGGCAACTCGCCCTGATCGAAGACCTCAGGTTCAATAATCAGGAGGCGGATATTTATCTCATCACGCAAAATCTCCTGATCACGGTGCCATCAAGTTCGCTGCGCAAGCATTTTCGGATTGGTGATGAAGTGCGGGTGATGGCCGGTCCCCATCACGGTTTCTCGGGCTGGGTCATTGACGTATTGATGGAAGAACTGACCATAATCAGCCACGACCCCGCCCAAAGGGTACGAGTTACAAATTCTAGATTTGTTACCGTCTAACCTATCGTGTCAGGACATCGAGGTAACCGTCGGAACCGGGATTGTCGAATTCCACTCCCCGGCCATCAGCACTACCGGCCCACCCCCAATTCGCAGCCATAGCACCCAGGGAATGAGCGATCCCGCCGACCGTCGTTACATTGGCCGGCGCGTCAGGATCATTGGATCCAACAACTTCAAGTCCTACGATGGGCTTATTAAAGGATCTTTTAGTGATGGTACATTTTCGGTTGAACTCCAAGCCAACATGACGCGGCAACGCTTCAACTTAAGGAACCTGGCATTCATGTGAGTTTGGCGGTCTTCATTTAACCAACTAGCAACGTAATATCACCACTAGCAACCAACAACAGCTCGCCCCACTTCCCAGTGCCCCTATGTGGATAATGCCTACATCAGCCTACTCTGAGCGTCCACTGGCGCCGTCAACTCCCCTCCCAACACCATCAACTTCGCAAACCAGCCCAGCGTGGGACCCGTCATCACGCACACCATCCGGCCAAGATTGGCTTGACACCACTGCAGGAAAACGATGTGAGCACCACTAATCAATGGCGCTTGCGCATCCCGTAGCTAACCTCAAAATAGCAGTGCGGTGGCTCTCCGAGAGTGCCTTCGTGGGCAAGAGGGTCCGCCTTAGGATTGTCGGCACCAAGCCGGTATTGCGCGACCCAGGCTTTATGTCCGGGAATCTCGAACGCAGAATAGTCGAGTTTGTCAAGGTGCAGGGAGAAACAGTGGAGGTGATAGCAGGAGCCAACGGCAAAATATTCGTTCCATTCAAATACCTCGAGAGGATCGAACCTACCACAAAAGGTGATATCGTCACCGCAACCCGGGGGGAGCACGCCGGCCAAGAATTTCGTATTTCTGCATTTGGTGCGGATATCTGCGCTGTGGGTTCCCGAAAGAAAAGTAGTGGAAAGAATAAACCCTTCGATATCGCAACAGACATATTAGCAATTATCAGCTAGTGCTGTCCCCGGAATTCGTTCAAATCGACTATTTTCAGGGGGAAAAATACCCCTTGTCTCAGGTGTAGGATTTCAATGTGCACGTGGGGGAAAGTCAAATTTGAAACATTTGACAATCCCAAACCGGACGTTGGATGCCCGTCCCGCAGCCGCTGACACCTGACAATGACAAAGAAGCGAAATACACACTGAACATAAAGAGTCCCCCCTATCAACGTTGAATGCACTGGAGGATCGTTGCAAAGCGATCAAAAGCGTGCCAAGAGAAGCACAGCCGCACGAACAAGCTCACAGGGCCCCCAAGAGACAGGGCTGCGGTATCTCAATCTTCGGTTTCGCTGCTGGCATCGTTTGCTTGTTTGACTTACTGCTTCAATCCAGGCATAACAAACGCGCTTCAGATGCGCATAAAGCGCGAGTGGGTGGTGATCAGATTCGTTTCTTTTGTTTAATTCACAAAGGTCAAATTTTGGTAATAAATTCTACCTACCTCCATGCCAGGGCATAACAAACGCGCTTCAGATGCGCATAAAGCGCGAGTGGGTGGTGATCAGATTCGTTTCTTTTGTTTAATTCACAAAGGTCAAATTTTGGTAATAAATTCTACCTACCTCCATGCCAGCTCCCCCCACTTATCCGCCATGAAGGTTCCCTCAGCAAAGTCTACAATCCGTACGGCCAGCCCCGTTATTTGGCATGGCCGACATAAAAGACGGCTTATACACGCTCGCGAACGACCATCGGGAGAAGCGATCGAAGTATCGTCTGATGATGATGCCCCGGATCAGCCAAAACCGGTTGGGTCGAGAAACCCAGACAATCGAACTGACCACGGTATTTTTCTAAACTCATCCGTCCATCTTGAAGCTGCTTCAAAGGTCAGTTAATTCATACCATTATATTGTTTAGGACACATCAACAACTTCCGCAGGAAGATTTATGCGTTGGCGGGGTAGCTACAGGCGTAGCTCAAGCTTCAGGGGCGCAGGCGGAGGGAATACAATTCAAGGGAGAAGAAAATGAGTTACTTCGAAATATCAGTCAACTCCTGTTGGTATGTCGTCTTCATTTCTTATCCCTACACGTGCACAATGCTAACCAGGTTGATTAGCAGAATACCGCGCTACAAGATGAGCTTGATCAACTCAAGACTTCCCATGCATCTACTCTACGTCAGATGCAGTGCAGTGCCAATGTGTGTATTATACGTTATTATTCGTTGCGTCAAACGAATAAACAATGTCAAGGATGAACGTTCTAAGCTCAATCACTCGCTCACTTCCGCCCGTCAACACCTTCAGGTCACCGAGAAGGTACGTGTCGCATCCGTACCTCCGTATTTCCGCTAACCAATGTTACTAGCAATGCACTGCGCTGAGAGAAGCATATATTCAGCTTCAGAGTACTATCAATGTATACTTCATAAAACACACTATCATACGCAGCTAATGATCACTTTTCAGTTTATCGAGGATAAATTCGAGAACCTGGAAGATCTTCTGGAGGTTCGTTCTAAACCTTGTATTGTGTTGGACTGACTTGGACTACAGTGTAACGCAACGATGCGGGAGGAACTCCGCAGACTTGAGAGCGTTGATATACTCAGGATTGATGAGAATCAGAGGCACGCCAGTGTACGTATTTCATTAATTTTTACATTGCGGTGTCGGTTATTAGGATGTCAAGGAACTTGAAGTTCTCCAAGCCCAATCTGATGAGACCCTTCAGCAGCTTGGGGATGTCAAGGAGGTGGGCGTCCTGTCCTTCCCCTGGGCGGAGCCATCTATTTACGACGTAGTAACAGGAGTTTGCGCAACATAAATATGAATTTGCACTAGTCACAGAACAAAGGGACGAATTGAATGAGGTAGGCGTATGCCTCCTGGTGCCGTTCTTTGATTTGCCAACGCTCTACAGATTGCATCACTTCTTGTTGACCTTTCCCGGTGTGCCGTATGTTTTGAAAGTATGGTCACGCCTGCTGTGTAAGTTCTCAATCTCGCCTCACGTAGTATAACTGATCGTCAAGATACGTCCAGCATTCGTTGCGGCCACATGTTTTGCCAACCGTGTGTGGTGAAATGGTTTGCAACACAACGGGAATCCGATTCCCCTTCGCGCTGCCCCTTGTGCCGGACGCGGGTTTTAAACAAACCTACAGTAGTGGTCGGCCTGTCGGAAATTTTTGCGTTGGCTGGAGGTCTGACGGACAGCACGAGCGAGGATGAATAGAGGTAAATATAACTACTACTATGGGTAGCATTAGCGCAATCACAGTTAGGCCCGTATTACCATAGATTCAAAGAACGCTTATTCATTGTAAATCAAGCCAAGCCAGATTGTGATCGATAATTGTGATCGATAATTTACGGTGATTATCAGCAGGCGGTTTCATTGACCACGACCACCAGCACCTAGTTTGTTATCCAAACTCTACTATTAAATATTGCTAAAGCTTCTCCTTAGGAATGCCCCCTCAGTCTCGTTGCTGCTGTACTTCTCATAAGTGTGGAGAAGTCGTAGATTCGACTGGTGAACGTGGTGTTTTGCTCAACACCCGACAATATCAGTCACACCTGAAAGACGATAGGAATTTGGCGATGCGCTTTGCGGCGGAGCGGAATGCAAAGGTTTTCAAAGAAAAAGAGGCCATGCTCTCGGGAGCGTTGGAGGCAATGACGCTAGCAGGGGAGACCGTCCCAGAAATTCTACCAAACCCGCGGGCACCCGACAGGGATAGAGAATATAGAATTGATAGAGCTCGAAAGATGGTCGCCCATGTCAGTGAAATCAAAGATCAAGTCCCCAAGCTACAGAGGGAAGCTGAGGCCATTGGCATGGCCCCCAGCGGACCTACCGGCTTTGGCTACGCCTCAATCCGCGAGAATCTACGTCGTATTGGGGATATTCGAGTATCAGCCTCCGAGCTCGAAGGGAAATTAGCAACGATTTCACGAGGATCAAAGGAGGCGTCTTTCGTGGAAATGCGGGATGGGACTCTTGCGGATTTTAGGGCACTCTCAAAATTTCTGTCGACTTTGGAAGCGTCTTGGAAACAGGCTCGCGTTCAACTTGAGGAGCGACGTGAAGCAGAACTTGCGCATGGGATTGTCGAGTATGATTCTAGTAAGTCGGGATCTCTTCTGTCACTTAGTGAATATTTATAAAAGCCATCAGCACACCACTTTCGAGATGTTCTTCACGATGCTGCGCCGGCTGTTCAGCTAGTAGCGCTCATGGTCGTTGCTTGCTATGTTATCCTTGGATTCTCTCAGCGCGGATGTCATTGGCTTTTCTCAATGTCCCAATTTATCATCCAAACGGTTGTCTTGGCCATCCTTCCGAAAATGCCACCCTATTTTGCAAATATTCTTTCCACTTTTCCTCAGGACGTCCGGGCTGCGATGGATAAGTTCGACCTAGAAGCAAAGGCTACAGTATACGCAGTTTGTCCGTCATGTCACACCACGTACAAGCCTTCCTTCAATGGTCCCATCCCCGTCTATCAGGAAAGGTGCAATGCTCACCGCTACGGCTCCCGATGCAAAGAGCTACTTGTTCGTCCAAAGACGATCCGGGGACATCGCATCTATGTGCCGATCAAAGACTATGTCGTCTTTGACTTCAAGGATTGGATGGCCGGTTTACTATCCCGCCCGGGGTACGAGACGATGATGGATGAGGCTTGGGATAGAATGGACATATCGCATGATGGAACCTTGACAGATGTTTTCCAAGGATCGGCTATTCGAGAATTCAAGGGCCCGGGCGGACGAACGCACTTCAGCCTCGCAGGTGAAGAGGGCGCTGGGCGTTATCTTTTCTCCATGAGCTTTGATTCTTTCAATCCCCTTGGTAATAAGACGGCAGGCAAAAAAATTTCGATTGGGCTGATCTCCCTTGTTTGTTTGAACCTACCCATCGATCTCCGATACGAACCAGGAAACATGTTTTTAGCTGGGATCGTTCCCGGACCCAAAGAACCCGCCCTTGATGGAATCAATCCCTACCTGAGGCCAGTCATCGATACATTCCTTGAGTTTTGGAACGGGGTGCGCTTCACTTGTACAGCCTTGTACGAATTTGGCCGGCTGGTCCTTTGCGCGATCATTGCTATTGTCTGTGACCTGCCGGCGGCCCGAAAAATTGGCGGATTTGCTTCGTTCAAGCAAGAGAATTTCTGCTCAGCTTGCTATTGTACCCGGACACAGCACACCTACGACGACATCAATATTGGCGATTGGCGGAGACGAACGAACGAGGAATGCCGGGTCCATGCTGAAGCGTTTCGAACAGCTGCCACATCCAAACTAGCATCACGCTCTCTTGATAGCACCGGGCTTCGATGGTCTGAGTTGCTTCGGCTCCCATACTTTGACCTGGCTCGCTTTGTGGTTGTCGATCCTATGCACAACCTTTTCTTAGGTTTGATCAAGGAACATTTTCAAGGAATCCTTGGATATTCGCCCAAAGGGAAGTCCCGAGAGTCATTGGAAGCCCAGGGGCTATCGGAAGTAGGTATGGGCCGCATCATAATCCCCTTAGATCCCGACAACCCCCTGCCCGCCGGCAAGCCCGCGAGGGCAAGCGTCAGAAAATTGATGTCGTGGCTGGAGAAACCCCTCGGTTTCGAAAGCCCAAGTGACCAAGCCTATACCGTCACACTCAAAAAATGGGTAACAGGCTCTCATATACCGTCGCTGGTTTACGTCGGTCGAGGCCTTGGCTGCCTCCAACCGACCATAGGTAGTGATGGTCGAGATACAGCGGATGTACATGCTTGTCGCCTCTCTAAAAAAGATCTCGTAGGGCGCTTGCTATCTTGGGTAAGCTCCCACTCAGTCCAAAGAAACATTATTAGCAGGCTGATTCAAGGAATAATCAGCGACTCCAGCAGAAACCTGCGGGCGATCAGCCGGTACTGGGAGGCACACCGGGAAACTCTGTCTTTACTACTGAGGAGATGGAAGCGCTCTGGAATGATCTAAATCAAATAATCAAGCCTTCCTGGGTCACGTCTGTCCCCACTTTCGGTTCAACATCTGGCTCCAAATTGAAATCCGACCAATGGCGCACAGTTGGATCCCTCTACTTACCAGTAACTCTCATCCGCCTCTGGTCGGCTGTTGAACCCAACAATCCCGCGCTCGAACGTCGCCGCCAACTTCTTCACCTCACGATGATGCTCCTATCAGCCATCTCCATTGCCACGTCTCGAGCTACATCTACCAAAAATGCGAAGGAATACCTCGCATACATGACGAGATATCGCAAGGAACTCAAGAAACTGTTTCCTCATTATAAGTGCCATGCCAATCACCATATGGCGATGCACATTCCGGAGTACCTGGAACGTTACGGCCCTGTACATGGATGGTGGGCTTATCCCTTCGAGAGGATGATTGGTATGCTTCAACGAATCTCAACGAATTACAAGCCAGGTACGTCACTCGGTAATTTGGCATTCGTCTCAGCGTCATGATACATACAGGTCAATATGAGGAAACCATTGGGCGCTCGTGGCATCGATCATCAAATTTCAGGATTTTTTTCACGAAGAACACTTGCCCTGAAGCGCTCCGATTCTGCCTCGAATTCTTCAAGAAACTGATTTCACCGCGAGTTCGTGATACCCTTCCCACAGACACGCTCATGCTACGTGGTGACCTGGCCAACGAGGATATTGAGGATGACTATGACGATCCTCAGGGGAAGGAGGAACGAGTCACTGGCGATGTCTATACCGCAATCTTGCGCAGAATGCTGCAAAGATCGAACGTTCCGATTCCTCCAATCAACTTCAAGGCAAAACATATCACACAAGTTCGTCACAAAGGGATCTCTTACACTGTGCGCGGAAGACACGAAGGAAACAGTGGTATTTTGGTGAAAGGATTAGAGGGCCCGTTCTCCATCGACAAGATTCTCCTATTTCCCAGTGCGACTACATCAGAGGAGACTTGGGTCATTCTTCGTCGTCATCGTCGCGCCAACATCAAGTTCGATCCGTATCTCAAATACCCTTACCTGCGAGCAAGTTTATGGGCAACCGAGTTAGAAGACACCGTAGAGGCCGTACCCCTCTCAGATATCGACACCCATTTTGCAAAGTGTTTGATTCCATGGGAGGAAAAGGAGGTCGCCGTTGTTGTTTCATTGTCCCGGGAAAGTCCACTTCATTCCGCGTCAATCCTTAACTAACTTGAAGGTGCAGGTCTTATTGGTGCAAACGTGTCACAAGGACAGCGAGTTACGATGATGTCGTGGTGCCGAAGAGTCGATGAGGACCAGTAGATGTAGCCTGATCATGAGTGATATCAGGTCATGCGCAATCCCCACTTTCTGTGCACCCTCCTCAACTGCGCACATTTTTGTTCATTTATATCTTCATTGTATCCTGGCGCATTTTGATCCCGACTCTCCTCAAGCGGCATCAATTGACAATTAGTCAAAACCATGGTCGTTTCACGTGTTCCTGGCATCGATCGTTCGCGCTGCCCATAGTGGCACGTCGCAGCATGTTGAATCTAAACAACTCAATCACCAACAGCTCTTGCGTCAGCATCAGCGTGGACGCAACGCTGCTGATACTTATGCTGTTGGGCGAAATTAATGACCCGGCTTCATCATTCGCAAACACGCTTGAGGGGGACTCAGCGGCTCCTGCTCCATCGGCGAATATAACAGGAGTGGTGGTACACTTACAACTTGAATAAACTATGTTGATAGGCGGAGATGGTAGCAGTAGAGTAAAAAATTATTGTAGATGTGAGGGTATACATTGACTAAAGTTACTCTACTATTGGGCTTTCACCACGCATGGCAGCTCGCAAGCGTTCATTGGCATGTTTGGCCGTGGCCCGACGAGAAGCTTCGGCTCGGTACTTCAAGTTGAGCTTCAGAATGCTGCGAACTGGCCAGCAGTCATCATAGTCCTTTAAGAGCGGCCAGTGATCGTCCTGCATCATCTAACTAACGTCAGCTAACAACCAATACTTTATAGCAATCACTATGCGGTACCTGGTCACAAATCGCTCGAATGGCTGCCTTATTCTGGCTCCGAAAGCTCTTCGTCAAGTTAAGTTCCCTTCGTGCGGCAGCACGCACAGCCTCCTGTGAGGTTCGTGCATGAGCTCGCTGTTTCTAACTGGAAATTGAATGAAGTAGACCCACCGTGAGCTCCCGAACAGAGTCTTTGGTCCACTGATAATTCGTTACTAGTACAGTTTCAACACAATATCCTCCCGAACCAGGTCTGCCAGGTTCGCCTGGAGGCTTCGGGACCCCGGTCGCGGCCCGCTTATTCGATCTTGGCAAGGTGATCCTTGGCGGGGTTTGATCTGCTTCTCTGTTCGAGCCGGCATCCTCGACGCACTCGCTAGGTTCATCTGCGGCGGTCCCGACATAAGCAAGTCGTTCGGCGGTGAATTCGATACGCGATGTAATCGACGGCAGGGGTCTGGGAGTTGCGGGTTTGAATTCGATGCGGGGAGTGATTACTGGATGATGTCTTTCGACATATAAGCGGGTGGAAGTAGGTGGGTTCATCATTGGCAGTTCAACGTGAGTACAACTCTGAGACTTTTGAGACAGGCGGGAAACGCCTCTTATATTTTTCCTTTCCTTTGTAGCAAACCGCCGTTTTCGGAATCGGTGGAACAACAGCTCCTTTATGAATCTATGATGGTCAATGATAC